>CM073776.1:95130253-95326829 GCA_037158775.1 Hetaerina titia
GCCTCAGAAAGAATTTTGTGCCTTTTACTTAAGCCGTCTCAGCGCGGGGTTAAGTGTATATAACGCTCAGAATTGGAAAATTGATTTCTTTTTACTTTGGCTTTGCATTAAAATTAAAGCCTCATATTCATCGAATTATTTTAGTCGGTGATTAACCCTTCCATCCCTTATCAAAATGTGTACTTTCGGAATACCTTGACGAGACAAAAATGTGTCATAACACTGGTTTATAAGTTTCCCAGCACCGATGTTGCACATCTGATCTACATCCTTCTTTGCCAATGCTTTGGGAAAATGTTTAATAAGTTTTAAACATTTCACTCGGCACATTTCTGGAGGTCGTTTGAGGATTGATTTATATTCCTCCCCTAAACTGACTACTTTTAAATATCCAATCATGATTTAGGTTTACTGAAACCGTGCACCTATATTTCAGCGCCGTAGCGTAACATAGGGCTATTCAAACTGCAAGGGGGAAAAGATTAGTGCTCTTAGGTGTGACAATTACCATTTGCTCTAGTTGGTAAAAGTATTTGTGACATGAGATGCTTGATACTCGGTTGACCAAGGATTGACAAATCAATTTTGAAGCGACAAGCATACGCTTACGAAGAATGAATAAATAGAAGGAATTCATTACTAAAAAATGATGAGCTAATGAGGCTTTTGGTCGTCAAATAATTATCTACAGATTAAATTGAAAAGGGATAACGGTTCCTTTCCCAGTGCCTTCTATGGTTTCCCAGCGATATCTAGCCCTCGAAAATTCACACATCTTGGATGAAGGTGGCTGGCCAGAGGCATCCCCGGATATCAACCCCGGCCCTCTGGTCTGTAGCCCAACACTCTACCCACTGAAACACCGCATTACTTTTTTATTTGCCAATTATTGTTATTATCTTAGCGTTTAAAGTTGAAAAGTATTTAGCGCTAAAATATAGTTTCATTGCATTTATATTTTTTAACTCGGTTTATCTCTACCTTTTCTCTGTTTTCTTCTCCATATTCTCCACATCCTATTTACTACCGAAATCTCCGTTTAAATTTCTTTTTTATATCTCAGTCCATAATAAATCACTCCTACATCTTTAAGGGTTGCATCGTTGGGTAGCCATCGAGTTTTAACGCCAACTGAAAAGTAATTGAGGGATGCTGTCCAATAAGTAGTATTGCATAGGAATTTCAGCCCGCAAAGGATGAGTAAATGGTGTACGAAAGAGAGAAGCACAGGAAATGAATATTGAAAATTGCAACTTAATGCATGAAGGAATGGATGACGAGAAGGAGGAGGAGTGAGAGAGAGAAAGAGGAGGGGTGAGAAGAAGCAAGAGAAGTGTAAAGAGGGGATGAAGTCTGCTGGATCGAAGCTTTTAGAAGGACCTCTCACAAGCCAAAGGTAATATTGAGTCGGGCGCATGTCTTCGGGGCAGCAGAGGGGAAAAAATGAAAAATAAATAGTCGGTTGCTGAGGGGCGAAGGCGGTGTGGAGAGTTGCAGCGAGGGTGGAGGCACGAGGGGTGAGAAAAGGGGGTGGAGGTATCGGAAGGAAAGGACAAAGGGGACGAAAGGGGGGTGGACCTCTGGAGGGGGGAGAGACATTTTCCCGAAATTGGACTGGGCGGTCCAAGTCGGCGTGGGAGGAGGAGGAAGAGGCTTAATTTTTTTGACGTTACAAAAAAAAATGAATGTTGGGTTAAGGGTGGGGGGGTCCGGATGCGGTTTTGAGGCCGGTGGAAGGGGACGGAGAGGGTGAATCTCCCTTGAGAGAAGTCCGTCGTACCCTCCAACAAACCCCTCGTAAAATTTAAGGGGTGAGAGTGGGTGGGGGTTGGAGGCGGGGTGTTCGTGGGATGAGGGTTTGGTTTCGGGGAACATGTTGGGCTACCTTCAGTCTCCGAGGGGTGGAGGTTTTGTGGGTGAGGGGAGGTGTGAACCTGTGCAAAGGTTGGAAATGAGTCGCAAGAATCAGGGGAAAACATAAGTGGCAAGGAGGTCGGGGTGGTGAGTGGAGATCGGCCAGGAGTATATAATTGTATTAATTGCGTCGTGAGACAACATGGGAATCAATTTCATCTTCCCAGAGGTGGCAGTGGGGAGATTTCGTCTAATTATTTTCCATTCGTTATTATTATTATTATTTTCCTTCCATCTCCGGTATTTAATTTACGCGGAGCGCAAAGAGATTAAAAACTTTTAAACCAAAAGTTGATTGAGGTCTTAATGAAGGTGATTTCCTTACTCCTTAATAGGAGCAAGGGAGAAAAGAAATCCGCTGTGGCGTCTTTCCTCGTCCTCTTTGAGTTTTTTAATATCTTTCCCCGACTGTATTTATTTTGCCGTTGAGATGGAGCGAAATTAGTCTGGGAAATGTTCCTCTCTAATTGTCTCCCAAAAAAATGTGTACCTTTGGTATTCATCAGGTTTTGACTTAATATTATAATACAAATATCTTTATATTTTGACAAGATTTAAAGTAAAACGACTTTTATTTCTACGCGCCTTATATTAAGCTTGTAATCCTTTAAGAGAGGTCGCTGTACTGAAACACAATGAAATCATTGTACGGGTATATGAACATATCTAAACAAGAGTTTCAGGGTTTAAACATGTTTTCTCTAAAGTAAACCCATTCCTGACTCAATCAACATCGGATTCATAATATTTTATCATGTTATTATTTACATGGAATATTAAATTTCTTTCAGGAAAATATTTGCAAATAACAGAGTAGAAATAAGTAATTTGAATAATTTTCTGTGATTAATTTCCAAAGAAATTTGGAGCCATAACTAATGAAAAATAACAATTTGAATGATTCTATTTTTAACTCCATTTTGATTATTATATTAGCACATTTTTTATCCATTGTCATGAAATAATTACACGTTATCCTTTATCATGAACTGACCTTTCCTAGCGATTTGAATGCAGTGGGTGAGAGACGAGGTTCATAAGTAGTGCAGTATTCATATTCATATTAAACTGCTAACAAGGGATAATTTCAAATTTTTTAGTATAAAATTCTTTCTACCGTTGATTTTATTTTATTGTTTTTACAAGCTTATGCGATGTTTTTGATTAAACTCCTTTGGTATAATAATTAATCAAATTTCTTTTGAGCATTACCTATAAAAGTAATTACATATGCTATGATTATGATCTTTGTGGCCTAAATATATTTACATTGCAAATACTATTTCCTTATTTTTATTAATTACTTATTAATTTTGCGATTGCGGGGCATAGCTCTGATAAATGCGGATACGAGTACACCTTTCCTGTGGGGATCATGCAACTCAATAAATCACTCGAAGTATTTCATTTTATGGATATCATATTTTCCATTACTTTCTTTCTAAAAGAAGTAATGAATGTTGCACCAAACAGGAGCATTTTTTTGAAAATGTTTTCTTTTCTTCAAGAGAATCATACTTCAACGTGGCATCTAGGGGTGTTTCAGTTGCAATATTCGATAATCTGCAAATAAAAGGGGGCCTTGAGACTTACTAAGAATTATTTTACCCACGTCACTTATCAGTCAATGGAAGGGGTTAAATTACTGCGCTCATATGTTCCATTTTACTTCAGACATTTTTACTTTCTCATTATAAGCACTATCCATTAGGAATGGAGTTTTGAATTCCTAAATGTCAATTCAGTTATCAGAATGGGGATAATTGAATATAATGAATCAACTGTAACAGAGCTGATCGAAGGCTATTTTTTCTCGTGAATTTCTACTTTCCTATTTCAAGGGTTTTGTAGGAATAGACGTTACAAATTGTCAATCATTGACCTTTGCAACATCGGAGCTTTGCAATCATTGAGAATGACGAACAGACATTTCATGTTTCCTCTAATTTCTACCCAATGAACACCTGCCATAAATATCTTATATTTTCATTATGTGGATTCGTTTTTTAGTAGCCTATTTAACCTATTTCATTCCTAGCTAAGCTCTTAATCTTCATAGTCTTGTCACGTTAACACTTACTTCTCGTGAACTTCGTCTCTTAATTATAGACTTCAGTAAAATTATGTGCCTCAGTTTATTTCTTGTCCATTATTCTTAAATTTATTATATATATAAATATAATATATATACATATTATATATACACACATAAACATAGTAATCAACCCAAGTGTCGGTTTGGTAGGTAATGGTAGATGATAGAAGAGTTCACGCAGTACTAAGGCCAACGACGTGTGAAATTCACACATGCATGCATAGTCACACATTGATTGCATGCCGATATTTGATGATATTTTCAACGTTCAACGTAAATAAATAGGTCCTGCTAAAAACATATGCTGGAGTACTGCTGTTGGTAACATTTTCGATTCGAGTAATCTTATACTACCTCTTTTTCCCTCGGACGGACCATTGTTAAAATTTAGTAATAATATTTGTTAAAATATGACAGCATCATTGTTTAACCAAATATGACATATTCATCATATCGAAATTAAATAGCACAACTATAAAAACCAACCAGACAGATGTGATAAACACTTTCTATACTTGAAAGAACGCTTAAATGCATAGTAATTGCAAATCATCTACGGAGAAGCTTGCTAATGACGATTTGATCTGATTAGAGTAAAAACATAGCAGTTTTTGTGTAAAATAAGGAAATGAAAAAGAATCACGCCAGAAGGCGAGCGTCTCATGGAATGTATTCATTCAAAAGAAACTTCTTTTAACACTAGCTGTATTTTTTAATTTAAAAATGTGATTTGGCGACATCCGAAACAAACCCTTAGACATGTGAAGCTGTGGAATTGCCTGAAACAAACCCAATGACGAGGGAGAGGCCGTGAAGGATGATCTGGGGGGTTGAGGGGCGGAGAGAGGGTACAAGGCTGGCCGGGGGGGGGAGGGGGCAATGCTTCGGGGTGCGTAACGGGAGAAAGAGGGAGCGGGTAAGTTTGGAGGCGTTGCTTCCGCCGGGAATACGTAAGGCGCAGAGGTGTGCGGGAGGGGGTGAGGGGGCGTGGAAGGGGAGGGGTCAAAAGGGTACGCATTGAGAGGGTCGCCTAAGATGTAGAGGGGCGTGGGAATGGGGGAGTTCTTCATTTACGTGAGATTGGAAACTCGGGAAGCGGAGTCCTCCAATTCCCCTTTTCTCCCTTTAGCTCGCCCCCCACCCTTCCCCGCTGCTCGTCACACCCTCTGCCACACACTCCCCGTTTCCCTGCTCTGTCTTCCAGTGCGTTTGTTGACCACTCCTCCCTTGCTTTGGCCCGACTGGGTAGCCAAACACTGGGATTTTCGTGGGGGCAATTTTTAAGAAAAATTGCTCTTGCTGAAATCTTTTGTTTTGTTTCACTTCGTTTCCGTTTTTCTTCTGTCGCCAGATTCTTCACTCGTATCGGTAAAATCAAATGAAAAACGGTAAAGGCCACTCTTGAGGGAAATTTTAGTTATACTCTTTGGAAACTCAAGGAAACGAGAGTAATTATTTTTTTAATGCATTAGCTGCGTCGTGGGATTCGTGTTGTGTGAGTGACGAGAAGTCGCGGAATGGAAAAATAGTATAGCTTGAATCCCGAAATACCCTTTTTGTAAAAGGTGGATGTATTCGTTCTGAACTACTGCTATATTCCTAGTTATTAAGTAAACAGTTGCTGGACCTCCTTATGAAAGGAGAGGGAACAAATGAAAATAGGATATTTCTGACAGATGAATGAAATTAATTGAAATTAAAAAATGAAAACGCAAGTTTGATGTCACAAAAATCATCTTCAAAAGACCACAAAATTCATCTTTAAAATAGATATTAATTTATAGGAGGTGAAGGGTGTGTAATAGGACACATGTAATGTGTAAGAATGTGTATTAGTAACATTATTTGTTTAAATATTTTAAAATGTTACTAATATTCTACGAAAAAATAGAAACTTTTATACGAAGATTGCTAGTTCAGTAAGGTGGAGAATTACGCAGAGATACGCAAATCGGGTCTACTTTAGGAGAAAACGCAGACGGACGCTACTATATATGTACACTACATTCCAGTAATCAGCAGCTAGCGAGTGTTTTTTAATTTTTAAATATTTTCATTTGACCGCGCATGAACTACGATCTTGTGGATTAAAGACGCGTAGACCGCTGACGCTAGGATCTGAACTAGCGGGGGCAGTGATCATTGCTCGTGATAGGGCCATCCACGGCAGATAGATTGAAAGGTCTCCGGTATAACGTTTGTTCCTCGGGGAGGCGCCTGCTAAGGCGGTCAGTTAAGTGAGGGCATCACGATGAAAAATTATTGACGAAGGTACGGAAAACCATTCAAATTATTTTTCCTATGACATATGTGAGCGGAAACTTAGAGATAATGAATTCTGGAAACTCCCGGTGGCGGAGACAATTTCGTCGCCGTCACCACGAGAAATCGTTTCAAAACTTAAATGAAAGCAGTGGAAAGGGTCTAGAAGAGAATATCAACAGCTATCATAGGTATATGTTAGTTAAATGAATGCTAGGACAATGATGAAGACGGAAAAACTAGAAGGTATTAAGAGAGAAATGGTGAAATGTGGCATGAATTAGTCACGTTTTTGTGGAAGAGATAGCAATATTAGATAGCTGGAAAGAGGTCGGAGAAGAGCTTTACGGTAAAGATGCTAGGCCGTCCGGCATAGAAATAGAAAGGGAATGGGACACAGACGAGGGTGGCCGAAGGAGATGAAGTCGAAAAAGCCAGTTAGAAAAGATAGCAGAATTACTGAAGATTTGAGGACAAATGCGAAAGAGGATTCTTTGAACGCACGCTTTATGTTTATGATGAAAGATTTCACCAGAATATTTCTTTAATTTGATCTCGAAGTGTGAAGCAGCTGTGTGTGACGCCTATGAGGCAATTAAGTTAATTTCATATGCAGAAAATGGAATTTCTAATAATCAAATATATAAGATTAAAAAATAGGGTAACCAACTACGTAGGTGAAGATCAGTTTGAATTTTTAGGAAGAGGAGAGGAACACGCGACGCCATTACAGTGATGAGATCATTAGTAGAAAGTAACATCGTCTAAAATTAGGATCACTTGGAGTGCTTCGCGAATTTTGAGAAGGAATTTGAAAGTGTGGGGAGGGCAAAGTGGAGATATTGCAGAATCTGAGAGCAGACTAAAGGGATAAGGAGTACTATTCGATAAATTCTATATGAATCAAACGGTACAGGTAAATGTAGTAGAGGGATAATCGGGAAGGGCAGTGATTGGCAGGGGCTCAAAATTCTTCCAAGTACATCTCCTTGAGCGTTGAACACACTTTTTTCAGCGCATTTTCCACGACTCGAAGGCTCTATAGTAGGTGGAGGATTCCGGAAGGTCTTTTAAGGGTACGTACGCGTGCAAGTTTCTTTAATGACACTTAGGGTCCCATGGTGGTGCCTTTGAGGGAGGATTTCACTTTTGGGAATAGAAAATATTCTGCTGGTGCCATGTCGGAACTGTAAGGGGATTGGGAAATCGTCCCGATGACGTTGTTGAAGGTCTTCGCAAGCAGACACTAGACTCTTCTCTTGGTCGTCCGTCAAGACCTTCGGGATGAGTTTATATGCTGATCAAGTTCTAGGGATAGCATGAAAAGGGATTGAGTGGGGAATAAAATTGGTCGCAAGAATATTGTCAGGTTCATAGGTAGCCAAGCAATTTGCAGATTCGGACAGCCAAGGAATTGCTGTAAGTATTGAGGGTTTTGTGTAAGAACTATGCGAGAAGCATGATCTGTATATTAACCACAATATAACGAAAGTAATTAGTTTCTCGAAAAATTACAAAGCTAAATTAAACATTAAAATAGCAGGAAATAAACAAAAAGAGGGCGGGAGAACCAGGATAGACCAGGGAGGGCATAAGAGGTTTGAACAGTTCATTCATTTGAGAAGTATTTCATAGAAAAAGGGGTATACCCTTTTATTATACCTTTTCTTCCCCTATTCTTCTCGTTAATACCCTAAGGGGTATTAACGAGAAGAATTACGATATTGAAATAAGAATTTACAAAAAGAGGAGAATTAATGACTGGCAAACTGTGTACAGATATGCAGAAACGAACTTTGACGACCTTAAAACGGAGCGCAGGTTGTGAAAACTCGTTATTGAGGCATAGAGGATGGGAGAAGTTTGGGTACCTTGTGAGATTTGGTTGTAACGGAGAAGGGAGAAAATAATAAGATATATTATGGGGTTTTAAATAGGGTGGGCGAAGAGGAAGTTCCTGGGGAAATACGGCAAAGGCCGAGAAAGTGTAAGAGGGGTGAAAGGTGGTGGTGTGTTTAAAGCCGCGACAGAAGGGAGAATGGGTAGAAGGTAATCGGTTCAGATGAAGAAAGACATTAGGCTATTTAGGCAGAATGAAGGCAAGGAGGAATGGAGAAGAAATCAATGATGAAATAATACAGGTCAAAAAAACGAGAATATCTCACATTACTGAGGAATAAATACTTATTAAGGTCTGTTATAAATATAATTTAAATAGGTGTACCTACATTGAATGAATCTTCATTTAATTATCTCCTGAATATATTGAGGAATTATCGACGTCATGCACAAATAAATAGATAATATTTGTGAAAAAGTGGCTATTTGACAGTTCAAATTACCATTTGAGATTTATCCTTGATCATTTCATATAATATTTATATAGTTCTTCTATATCCGCAAACGGCTACTTTGATATCACAAGCTCTTTGAGACTGCTTACTCTACTCATTATTGCCTTAGGACAAAGTCCATGAAGTGTAATTTCTTACGTTGTCTTCAAAATAATAATAATGTAAACTATGTCTAACTTGTATGTAATCCTATGTTTCCATTTGTAAGGGACTTATTATTGGCACATACATTTTGATTTCTATCAACAGTCATTTTGATTTCTTTTACATATCGTGTATCTTAAACTTACCTTATCTAGTAAGAGAAAAAATAAGTCTTGAATATGGTTCTCAACTAAAATAATGCATTTAAAAAATAAATAGTAATTGCAAAAAGAAGTTGAAATGAAATAGCACATTAGATAAAATTTATACGAGGTGTACTTGGACTAAAATTGCATAACAATTTTTACTGCTTCTTATGTTTCCATATAGCTCATTTGTTTTCGATTGCAGACACGAAATATTGTTTAGATAACTGTTAGAGGGGTTCGGAATAGTGCAGTAGCTCACGTGCTGGGTTCCCACCCAGCGGGTCAAGGTTCAAATCCTGGAGACGGTAGATATTATTCAGTGGTTTCTCGATTCTTATTTGAGGTGCTTATTGGAGGGCACTTGAGTGAGCACGCCGTCCGTGGGGATATTAAGCTTAAGTTGGCGCATTTCGTTAAGAGTAGGCTAATGCTGACGCCGGGTTTCTCTCCATCCTTCGTCCTGTTCATCCCCAATGGCGCAAATGACCTCAGCTGTCAGTTGCCTATCCTAAAAACTACAACTACTATAACAGTTAGATGATATACACGTACAGTAAACTCCTTGTAAGGTACAAGAGAGGCGGATCTTTTGTCCATCTCATCCATAGTGAATTTGATGTACATATATTGACGTATTAACTGCAAAGCGGCATCCAATTAAATAGTATTAAGAAATTCTTCACCTAGAAGTTTATTTTGCATAGCTTGAACTGGACAAAATAATAATAATATTTTTAGAAAATGTGCGCATTCATTGCAAATAAATAATTAACTAGATTAATTTTAATTGGCCTCAGCATTTTGCATAAATCATCATAATCATTCTCCAGCCGATGTTCAGTTGGCCCAATTTAAGCATTGCCTCTGATGAGTCAAAGAGAAACCTTTCAAAAAATAGAAAATTACTTGAATGGTTCAGTCTTGACTTTAAATAGTCAATTGAAATAAAAATCCCTATGAGCTTTATAAAAATAAACTCGTTTTTTCCACAAACTGTGGACGAGGTGAAGCTACGTAGTGCCCAATGCAGTTGGCAGCCCCGAGACTCACCCTCCCAAGAGACTCATCTCCTCGCCGAACCCCCCACCCTCCTCCTACTCCTTTTTTCAAGTCCCAGCGTATCGAACAAAACTCTATCTCCTCAGGTCTCCTTCCAGACATCCTGCCCAACCTTCCATGAAAGCGTTTCGCTCCCTCTCCCTCCTATCTCTTCTTCTTCCCCGAAAGTTAATTACAAAGTCTCTTGATTTCTTATTCCTATTAAAGGCATATATTCACCGGCCCCACCAACCTCCTCCGACCCCGCTGAATCCCTCACTTCAACCCCCTCCTCACCCCCCTCTTCCACCCCTCCTCCCCCCGATCTCCTTCCACCATGCCCTCCTGCCAAATTCCGTTCGAATTTCCCTTCCATAGTCATTGTAATCATCTGAGAGTTCTGTTCTTTTCATTTCCTCACTTCCCTTCCCCTCGGGGCTGATCGGTATTTTTTTTCCTCCTGCCTGAGAGTCTCTGGGTGGGTGAGGGCCCCCTTCCACACGACCCCCCCCGCCTACCGCGACCACCCCACACCTCCAATCTTACGGGAAGGCGAGAGTTTTGTGATGGCAGAACAATGCGCGAGATATTTTTTCGCGAGGGGAATTGGTGGTGCTCACTTCTTTCTCCGCTATGAGCGAACTGAGATGGTGCATTACGAGTGCTGCGTGCTGTAATGAGGACCGATTGTGAGGACGAGAGTTTTTGATTCGGATCTCCCTCCTCTCTTTTAGCGTTCTCGTACATTGTTCAGGCCAGCCAAACTAATATCAGCGGTGAATTTCCGAGAAGGGTGAGCATCTCTTTCGGCAGTGAGCATTTATACTTATGAGGAGGTGGGCGGCGGTTCGCACCGCATTGCATTGGACGACCTTTGAAATCCCAGGGATAATGTAACGCGATGTAATTGCTTCACTAATTGCTTTTCCTTTCCAAACTGTTGCGTATTGATGGAAAAGTTATATAATGAAAAAATAAAGCAGAATGTAAGTAATATGTACGACTTCGTTGCTTGAAATTTTTTGGAGATGGTTTTACGAAGAAAAATATAAACTGAACCATAGACACTGTGGGAAGAGGGAGGTGTTATTCGGAAAGTATATGGGGTAGAATTATTGCCTTCCACTACCCTGAGTTCGATTTTATAAATAAAAATGTGCACATATGTTAAATGCATAACAACGAGCAGGCGTGTGAAAATCATGACAAGGAGTGATTTACTATTCGTCTTTACTAGACTTTCATGCAAATAGCTTCATTTAGACTTTCATGCAGTACAACTTGGGATGGAAGAAGCTCGACTGACATCTAGAGAAGAATAGTCCAAGCAAATAAGGCGTTCACTGAGAAGAGGCAACTAATATGTTCAAACATAAGATTGCAAATAAGGAAGCAGTTCATCAAAGCGTTCGTGTGAAGCATGGCACTCTATGGATCGGAGACATGGAATATTGGAAAAGTGGACCGACGAAGAATAGAAGAATTTGAAACATGGTGCTGAAGGAGAATGCTAAAGATTAAATGAACAGACTAAGTGAGGAACGAAGAAGTATATAGAATAGCAGAAGAGGAGACAAGTGCATAGGGAAAATTAAGAAGGACGTAAAACAGGAAGCCTTTCTGAGGTTGAGGGAATTAACACTAAATAGAGAAGAATGGAGGGCTGCAGTAAACCAAACTTAGGATTGAAATGCTGATGAGAGATACTGATTATGATACTTTCATAGGAAATTAGGAGAATGTACGCCAGGCGATAACCCCATAAGGTCTTAGCCGAAACAATTTGTCCTCCTATGCCCAATTAGCTTAATGAAAAAATCCAAACGACCCCCCTGATGGTCTTGGAAAAAAGGGGTTGTGATAGTTGAATTCCTGTCACTAATTTACAAGGAGCTTGAATATACTAGGGAGGCAATATGATGTCAATATATAGAGATTAGGACTATGAATACTTGACTAGGGGTAGAGAAAGTATTTACGGAAATGAAATTAAATAAGGTTGTGGGAATACTTACCATCCCTGAAAACTACTCAAGAATATGCATAGGCTAACGGGGAAGGAAGAGTTTTTATAGGATTATTAGGGGAATTTAAGAGAGAAAGTCAGTTCCATGACTTGAGATGTGACTGTGGAGAGTGACAGACAAAAATATAATGGATGGAAAGGGAAACAATCAATGAAGTTTTATGCATGGTAGTGGAAGAGAAATGGCTACGGAAGAAATTCGAAGAAGACAAAGAAATTGAATGTAAAAGATACTGAGAGGATATGGGGTGGCAAAGACATTATTGGAGATGAGGATACATGGAAAGCGGGGTCGAGGGAGGAAAAGAATAAACATTTTGAATGGTAATAATGAAGATTAAACAACTGCAGTGATAAATAATGAGCCGTTTTAATGTGTAATATAGGATTTAAAGATCTTTATCCTGTTATTCAGGACATGTGGCACATAAATGTGTAGTGCCAGGTTTCATCAGAAAACTGCCCAATGACAGTAGACTACTGCTTATTCTCCTTCTTTAGACTGGCGCGGCTACTGACCACGTTGGGTCAAATGTTTCTGTTTTTATATTTCAACATTTTCCTCTTTTTCAACTCGATAACATGCTCTATATAATTTAGTGACATCTCATCGAAGTGGTAAATGAAAATCCGATTTCTATATGATACGCTATGCGAATTTGTGGATAGAAATACCGAATATTCATGACGTGAAATCTAGTCCGTAAGACCACCTTGTTAGGTTAATTGGCGTTAGTCATATTCTTACTAGTTTTGTTGCGGAGTTTGTTTAGTTTCTGATTTATGACGAAGTACTATAGTATTAATCATTTTTGTGAGAATTTTCGGATTAAATGTGTTTCGCATAGTTTTTACGATCGGTTAGGGACTGCTGATAATTACCAAAACTTTGTCATATACTAGTGTTTCCAATCAGTAGCTAACAATGCAGTTAGTATTACGTTGGGAATAAAAAATCCATTATTTTTGCGTGAAATTCAAAACTTTATTTAAAATGTTTTAGGTTGTACGACTTGGGTCAAATATGCACCGTTTTGTTGTATAATTTGTTGCCATTTTAAAGGTAGCTTCAAAATGCCTCCCTCATCGAATACTTGGTCCTAATTGGCGAAAACCTCTAGTAATCTATTTTCACAATCTTCTCTTGATCGTCATTTCTTAAAACTCAGGAAGTTTTGCAATGCGAGAAAAGGTATTCGCTTGGTTCCAGGTCCGGACTATCGGTGAGTGCATTAAAACCTCCCAACCAAACTCCCGGAGTTTCTGGCGAGTCACTGGAGACATGTGTGGCCTTGCGTTGTCCTGATGAAACAAAGCAACTCTTCTGTTGGCCAACGCTGGCCGTTTCTCGTCAATCGTTAGCTTATCGTCGGCCAGTTGTTGACGGTAAAGATCTAAACTTAGTGTTTGGCCAAACGGAAGCAACTCATAATAAATGATATACAGTAGAACCTTCCTGGCCGTTAGTCCTGATTTGGCCACCTTTCCAGTTGCTTCACCACGCTTTGACCACGATCGTTTTCGCACAATATTGTCGTATGTGACCCATTTCTCATCCCCAGTCTCCATCCGTTTAAGAAATGGGAGGAGTTTATTCCGTTTGGCCTAGGCTTCGCCGATTGAAATTCGATTCATCATGTTTCTTGGTGTTAATTGGTGTGGTACCCACACATCGAGCTTCTTTTCGAATCCAGTTTCGCGTAAATGGTTTAAAACTGTTTTATAGTCGATCTTTAGCTCCTGGGCGATGCTAACATGCCGGTCAACTTTGATTATTTCTGTGATTTCATCGACATTTTCAACGACGGGCCTGCCTGTGTGAGGTGCACCTTTAACATCAAAAATGCCTAAGCGGAATCAACGAAACAAAATTGCACGGAATTAGCTCTTACAGTATCGGCACCATAAACACCTATCACAATGCCACCGACCTGGCTTGCATTTTCACCTTTACCAAAGAAAAACTGTAAAATGTACCGAATTTTCTCTTTGTTGACTTCCATTGTTAACACCCTGTGACTCACAACTGAATGTAGCAAGCAAAAACAGCAAAAGAATTTTTTAGTGTCAAATATGACCTTGACAACGAGGATAAACTTGAAATTTTTTGATCGATACTTTACGAGATATCAATCCATAGTGCCATCTAGCGAGAATATAATGGATTTCTTTTTCCCCAACCTAATATAATGTGGTTTTCTGAGGCATTTAAATTACTTATTAAGCATTTTATTTACAGTAAATAATGCTCACTACAACACAAGTAGTACATATTATCATTGGGACAAATTTTTGCAAATTTGCTTTGAAAATTTTGAGTATCAAATTTTGGGGAAAACTATCATTGAGCAGTGAAATAACAATAAAGGAAGTGCTTGATCAAATATCGATCCGCAACGAAGAACTTTTTTGTTTTTTACTAATACTGGCTATGACAATTCCTATCCTGATTATTATGATATTATACATTGTCATACTGTTTGAATTTTTGATTAAGATATATTAAATCACGGGAAAAATACCTTGTATTTAATTTCTCATGCACAATTAATTTTAAAGCCATTGTAAATGCCATCGTACAAAATAAATTGATACGCCTATAAAAAGCTTAGGAGTGAAGAAAATTCATCGAAAAATAATTCCACAAGAATTAAACAAGAATATAGATCAATCAGAAGGTGTAAAATAAGCAAGGATAAGGTTCTTTAAATTGAAAGGGTACCTATTGCAAGAGAAAATTTGAAATATAGGAACTGGGGAGGATTGAATGACTGGGGGGGAGGGTGGTGGTAACTCGTTCACTATTCCATTAAATTGAGCTATAAGGGGTGGCAGAATTAACTATCTTGGTTGAACTATCACATATCATTCATATAATGGTTACATAAATTGCCACAATGGTCTTACTGGAATTTTATGGATCGGGACGAAGTAGGCTAGACCACATTTATTTGGGGCAAATTCCGCGCATTAAAGGAAAGGGAATTTAATAATTCATATACGATCTCTTGTTGGAATTAAAAATTCACACCTAATGCTTGATTGTAAAATGCCTTGTAAGTTTAGCCAACTAATTGAAACAGGGTTTCACATTACGACTACTTGAAACATTTTTCAAATTCCGACTGTCGTTTGTTTTCTCCCGCCTCCGGTAGAGGGCAGGTTGAAAGCACAACATGTCTGCGCCCTTGTGTCGATTGAAGATTGAAAACAAGTTGAAATAACTAATTGTTTGTAGCCTTAGTGATGATTCTGGTTTAATATAATTTTCTAAGGTACTTAAAAATCTTATATTTTATTAATCTATGATATCTGTTTCGTGTGTACCCTTTATTTACGATGTGCAATGGTCTTTGTGTACTATCTAAACCTTATGTCTTGAATCATGTTTCGTAAATATTAGGTAGATATTTACGAATTACAATATTTTTTTCTAGTTTTTAATGGCAAGAGAACTAGAAACTCTGTCGTATTCTAGTGTCACTGACTCAGTGCATTCAACTATTACTGTTGATAATTATACTTGTGATGCTTATATGATGCAGTCCGACGAAGACAATCATTCATTAAGTAGATTACAACGACCACGAGGAGCTTTAGCTAGACAACTTTACGATAAAATATTGGCAGATCAAAGACTGGAAGACTTCGACAAAAATAAGGTAAGTTGAGCATTTTCCCTGTTTAAAATTTAACATTGAAATAAGGTGGTTATGTTGTCAGATGGAACTTGAGTTTCACTTAAAATTTAGAGATACTTGATTTGTAATCAGCGAAGGTCAATTTTAGTGTAATTCAAGAAAGTAGAACAAACAAAATAGTGGTTGCTTGAATTAATTCTCAGATACTGGACTATCACAATAGTAACTTGCTTTTGTTCAGTGTTTTCCAGTGATTTTTTAAGGGTGCTTCAACATGATTTAGATCCACTTATATTTGATTCAATTGTGGTAATTAAGATAGTTGGTATGCTTTTGCCATTTGCCGTACACATTGATTTTTCATCCATTGGTTTTCATTTAGTGTAGTCCACATATCAAAATAAATTGCTACACTCTGACATTTTGTTGTGTAACTTCTTAAGGATAGCTTTCCAATTTTGAGACGATTTCTATGCCATATTGTGTCTGTTGAGGATATCATGTTTCCTATTCTAATCGCCTACATATCTAGTCTTGCATCAGCGTGGGCCAAAAATGCCAATAATTAATGTACATTTATAATAATTTTAGAATATGTGAATTGCCATGTGTTTTATTATGATTAATGGGTAGACTACGGTTCATGCATCGTTACACCATGGAGGACCTAAGATATGCCAAATATATTTGTTACTTTTATGTTACGTTATTTGTAACTATTATGAGGGGGGAGGCAGCTGATAACTAAGGTCATTTGCCTTTGGTATCAATAGTTATCAAATTGTGAAAGAAATGTTAGATAACTTATTGTTTGCCTTTCATTGAGTGAACTCAGATTCCATTAGTAACTGTTAAAAATGGTGCTATGTTGTTAGGTCCTGTAATGTCAAGCTTTTGGAATGTATGTTTATAATTTTACTTTAAATGTAATTAAGTATTATTGCTTTCAACTCTTTCTGTCCCAAGTTTTAATTTCATATAAATTATGTATTATTATATTTTCAGGAGTCTCTCGTTATTTGTGTGTCATAGCTCAAGTAACCTAGACTTGGAATTGATCTATCTCCTTGCATACAAATTTTTACCTTCAATATAATTAGTTAAGAGAGACCTTTTATGATATTTTTTATGGACACCTGAATGCCGAATATATTTAATTTTGTGGCCATTGTTCCTAATTTATCCTTCAGATTAGATTCTCTTATAGGATATCACATTGTATTCATATTTAAATTCCTGCTTTGATTCATTGAAATACACACACACTCACTCGTATATAAATACGCACTACATATAAAATAATGAATACGTACTAAAATTGTATGTCTGTCTAGTATATTCTATTATTTTCAGCCGAGGTGTTTTTGCTTTGTTCATGTTGGTAAATATTTCTTGCTCTTTGGGCAAGTCCAAGAGGAATAGAATTAGCTACTCAAAAAGCTATATCAATGTTTTTTTATCTCGCTAACTCCCTATTTGTTTAGTGGTACATTGTTGAACTGTCAAAATGATGCTGAGACCACAATTTCTTGGTGAATTTTAGCCAGTCACCTTATCTTGTTTTTTTTGTCAAATGCATCTGGAGTTTTCCACAAATGAAATTGAATGTTTTGCTATGATTCAGTGCACCTGTGCCTTGAGTGTACTCATTGAATTATTTCCAAGATACTTTAAGAACATCTTTTCTGATATGCCCTCCATCCTCTGAGCATAGAATAGCATTTTTAAATCTTTTTTCTTATACCGGTAATTTTCATTGATTGACTTGTTCCACGTCATTATTCAATGCATTGTTGTCTTGTAGCGACTGTTTTGATTTGGTCATATTATGGTGTTACACTATGGACCAATTCATCTTCTGCTATGTGGTTATTTCTGTGATGACTATATTTTCTCTAATTATTTTTTTAAGAGGAATGAAACTTGTGTGGTGCCACTTGGTGCTTACTGTCTACTCCATTCCTAATTTAAACGATGAATCTGATACATGTATTATTTTGTTTCTACTTAATAGGTAATGTTTTTCATTTTTATTCATAGGATTTTTTTATATTTTTTCTCCATGATGAATAGGATAAAGATATTCACCATTATGGCAGTTTTTGAATTGAAAATATTGTACATAAATATGTAATTGCATCATTATATAGAGATGCAGTTGGTAAAAATAATGAAATTTCTATCATCTAAATTTTAATATGAATTTAGGAAAATCTCTAGGAGACCATTTAGTCCATGAAATGAGAGCATGGGCCCATAAATACTGCTAAACTAATGAAGATGCAGAAGAATAGATAAGAACTTGTCATCAAACTACTCACTCGTGTCGGTGTGAAGAGTTCCAATGTTACCCAGCCAGTCTGGCAGTAAAATGCATCTTCCACATAACCTTGTGAAAGACACATGTATTTAACATTCAACATTTCCTCTTAAATTTATTCCTGCAAACAATTTTGTATAGCACAAACAGTTGGGGCAATATCTTTATCAGGCCTGAGCGGGGAAACTGGAATTTTCATGGCCATAAAATCAGCTTATGTGTTCGTTGGCAAATAGTGAGTAAGGTGGAAGAGAGTATATGCAGAGCATTTGCATTTGTAAAAGTCATAATTTGGCATTCGTTTTAATTGAGTTCTTATTATTGGATGAAGTTTTTAATTGAATCTATCAAATGTAAAAGAGGCCAAAGCACAAATGCAAGGATGAATGCATTGGAAGAGATTTTCTGTGTCTCACCTATTAAAGAGAGTTAAAATTTTCTCTGACTTATTGATATACTCGCATATACTTAAACGTGCGTTTATTATTAAAAAATCTCAATGGGGAAATGTTATTCGTTAAAAATAATTCCATTGCCCAGTCCTTTAATTGTTATTTCTCGTGTTACGGATCCCTTTCTTTAATCAGAATGTGTACGTTGAGATGATGTAATTTTTTCTGAAGCGCGCAGGTTATCACTCTGAAGGCATTCCCTGAAAAATACCGTTCAATTTTTGAAAGCCATATTCAGGTAAGGAGGATGAAATTTTCTTTATATTCTATCTTCGACAAAATAGTTCAATTCTTGAGACGAAGAATTTTTGGATCGTCTAAGAGTTAAAGGTTGCCTTCCTAAATTAAAGTTGTTTTACTGAACCTTAAGATTCGGGATCATTCGGCCATAAGGATTTTCGATCCGTTGAATGTTGTCATTCATTAGTTGATTGATTTTATGGCACGGCTCTGCATCTTTCCCCCAAGTGTATCGTAAGTTTCTCTATAATGAATGTAAGGAGAGTTTGCACTTTTCCACAGATTTATCATAGCTTACGACGCGTTTCAACTCACAGAGTCATGTTTCTCTCCTTAATTTTGGTTTTCCTTCTGAATTACATTTTCGTTATTTTTAATTCCATAAAAGCGACACAAATTCCAACGATAATGTTTCGGCGGTCCGAAGATCAACAATTTTGACTGTGTAGTCTACTCAGTTGTTCAAAGTTTGAAGACGTTTTTTCTTTCTGAAGACGTCTTTAAATCTTGTCTAATTATGTCGTGAAGGTAGTTTTACAGTGGAAACATTCTCGTCCGTTGAACATTTAACTGAATTTTGTTCGTCAAACCTAAACTTGAGAAACTTTTGAGGAGTTACTTCATGATCATCTACATCTGCACAATTTCCCGCCAGTCTCCGCAAGGGCGTTATAGGGCCCCAGCAATGCATGTAAAATAGTAGTTCATTCATGCTTTTGAATAATTTTTTTCCCCTAGGTTCAAAGACTCGTCCACATGTATGCCTATGCTGTGACAGGTTTGCGCGATTAAATATTTTTAAATTTTAGTCCTAAGTAAATAATATCAGATGCTTGGAAATTGTATAATGATAGTGAATCGGAAGATTAAAGGATGAGCACTTGAATCTGTTGATGACGGTGGTATCTCTCTTATTTTATCTCGGTGTTCGAAACTACCAATATATTTTGGTGTCATAATAATTCCCTTGGCGTCGCAGGATAACCCAGGTGTCCATTACCTTTTCAAAATTCAGTCTTCTCTCTTCTCTAACTGAATCAAGACGCTCCAAGACTAATTCCTCGAACATTTACGTCAAACTTAATCTCTCTTCGTAGCAATTTTAAACAAACTTGGCGGATTTCCTCTTACTCCTTATAATTCCTTGACTAACATTTTCTTTCGCGGATCCCGAATACTTGTTACGTATTCCAAACGTGTCGTAAATAAAACGTAGTAGCCGTTGTCTTTATTCTTTTCATAGCATTTGATTGGCCCGCATTTTATTCTGATGCGAGTACCCAAAGAAAGGTTTGAGGTCAGTTTAACGTTAATGTATTTAACCTGTTTAGAGATGATCAATTCGGTTCCATTTACTTTTATAATTTTCGTTATGATTTTATTTTCTTTGTTTGGCAACGTTCAATGCTAAATATTATCTGATATATAATTCTAACCCCCCACTCTTTGCACCACTCCGATATCTGGAATAGATGACTTTAATGGTTATTGTTTATAAGGCTGAACCATATTTCTTGTGATTGTTTGGATTTTCGGTTGTCACTTGTCCCGAATTAGTAACTACAGCATCCCTCGAAGATTCTCTGAGCATGCATGGTATTGCACTTGCATAGTATTGTCATTATATCCGTTCCTTTGGCTAAATCAAGCTTCAGGTAGTCATTTTCAGGAGGCAGGAAAGGAGGATATGGAGCGATTTGATTAGCAATAGGATGTTGAACACTGTGATAGAGGGGAGAATGTTAGGCAAGCGAGGAAGGGGCAGAAATAGGATAGGGATTTTGGACGGAGTGAAGGTAGGGAGTATGCAGAATTGAAGAGGGGTCTATTGTAAGGTTGGACGGTTTGTTTAGTTGAGAGAGACAAGGAAGCCGTTTGGTAGCTTTTGTCCGTCAAACACCTACCTTAACCGGTATATTACCGATAGTGATAATAATTATCAAATTCTGCCTTGAAACTGCGTGATGGTACGCTGCTCATTGCAACTGTGAACAGCGTACAGAGTGCAAACCTACTTGGGATGAGAATACTCCGTGACTTCCCCGCGTCTGTGCAGGCACAACGCACCGTGCGTACCTATCTGGTTTTTTTGATAAATGGTTATGGAGGATAACACTGAAGATTTAATGGACAGACGAAGTGTGGAACGAGGAAATGTGTAGAAGAGCAGAAGATGAAAGGACCATAGTGGACAGGACTCTACGGCAAAGAACTATGAATGGATTGGACACATCTTGAGGCCCAATGGATTATTTAGAAGCATAATAGAAGGGTAAATTGGAGAGAAGCTCATTCGAGAAAGAGAAATACAATAGAAAAACACACAAGACAATAGAATAAGACATAGGGGAAGTTACGGAGGACGTAAAACAGAAAATCAATGAGGCCAGGGAGTTAATGTATAGAGAAGAATGGGGAGGCAGCAATGAACATATCTTAGAATTGAAGTGTTTTTCCGATCCCATCTTTGTGGTCATGCTTCTTTTGCTTTTAATATTGCTATATCTGTGTATCGCATTTAAACTCCACCTACATCCACCCATTAGAGTCCAAAATTGAATACCTACTCGAACTTTAACGTTCCAAATACTTTCGTTGATTCCTGTGTGTTACGCCTTCAGAACAACAGCAAGTTGACCTCTTTCCGCTCGATCACGTGAAGAGTACGTCTTCATAATTGATATGAAAAAATAATTCTCTTCGCCCGTCTCCACACTTGCATTAAGTGCTGTAAAGGATTCTACCGGGATGAGGAAATGACTGACGGCCTTTCGCGTGATTTAGACAATTGGGACGTAATTAAGGTGAAGGTAATGATCGAATCAATGGGGTAGGGGGGTTGTACGCAGTGCCTGTGAGCGAAGTTAAACGAAATGGAACGTTATTCATACGGCACGGCTTCGGCCGCGCCCACCCGTCTCCACCTTGCCCTCTGGGCCCGTGATTAATTTCTCAGCTCAGGACACGGACGGCAGAGCGGGGGTGGAGGAAAAGGGGTTTGGGGGGGGGGGCGAGAGAACGACAGGAGTGTGGGTGTGCGTGGGGATGGGGAGGAAAAAATATCGCCTCACAAAAGGTAGTCAAGGAGGTTTGTGAGTGTGTGCGATGGCTTCGATTAATGGGGTTCTGGAGTTTGCATTAACGGAACCCGGTATGCTTAATGGGCGGCGGACATAACGATCCAAGAGAAAGAGGGCCATGAATTTATAAAGTCGCCGGCTGCGCTTAAAAACTCTGGTGCGGAGGATCACGAAATGGCGGCTTAGGAGACGTTGAGAGGATTGGAGTGGGTGGGCGGAGGCGTTGCTTCCCTCAAGATGCATGGGTAATGAAGCCAAACGGGATTGGTTGGTGGTTAGTTTAGGCGCTATTAGTCTCGCGTGTACCTCTTTTTTTTAGATTCGCTTGGGTAAGTCGCAGTAAAGTTTGGTGCCATTTGTCTCATGGGCTTATGCCTAATTGGTAACTATTTCGGCTTTTAGAGTCGGCGTTACATGTTGACTCATGAGGAATGGAAGCGGTAGAAAATGACCGTGAAAGAAATGAGTAATCGTCAACGAGTTGGTTGTGGTACAAGTTCATTCATGCATAGTTGTATGCATTTGTGTAACTAGATAAAGATATTTGAATTTCCTACGCCATTAGAGATTAACATTATAACCGTCATCTAATATCCTCGTTGGATGTTTCGATGTGGCATAACTGGGTAAAAATGTACATTTCGTGGAATCTTCTAATCTGGAGTGATCTAGCTCAAAATCCCCGAGAGAGAATTGAGCAGAAAAATACCTCGCAATGACTAATCGCCGTGGAGATGCCATTTGAACTACTGAGGCGTCCTCTTAACGCTGAAATTCACGGTAAATCCCGGTCTAGGCGAATGGTTTTTTCATTCTGAAATTTCTCGCACTTCAGTGCCTACTCGTCAGAAGAGTCTGGAAAATAATTGCGACAATGTTTTCTGTAGTTTCGTTTAATTTCTCTATTTATTTTAAGTCGGATTTATGATACACATGACGAGAATTATTTAATGTCCTTGGAAGTGCCCCACGCTCATACAGTATTTAGAGTTCCATTAGTATTGCAAGTACCTACTTCGCAGTTCTTATCACATTACCGTGCTTGTGGTAAAAATGTGCCGCTCTCTGCTCCCTGGCCGTTCTTAATTATCATTGGATCGGAATGAGGCAGAGCTGAAACCTGTTGTGCGAAGTGGTTTTATGCGTACGCATGCTCGTTTCGTTTAACGTATCTCAATACGTTAAGTACATACTAATTGCAATGTTTTCCTATCACAAAAGGTAGTATAAGATAATATTAAAAAATACTTTTGTAGAGGCGCTCATTTTTTGTGTAAATGCCTTTTCCCATTGCCGCATGATTCATGTGACAATGCGTATGCCAGTTTTATTGGGTCTCTCCGTATTAAAATTCCTAGTTTCGACAGTACAATGGCAAATTAAAACAGTTGGCCCTCGGAAGATATTTTCGCACACTGAAATTACAGATTTTTTGGAATTGAAGACGGTAGAATGCTGACCCATTTTAAGAATTGATTAAAACCAGATCGACAAGCAAAACTCTTGTTAAATGTAACTTACTGTTATTGGTGATGTGTTATTATAAATGTCATCCTAATGTCTAGAAATGTAGCATGATTGCTGTAAGAATACGACGCCCTTCATGTAGAAACGGTAAAAGCAGTCGCGGTTTCCTTTTGAAGAAGTAGAACCATTTCGTACGCAGGTGAAGAGGAATACTGCCCATTCAAGTTTTTCAATCGTTCGAGTACCTTTTCAAAACTTTCGTTACTGTTTTCTTTAAGACTCGAAAATAGCCTTGAGTTTTAAGGCCAGTAGAATTAGTGCTCGACTGCTGTCGTAATTATCGACGATAACTTTTCATATTTTTTTAAATTAATCGCTTTGACGTATCGTTTGATATACCGTTAAGCATGCTTTCCTGCCTG
Source organism: Hetaerina titia (assembly GCA_037158775.1). NCBI lineage: Eukaryota > Metazoa > Arthropoda > Insecta > Odonata > Calopterygidae > Hetaerina > Hetaerina titia. The sequence goes on from CM073776.1 coordinate 95,153,858, forward strand.
AGAATTTCAGTCCTTCGTCTTGTGTCCATGTTGGAATTAATAACTACCCCACAGTGCGTAAAAGGTCTACTACGTACGATCGAGAACCTTTCGGACAATTATGTGTGCCAGAACAATCAGGAGTTGCTGATCACAAGCTGTCAAAATTTCACATGGCTTTATCAAAATGTTACAGGTATAAAAGAGAAGAAGTTTTTGCTTTGTTTTGCCGGCTATTTATTTGTTTTATCCCATGCCGCCTTTCGATCTGCCCTTACGAAGAGTTTATATCTACATGTTGATATGTGCATGCGAAGGTGGACAAGGGATCGATCGAAGGTATTCGTCCTCCGAGAGCACTGCCTATTCTTTGCTTTCACCTGCAGTGGAAAAAATCTCCAAAACATAGATTATAAAGCATTCAATCATGCTTTTATTTGTGTGATTAGGGTGAAAATCGTATCCATAATCTAAATGGCAAATAAAATTAAGCTGACGGCGGAGGCGTGCTGAGCTATGAGATCGATTGGTTCCCGCGTCCGACTGTAATGAGCGATTTAGTTTAGCCTCCAGTGATTTCACCCACTCGGGCAATCGATCAACACTTGACCTTTGAAAATTAATCCGTTTGACGGGAACACGCTATTCCCTCGGCCGCCGTACACTCTCTACGCCCAAAACTAATCGACGAATATAAATATACAAGATGGGAATAATTTCTTACGGCGAACCGAAGTTTCAAATGCCGAAACTTAGTGTCCAAGGGTACTAATGTGTATTAATGACGAGGGAAAATATTACATACCCAACAGTCGATGGTTTATTCTGTAACAATAAGTTCCATGGTCATTCCTTGGCTTCTTTGAAAATAATGTACGAATTCCAACGTAAACCATAGATTCCTGTTGATTTAACATTGATTGCATATGGTTTGATTTTCGCGAGTTCATTAAATGGAAATTAAACGCACTTGAAATGGAATTCAGTTCGTAAGCTGGAGAGGCAAAATTAATTGCTAATAACTTGTTACAACAGGAGTATCACGTAAACCTCTGGTGTATAAATAATTGGTTGCAACGAGCTTTCACTTGTATACGTACTTTTATTATACCTTTCGTGAATAGCATTTGTTGTACATTTCTTTGAGCTCTGTCGGTATTAGTGTGTAGATTTACATACTGTAGTATTATTGTACATATGTGTGATATTTCCCAGTGGAGCGGTTAAGTTGAAGCTGAAGAAAGATTTGTGAATCTAAGGTAAATAGTTTGTTTCAAGCATATTCTTAGAAATATGCTGTAGTTTTTTAGCGTATATTAGAGCAGCAGTAAATAAAAGCTATTCGTATACATTGAAAAACGAACTCAATATTTTAATGTCGACTGACTTTTAGAATATGAAGCAAAGACTATACTCCCCTTAAACGGGAGTTAATTACACTAAAACAAACTAAATGTTTTGGCCATGTTCGATGAACTATTACTTCTATTTCTTCGTGCCTTTTTAAAACGTGGCTTTTTCCCGTTGACTTTGGCTAAATTAGCGGTCCAATTACGCATTAAAAGATCTTGTTATTACCGTAAAAGGCGGATTTGTTAATCATTTTTTTCTGGGCCAGTATGAGATTACTAAGGCCTCAGTGAAAATCATTTTTTTGAATTACTATTGCGGTATTTTTAAATGAGATATTGTTGGAGTGTTAAGCAATTTTGACAAAAATTTATAAACGTGTGAACAATGGAGTAATTAAGTGGGGTATCTGAATACTTCATGTTAAATTGTTTATATTAAAATAATTTTATTTATATATTATGATATATGTATATGCTATATGTCTCCCGATGTCACGGGGTCTTTTCCTTCAGAATGGCACCCATCCAATTTCATATTCATTTTAGCCAGAAGCCTTTCGTTGAACCGCCTCGTCTATCTTTGGAGTCAGCGTTCCAGATGAGCGGTTTGAGGGGTTTACTACTGTCTCCCCTATTAAAAGTTTAACTTTTGGAATGACGGCACAAAGATTTGTACCTTTCATCGACCCGGAGAAATCCCCAGCGCCCAGCGACAACCATTCATGCCATTACAATCATGCGTGAATGATTCGGTGCCATCAAAAATAACGCCTTAGCTTTCCGTTCCTTCGCCACAAATGTTTACCATTACGTCACGGCGATTTGTTCCCGGGAAAACAGAGCGTCATATCTCTCAAGAGGGCGCGGGTTGGCAGAGGACAGTTGTCCCGGAAATCGGACTTGTCCTTCCTCTTTCGGCGTCTTCCCTCCACCTCTCGCAGGTTGCCGAAAGCGTGGCGTTCACGTCGCTCGTGGGGATTGCGTCACCGCAATTAACCTTCTTCAATCGGAGCATTGGATCTCAGCGGTTCTCCCCTTAGGCCCAAGGGTTTGGAGCAACTGCGGCGACAGTAATTTAATTGACGCCCGGCTTGCGTGCTGCCCCTCTCCGTGTGGCGCCCTCCTTTCCCCCTCCCTCCCGGCCACGGGGCTTTTTGTCTCCGGTGTGACCCCATCGCACTCCCTCTCGCGGGGCGACGGTGAGGGACGTTAAGCAGAGATAATCAATCTTGTCTCACATCAAAGCGTGTGGAACCGCGAACGCCTGATTCTTGTCCCCGTCCCTCCCCCTACCGCCCCACCTCCTGAGACATACAATCCCTATCCACTCCTCTCTCTCTCTGTGCCGAGCTCAGTCATTCCCGACCCTCCTGATTATCCCTTTTCTTTTCAGGATTTGGTCAGTCCAGGCATGAAAACTAGGTTAAAACTTGGAAAAGGTATCTCATCCCCGATAATAACGCGAGGGAGAAATTCTTGGTATATGGCATCGCAAATAACTGATTTTGGCGCGGGTGGTTTCATGTGTCATATTGTGATGGCAATTCGTTATGAGGTTGTTTATTTATGCTATTCCATCTTTTTCCGTCAAATTTCTTTAAAACTTCGAGAGGTTTTACGGTTTTTATCAATTTTGATAATGTACTTAAGTCGTGACCCTTGTCGTAGAATAATGTGTGGAAAACCCATCCCTTCTCTCATTTAACTCTCGTCGTGGTTTTTGTCTTGCTGTGGCGCATTATCTCAGTGGGCAGACGATTAAATTCTTGATCGGGAGTCCTGGGTTCAAATCCTGATGACTCGAAGTACCCTCAGCTTCGCCCAATCTGTGTGGTTTTTCGTGTTTGCCAGATATTTCTGGGAAATCAGAGGCCGCTATCGGGATAAGAATTGGCCCTCCTACCATAACGTCAGGAAATCTGTATAAACCCGTATATTCTGAGGGAAGTCCTCCCTAAGTGACCGAATAAATTAACGAGACGTTTGATTGATTCCATTTCGTTCAGCCAAAGGTTTCAAGGAATGGTTAACCATGTTCTCTTGATTTCAACGGAGAGTAAGGGTAAGAATTCGTTCCTCTCTTACATAATTGAATAACAATTCTTGCGTGGTGGACCTCAAGAAGGAGTGGCATATCATGAATGAATTTATGGAAATGTATGTGGTTCAGTTTACCTTACCAAGGCAAGTAAGCATATCGTATAAGAACTCACTTGTAATCGACAGAAGGGCGTTCTCGTTGAAGAAGTACGTGAAATACATAAAGGAATCTCGCGACCTGATATTGCTTCCCCGCGTGATTGACGCAAAGACATACTGTAAATTACTTTGTCTTTTCTCTCGACAAGATCCGACAAAATCGCTGATTTTGCGGAGTTTTTGACTTTTAGCCAGGTTAAAACTCGTCATAAGGCGCGTGTTGTGCGAGGTAAGCGGAGTGTTTGTGTATCAATCCAAGCAACGGGCCAACTACTGTGGGTGACTTGTCTTATTATTTGATTATTCTTATTTGTTCTTCTTATATATTCTTAATCTTTAATGCATGGTTTGTATGAAAACTATCGGGGGTGGTTTCGGAAAAAAAAATTATTTCAGATACTGCTGCAATGCCTCAAAATTCTTCATTTTGTACACACTTTTGCCAACGGTTTTTCCTCGACTCTAAGGCTTCCTGGTAGGAAAATTCCGCAGGGGCCTTAAGGGTACGCGTACAAGCTTCTTTGACGGCACACGGTTGTGCCTTTGAGGAAGAATTTCATTTTTGGGAATAGGGAATAGTCTGCTGGTGTCAAATCGGGACTGTAAGGGGGTTGGGGAATCGTCGCGATGACGTTGCAGATGGTCTTCGCGAGCAGACACTTACTCGAATCCGCTCTTGGTCGTCCGTCAAGACCTTCGGGGACGAGTATAGTGCAGATATTTTAAATCGCCAAATATTCAGTGATAATGGTGTGTACTGTCATCGTATCAATGCACTACGATCTGCGATCATGCGCACACTTAACCGACGGTCTGCATTTCACGCACACGTCGGGGAAAAATTGTTACCGATGCTTTTTATACAAACGTCTTATTCTTTTTTGTTTTCAAATGGTCCAAAGATGCCCAAATCAAGGTATTGCACCTGCTGAGCTAACCAATGCGCACTGATATGCACGACTCGGACAAGGGAGGCAAGGGAGCTAGGTACTTCGGCACCAGTGCCCTGACCAAAAATCCTCTCTGCCATTACCTAGTTCCAGGGACACGGAACCTAGGTATCGCTAAGGTACCTAGCCGTGCTTTTTGTGGCCCCGAGCGTTCGAATTGGAGGGCGTCGATGATTTACAAGAAGTCATTCCGATTCCAGCCTTCTGCCCGACCCGACCTTTTTCTTCCCAATACTCGATCTCGCTTCATGCTTCGCTCCTCCTGAAGGAAAAAGAAATCGCGTTCGTCGTGAGGTTCTTTTGTCTCTCCACTTTCCACGTCGGCGTGAGGGTGCTATTTTCCGCAGGGGGAGGAGATCGAAGCGAGGGCTTCGTGAGAATATTCCTCCGGCGGGTGGGTGTCGGGGAGCGCGAAGGGGTCGGATGGGGTGGTGGTGCAATTATTCGGACCTCGCCCACCCGTTCGGTTTGACTGGCGTTCCGCTCCATTGAGGCAACTTTAAGCGGGCCCGCGTGAGGGCGTTGCATTCATTCTGATCTTCGGGGTCTTCCCGAAAGCCTAGCTGTCATTACATTGTAATGACTATCTCTCGAGTTTTTTTAGGTGTTAACTGAAATGTACTTGTTTATATTTCCTCCGGAAGAATTTATAGAGGAATTTTCCCCTCTCTGTTGACAATATTTTCTCTGGGATGAGATGACTTTAAGGGACAAATGATGCTCTACTGATGATGGTATTGTTGTTATTGCACTTCCCGTTAGATTAGTTGTTCACATCCCATTAATCCTCATTATTGTATGAGGTTAAACGCTGCATGATCCACGTAAACCATGCAGCTGCTAATACAATATCAATATTTACTACTAAATCATAGTTCTCGTGATGTTTATTACGATGCTTCTCGATTCTATATGTGTTCCATGTTTGTTAAAATGTAATAATTAACGAGACCATTGAAAAAACAATAAATATTGTACATTATAGATTTTCTCAAACTGTAAAGTTAATTGGGAATTCCTAACTTGCTAGTATGATAATTAAAAATGATAGACAAAAGTTATAATAGACTAGTTCAGCTAGTTGATTAGGTTCGTTTCCATATTATCTCACTTGTCTGATTTGGAATCAGGAGGTGTTTACCGATGAAATGTATTTCTCGGTTATACTTTTGAATATATAATTCCAAATATTTATATTTCCAAATATTCTATGTCATATTTTCGTTCGCATCGACTAATCAAATTTTTAAAAAATTAAGTAAATGCCCACCTCGCCTATATGTGATCTTGGGCGTTTTGTCAAAATTTTACATTTTATTTACGACGTATTAACTATTTCTCATTGCTTCTCAAATTGTCTAAGTCAGTATTAAGAAAGTTGTCTAAATCAGTATTAAGAAAGTTGTCTAAATCAGTATTAAGAAAGTTGTCTAAATCAGTATTAAGAAAGTTGTCTAAATCAGTATTAAGAAAGTTGCCCGGGATATTTGATACTTTGAAACTTATATTACAAGTATAAAAATATCCAGGTAACTTTAATAATATTGGAAGCAATAGAAATGTGGGTTTGGAGAAAGATAACAAAAACGAGAGAGATTGTCAAAAAGTGACATTTTGACAAGAATTGAGAGGAGTTAGAAATTGAGGGAATTAAATGAAAGAGATGGAGAAAAGGGAAATTATATTTGTTGGGCATGATCTTCGTCATACAAATTTCATGGAAAATATAATGGATGGAAAAGTACTAGGAAAAAAGAAAGATGAAGGCCAAGAAATAATTTTTTGAATTACGTAAAAAGTACTATTAGAGTAACAAAACACAAGGATCTGAAAACAACGGAAACGGGGAGATATATGGCTGCAACGACAAGGCCCCGCCTTTAGAAGATGATAAAAATTATATAAATTTATGTCTAAGCACTTAAATGGAGTTGAGCATCTCTTTTTCACGTACAGAATAAAATTCTAGCCGTCTGTATACATTTACTCGAGATATTTCAGTTCTAAGAAGAATATCTATTTTTATTTCTACTTTCTTGTGCGACTTACCCTCCGAGTTTTCGAAGTTCTCAACTACTTATAGTTTTCCAATCTGTTTTTACTATAACAATAATTTCAAATTAAATCTTTTATCCGCAGTCTTTTACGTGCGTCACCTTGAATCGCTGCCTTAGAATTATTAGAGTTGACTGGGTAACGTAGACGCGAAGGAGAATATATTTATAATACATGGACCTTGAGTATCAGTGACTCGAAGATAATTTGAGTACAGTAACACTTTAAATAATATTTATCTTAATTGTAACTATATAAGTTTTTCTAGCTTTGAATCTTATCAGGCAATTAAATAACTTCTTAAATAAAAAGCGACTGCAATATAATTGGCTTAATTTGAGGAAAAAGGGAATGTCTTAAATAAATACCACCTTATTCATTAAAATATACGTAGAAATGAAGGAATCCCAACAGGGGCGTAAATGTAAGCCATGGATAATTAATTACCATAGGATTTGCAAATAAATTAAAAATGTAGGTGATAATTTTCGATTTGATGGCCACGTAACGATTTTCAATGGTGCTTAAATGTTATTTCCAAATGTTAACGAAACAAGGGTGTTGGCATTTGAAGATTCATTCGCGCTCCGCGTTTCATTTGGTCATTATTATATTCTCCAACGTAAAGCGTACATTACTGCAAGTCAGTCCGTCAAAATGGATTGCCGCCGATCCTGTCCATTTTTCACGTCGGACATGCTTTTAATAGTGTCTCGGGTAGCGCCTTTTAGGAGTTCGACCTATTATCTCCTTCTTCAGTTACCTTTCACGAACCTTGACAAGAAAAAATATTCAAGACTGAGCCGCGGGATCAAAAAGGCACACGATCATGTCAATTTTCGTCAGGTACTACGGCGGGGGAGGTGGTCGGGTAGGGTGTGGAGGAAGGACCTTCGGGGGGGGGGATTTGGCGGATGAAGAGAGGGTGTAGGGTGGGAGGGCAAGGCCACTGAGCTACCGCGCGGAAAACAAAGAGACGATTGATGATGAGAACTTTTCTCGCCAGGCGGAGAGGAGTGCGGGGTGAAATGTCCCGGTGGGGGGTGGGTGAGGGGGTGGTTGGAAGAGAGGCTTGGGGTCTCTCTCTGTGGAGAGGGGACAGAAATAAGGAAAAAAAGGGAGGAGGAGAAAAAGGACAGGGTGAAAGGAGGGTGAAATTGGAATGGATTTTCGAGAGCTGAAGGGTTGAAATGCGTCGGGTGGAATAATTTACCTCTCCGCCCCGGCCCATACCTCCTCCCAGATCCCTCCCTTCCCCAATTCCCTCGTGCCTTCTCCGGGGTCCTCCGCACCTCCACCCACGGACATTTTTAAACCCATCCTCGGCGCCCCAGCAAGCCTTTCGACCCCCTCTCCGTTCGTCAAGCCCCGACGCCCTCCTTCCCTCCCTCGGGAGACCCTCCCTCCCTCTGCCGCCCCCCGCCGGGGCTTCGAAGCCTCCCACCCTCCGCTCTTCTTCCACGTTCAAATTGTCCCCCACTCGAGAGCACCCCCTGCCACCCCCCCCCCGACCCCCACCACAGACTCCGCCGCCCGCTTAACAGCCCTGCCTCCTCTTATCCTCTCCCCCACCCTCGCCCCAGTCATAAATTAAGCAGCGGTTACACACAGAAAGTGCAGGTGTTGAATTGCTTTCCTTCGCCCCTCCCTCTCCCCTCTCTCCTCCTCCCCTCCTTTGGGGGAATGCTGGGCCAGAGGGAGGAGGAAACCTGGACGGAAAAAAATTAAGGGTTATGAATATGTAAGCGCGCCCGTATGACTAAGTTGGTAAGAGTATGGGTAATGGTTAGGGGCGGACGCGTGAGGGGTGGGAGACGTGGAAGGGGTGGTGGTGTGAGCGGGAGAGGGATGCCCATTGTTTTCCGAGCGTGTCGAGGTGTCGAGAACAACGCTGAGGTGGAGGGCGAATGCTTTTCGAGCGTTGCCCGGGTGTGAGATCGGCCTGCGGAGTTGGAGGTGGCATGTTTGGTGCTTCACTTGGCGGTGATAAAACTTCTATTAGTTCTCGCTCCCAACACGATGCCCTTCGGCCGTGAGGCTTTCCTCCCAGGCAAGTAAAAGGGGGAAGGGGGGGTGAGAGACAAAGGGAGTCCTCCAGCGACCAGAGAGAGAGATGCTCCTCCAGCATCCCGCTCCCCCCACCCTCCCAATCCTCCACTGGGACTACTCCGTAGCTCGCTTCCACTCGCTCTGTCGCCGTTCTCTTCTCTGATGCCGCGCTTTCCTTCCTCGCGACCTATTCCCGAACCACTTATTAATATTATTTTCCTGGCTATTTCTTTAACATGAGAACCGCGTTCTCATTCCTACGGGCCCATCTCCGCCGACCGGTGGCGCGGTGACTTTTTCGCCTGCCTTGGAGGCTCCGGGCCTCACCGGTGTCGCCTTCTTTTCTTATTAGGCCGTGTCAGGTCGCCATTAATTCCGACCCCGTGGAGTGACTTGCGATGAATTTGCGTGAAATTGCCGATACTGGTCGTCTAAACTTATTGCAGAAGCATTTACGTAATTGATTTCCAAAGTGATGCCCGTGGTACTGTTACGATCATGTGTTTAGTCCATTATTTTGTCACCGCCTACTTTTAAGAAAGATGGATTTAAAAAATCTTATGGATAATATGGCGTTGTTTTTCTGTGTCAAGGAACCACATTCCTAGTAATATCCTTTCGGACAGCGAGGAGGTTTTTAGATTTGCAATCATATTGCTGATTTTTGTTTTTTGAGGTGCTGCTATCAAGAATTGTTAATTTCGGAAATAAGGCTAACTGCTTATGGATAACAAAAAGCGACTGCCAAATGACGATGACGGAAGTGCGCTTACGGCCCCCTGTAATCGTGTTAAAAATAATTTCTTTGTCAAAAACAGCTAAATATGACTGTAAATGTGTTAAAATGAACTAATGGCGTAAGTTGTACTCGTACGGCACCCTGTAATCGATTTGTAAAGGTGATTTCTTTATCAAAAACTACAAAAAGTGACTATAAATGTGTAAAAATGAACAAATGAGGGGAGAAGTACGAAATTTTCAATTTGCCGAGTGTTGGTTGGAATATTTAGGTTTTATGTTATACGGCATACATCGATGTTGGGGGTCTCGTACTCAATTTTAGTACGCTCTTAGCCTTTAAACCAAATAAACAGGGAGTTGAGAACCACTCTACTTCATTTGCGTAATGTCGGTCCAATTGGAATCAGTGTGTTGATATACAGGCCTGTAATGCATGCATGTCGTTATTCCGTCGATCTCCTTCAGTACAAGATAGCTAATATCTGAAAAGTACTTCCCAATCCGTCTAATACTGTGCCTGTGTTTTGCTGACGGTATGTACGAGTAATACATTTAGTATCTTGTTTAGTCTTAACTGTTGGTGTCAACATCTTCCTGTTTCATGTGTTCTAAAAATCATCTTTTTTTAAATCTTACTCACGTAATTACCTTTTTTACCGGAAGTTTATTATAATTGTATAATTGATTAGGATATTTTTTGGGTTTATGTTGTCATTTCATTGTTTTTACCTTAAGTCATAATGCTAATTCCATTATAATAGAATGAAGGATACAAATTTGTTGCGAAAATAGCGTAGGGGATTTATTTTAGGATTCTGAGAAAATAATAATAGCGTATTTTCTGCGAAAACCTTTAACGGCCGTCTCCGGATCCTCTCACGTTTCGACGCTAAAAGTCATCGGATGGATTTATAAGCCGTAGCTCGAAGCTATTAGTACCTATGCTATGCTTTGAAGCGAGTCCCTGCAAAAATACACTCTCCGCACTGTCGACTTGTTCGGAATTGGGAACTCAGGATCGTACGGACCATATTGAAAGCAGGTTTAAGATGTGTTCTTAGCTTTTTACGTGATAAATTAAAAAATTTATATTCATATACCTATATAGATAATTTTCTAATGAGACTTTTAACATTCCCATTGTGTGTGAACTTTAAGAGAAGACAAAAGGAAAAGAATTTATTTAGTTCAAAAAATTATTTTTCGAAATTGGCATACGGCTTTCGGTACCTTTTATCGATATCATTGGTATTCTTAGTGCATATTGTAACCTGGTGGGTATGGCTCCCGGATACTGAGCGTCTGGGTGATTTACGGTGATTTTGGATGCTCCAAAGCTCCTTCACCAAAGCTGTAAAGTAATAAAATGTATCAGGTGTGCTTAAGATTTTTAGGGTATGTGCTCCTACTGGGACACCTCAGGTGGCACAGGGGTGCTTCCCTGGCTCTCACTCCTTATTCCCATATGAGTGAATTTCACATTCCGTGTAGGGCTTAGGATTTTGTCTAGTCTACTCACGCTATGTGACCAACCCTCGGGTAGGTTAGTCTAATTGGTTTTGGCATTCTCGAATGCTTGTGGTTTAGCCTGTTATTTTTTTATAATGTGATCTACAGGAGGGGGAATGTGCCTGCAAATCCTGTTTTGCATTTGCTTGTCTCCTTCATTAATTTTGCCCACTTCCCTTTGTCAGCCTACGTGTGCTCTTTGCTAAACAATTTTAGGACACTAAACTTAAATTCCCTTCTTTCCATTTTTTGTATACCTCTCAGTTTGAAGACAGTTATTCTGGGAGTATGTAATGATCTCATAACGCTCGATATGGGTTGTAACATTTTCTTATTAAATTCAGTCTGATTTTATTGAATTAATCTTTAATAATAAACTAGTTGTCTATCCGCGGTTCCGTACTGCGTGCATCAGCCATCGCCGCAATACTCTTCTGATCACTTTGACGTTGCTCGCCAGGCGGAAAATACTTACCTCGACTCCGGTATTCGATCCGAACCAATTCCAAAGGACCGTCTCCTTATAGAGCGTCCACCCCGCCCTCGGCGACCCCCCCCTCTTCTCCGACACCCCTCACTTCCCTTCAATACTCTCCTTGCCACGGACGCGAACCGCGAGGGAAAACAAGGGGCGGAATATTGAAGTTCCTCGCATCCACCCCAATACCCACCCACCCCCCGCCCCGCTTCCCCTTCTCACACATCCGCCATCACTCCCTCCCCCTGGAATCCCCACCCCCGCTCTTCCCCAATATCCCTTCACGCCAACCACCCGCCCGCCTCCTTCTTCCTCGTCGGAGTCGTATAAAAGCTTCTTCCTCACCCCGACACGCCCACCTACCTTCTATTGTTCCAGCAGTCGTTCGATATTCAGCAGGGACAGTTAGTGCTCTCAACCCTGACACCTTTGAGGTTATCTCCTTCCCATTCCCGGCCTTCCGATATCTCCTCTCCCCATCGCATTTCGTTTCGCTCCTCTTTCTTCGCCTCTCCCCTCCCCCTTCTCTCCTCTTCTCTCTCTCAGACGCAAAATCGTCCTTTCCCTTCTTCCCAGTCCATTTCTTCCTCCCCCACGTCATCCTCAGCCAGTTCTTAGGGTTCTCGGCCTTAAATCCATGATCCCAGAAACGGGATTCACCGAAATCATGAGAAGGGGAATCTAGCTAGGGCCTGGGAGGAGCATAAGGGCTAGAACCGCTCATCTCTTGGCGCTGTGCATTTGCTCGTCGTTTTTCACGATTTTGGGTAAAGTGAGGTGTTCTGTAATTCAGTTGAACTTAAAAAAAATAGTTTTTAATCGTAAAAGATCTTTTCGCATGTTGTGCTGCAAGTCTGACAACTATTTCTTAAGAGTTTCAAGTCAAACTTTGTCTACTCTTTTGTCCTTTTAACTTTGAAGCATTTGAAATCGTGACGGTTTTATTCTAAAAGTGAACCCCTTGACTGGAGAAGTCATTGGAGTGCTTTTTCTATAGCAATATTTCTTCTATTGAGGAGCTTGTAGGTACTCATGCATTCATACAAGGAATCCGGAGCCGCTCCTGAGAGATCCAGTCTACATCGAGAATCCCATCCAAAACACGTGAATCCATCTCTAGGGGTCCCGGGTTCGAATGATACATGTGTAAATGTACATTCTGATATATTTGGAGCAATGGTGTGGACATTCGTTTATCTGGCAATGATAGATTTGCCCATTGAGAAAGAAATCTAGATGGTGCTTGGTGCTCTACTGCAATCGTTGAAACGTAGGCGTAGAATAATCTCAGAATATGAGCCTCAAGTGTTATTTTAATCGTGTGTACATTGTCTTCAGAATGCAAGCATATCATATTACCGCTGCTAGCGGCTTAGAAAGCAAGTTACTCTGCTGTATCGTATCTCCCAGTTTGCAGCGGTCAACTCTCTTCCAATGTTTTGCCACCGACAGTTTATCGTGCTTTACTATTGAAATTTTCATTTTATTTCCCAATGCCTTCGCCATTTCATATTTTGCTAATTAAATTCTGTAATAAAATGACAGAAAAATAATTTTAATATTGCATTCGTGGACGATTGACATTAGGGTTTGTTTTCTCACCAGAGGTCCTTCTGCTAGTTAAGTACACCTTCCGTAACAACCGAAGGAAAACCCTCAGATCTCTGTTTATCATCACCCTTTAATTTTGTTAGAGTATTGTTCAGAAGTTTTTATACTTTAAACATTGTTAGATCCATGGGCCGGACGTATATCTCTAGGATTTTATTCCCGGAAGAACACTTTTACCTCTTGGAGATACTTAATATTTTTCCTACATTTTGATGAAATGTTTGTTTTAGAATATAGTTTAATAATTTAGTAATCGATTCGCCAAGAAGTCGGAGACAATTATTATGACGACTGGAAGCCAAAAATATAGAAAAAAGTTTAGACATTATTCCGAAATGTACACCAATTCAAACTTAACATTCAACTATGTGCAGAGAGCATTCAATTTTATGATGAAATACATTTAATACTTACATGCATAGGCTACATACTTAAAACAAGACTGTATTTTCACCTGGCCGAATGATGGTGGGTATCATTTCGATTCGAATTCCATTTATCGAGAGGATTCAGTCATTCGTAGTCCATAGAAAAACTTCATGCCTAAACCAGATTAAAATTAAATCAAGGGACTGCGACGCAGATAGAACATTGAAGGTTATCGACCCGTGCGCCCCTCACACCCCTGCCCCGCTTTGGCTGTCCTCAACCACGTCCATGTCGCCGATTTGCTCGTCCACACCTTACCGGAACCCTCCACGCCCCGACCACCCGCTCCTCCCGCCGAACTCGTGTTTTCTCTTCCGTCCGTCGCTCTAATATCGCATGTTTTATTTTTCTTTCGTTTCTCCCGCCCACTCGTAATTTATACAGGGCTTATCTCCTTCTTCGTCATCGTGATTATGACTGCCTTTTGATCTTGTTGTCTCCGCCTTTTAATTAATTCCTACCTCTCCTCCTCCTGCTCAACCCTTCTCCCGCACACTTGACTCCTCTCCCTCCCTCCCACCCTCTCTCCACCTCCACAGTCATTTTTCACCGTCTGCCTCAACCTTCCCCTCGTCCCTTCCCGTCCTTTTCTGATAGCTTTTCGTTTTACCCCTACCCTTTCCATTTGACAATCTTTCATTCCCTTTTAATTCAGTTGCTCTTGTCCTGGCTCCCTCGTTTGCTCAAACAATTCAAATCAATATAAATTAATGTAAATTCGTTTTGAGTCAATCACACATTCGATTGAGGCTGACCTTGTCAAGTGTTCAAATGAGTCATGTATTAAGGGAGGCGTGTCGGTAACGTCGGGGACTGTCTTTGATCTTGGCCCTCCAAAGCGTTTGTTGCGAACATTCGGGTTTTATTCTTTGAAATTTCCTCTTGGTCAGTGATGCTCTTTGCGTTCTTTGATCTATTATTACTCATCCTCCTTTGTCTGCACTACATATTAATTCGAAATATGTCCCAGACTTGAACGTTGTTGTGATTGTTTAAACAATACTTACTGGATTTCGAATTACGTTCCAGCAGAGAGACCTCCGGAATTACGTAGATGGTTTAAATGCTGCCTGCCTCGGCCAATTTCCGACCACTACAACACCAGAATTAAGCAGCTCAAAATTTGTAAACGAGTGTCTCTCTTACTATTATTTGCCAACGATTCAAACTAATAATACACATTTAACCGCAATAAAATAATTGAAGAAGAGTGAGCAAAATTTAATCACACGCTATTTAGGAGTATCGCAGAAAACGGCTTATTACGATGCGTAATATTTCAGATGAAACAAGCACCTTACCTACGTTTGGGATCTTTACGCGTCTAATTTGGTATTGGCTTCCGCGTCGAAGAACTTTAATTATGATACTGTTTGCGGCATCTGCTACGTCCATATATATATATATATATATATATATATATATATATATATATATATATATATATATATATATAATTAGGTAATCTACCGGTTAAGGTAGGTTTTTGGATGGACACAACTATCAAATAAACATTTTGTGACTCCCCACCTAGCAAACTAATCTATATCAGGTCCCTCTTCATCTCGGTGTACTTCTTTCCTCCCTTCATCCCGTCCAACATCCCTATCCTGTTCCTACCCTTACCTCGCTTGCCCAACATTCTCCCCTCTATTACCCTCTTCAACATTCCACTACCGCTCAATACGCCTTTCATCCATTTTTCCTGCCTCCATAGGATTTTTCCAACAAACCCCTCTCCTGCCCCACCATTTCTAGTACTTCCTCATTTGTTTTCCTTTCGGTCCAATTCACCTTCTCCATTCTTCTCCACACCCACATTTCAAAAGCCTCCAATCTACGTCTATCCTCCTGCTTCAGTGACCACGTTTCCGCACCATACATAGCTACGCTCCATATCAGAGTTTTTGATGTGGAAGTTGTGTTCATCCAAAAACCTACCTTCACCGGTAGATTACCTTATAATAATATTAGAAAAGCTTAAGCTTTCGACCTTCTCTCAGGCCTTTTTCAGACAAGACTCAGCCGACTCTGACGTCCTCGAGATATGTATAAATCTTGATGGGCACTTGCATTTATTTTTTGGAGAAAAAAATAAAAACATAATCTAAAACGCAAACACAGCTCACTTCGATATTTCGGTTGTGCCAGCCACCTTCATCAGAGTACAAAGAGTCACTGGGTACACGTGTATTAAGAGAAAACATTTAAGCATGATAGTTTGCTGTTCATGTGTAACAATTATTCATCCAGTATTTTCTTCTTGAATAACTTATATTTGCCATTCCTTATTCTTAATATTCCTTGTGTGTGTGTGAATAGCCAACAAGCCGATGTACCGTATTTATCTCCATCGTGCTTTCCTTACCCGTGATCCCGATGCTCATTTATAGCCGTTTCATTTCCCACCCGTGTATGTGATCATTTTGTTTTTCCAGGGAACGATTCTCACTCGTAGGGCGTCTCAAATTCATCGATTGGAGTCGTTGTGGCGGCTACCTTTGAGATCCCATGAAAAACTCAGTCTGGTCCTCGGAAAATTTTAGTTGTCTCCGAATGCTGTTCATTAGAAGGAGCGTAATAGGCGATCCGTAGTTAATTGGGATTCTGTAGTGTGGTTTTTGTGGTGGTGTTCCTTTGTACCGGCTTCACTCAAAATCGTTCTTATTTACTGAGGCACCATTTTTGTTTCATTTCCGTGGCTTCCTTGTTCGGCCGTAAAAATCCTGGAATAGAATTACAGAGGGGAATTCCGAGAATTCTTTGTAATTTGAGTTTTCTCGGAAGAGAATCAAATATATCCCTTAGTGCTTGTTGAAGGATACGTAATATTGCTTCCATTATGTGCCGAGTCGTAGTACTTTATCAGTGATAATGGACACGAAAACTATGTTGCAGTGTTAATATGTGGAATACGCTGGAAAATACGAGGGCAGGCTGAAAAGTAATGCACACACTCGTTCAATGTCACCTATCCTGTTGCAATCGTTTGAGCGACGACTAGGATTCCATTGTTTTAAGTTGTTCAAATCTATCGACTGATGTAATGAGGTACTGTTTTTTGGAGATTTTCGGAAACCTGTGCTTTGGAGACGCATGGCTAGTATAAAAAGTATCGGGAACATTTTTGGAAAAATGAAATTATTTCATATATTGCTAATATGAATTAATTTTCCTCAAGTACACCCCTTGACAGTTGGCACACTCTTGCCAGCGACTTTTCTTCGACTCTAAGGCTCTCCGGAAGGCGGATTCCGGAAGGTCCTTTAAGGTTACGCGTACAAGCTTGTTTGACGGGACTTGGGGTCCCATAGTGGTGTGCTTTGATGGAGGGCTTCACTTTTGGGAATAGGTAATAGTCTGCAGATGCCAAGTCGGGAGTGTAAGGATGTTGGGGAATCGTCGCGATGCTGTTTCAGAAGGTCTTCGCAAGCAGACGGGCACTCGACTGTGCTCTTGGTCGTGCGTCCAAAGGCTTTCGGGAGGACGAGTTTAGCGCAGGTCTTTCGCATCGCCATATTTTAAGCGATAATGGTGTGCACTGGCATCTTGTAAATGCCAATACGATCTGCGACCATGCGCATGTACATGTCAAGAAAAAATTGTTGCCGATACTATTTGTACAAACCTTGTATTTTTTCATGGTGAAAATGAGTCAAATGCCATGTTCACGATTCCCGTCTTCGTTGACATATCTTTGGACGTCCCCACGGCCCTCCCGCCCCCGTTTGGACGACGCACCGTGGGTCGAACGCACACATTTCCAAAATCGTCGCGGGCGGCGTGGCGCTGGGGCAGAGCGCTTCATTATTTCTCCCTCCCATGCAGGGTGTTCACCGGCCCCCATGGTCGCAGCCCTCTCGTCTCTAATGGGCGAGCGGAGGGGCAGGGAGAGAGGGGGAAGTGTGGTGGAGCTCCTCCTCCCTCTTTCGCCGTGGGAGTGATTAAAGGATTTGTCCCGGACAGGTGTGTTTGCACGGCATCATCCCTCGCCCTTCATAATTTCATCCCGCTGAATGGGCCGCGAGGCGGTTTCTCATTTATCCCCTCCCCCTTATCATTCGGGGGATTAAGTGTTTGCGAAAGCCGCGACGTGAAAATGTTTATAGACCCCACGGATAATGGGTTTTTCTTGGTGGGGTGTTTTTAATTGTGTCGGTTTGTAACAGAAATTGTTATTTCTCTTTTACTTCTCAGTGAAAATTTAGGCGGATCGCGCGAAATATTTCAATGCAAACGATATCAATGGCTCACGTAATGGTTTTTTATATACTTGGTCAAAGTCATTTTATCATGCCCAGAGCTTACAATATGTAAATCGAATTTTTAAGGCAAGTTTGCAGGAATTATCCAAAAAAGACTTTCGTCTATTTTTCAGTAGAATTAATACGTTGAGATGAGTATTTTTATTTCGCTAACAAAGTTTTGAGTCGTGTATTCACTTAGTTCCAAAAGTTCTGAGCCTCATGATATTTTTATCTGTATGAAAATATCATTTATTTCCGAAATTATGGATAAACATGTCACTTAAAATATTTACCCATAATGATATTGCTTTGATGGATGCTCTGAACATTCCCGATATTGATGGATTCTCGCTCGACAAATTTCCCAGTTTGGTTTAATGGAACTTTTTTAATTGGTCAGTTAAAATATTTTCATCTGTCCAACTATCGAAAGCAAATAAGATCGATTTGATATTAAATCCTTTGGATTATATCCTTTTTCGAATCAAGAAACTCAAATCAGTTTTAGTATGACTGTCAAATAATAATTTTAACTTTTTTGTCGTAATATTTAATGGCATTATAAAGTCTTTCATCAATCCTTTTATGTTAAATCAGCCGCTTTGTTTGTCGGGGAAGTCATGGTTGTCATTGAAAATTCGTCCTTGGGTTGGGGTTTGAGTAACGTTGCATTGGTTTTGGTATGAAATGAATTTTGATTTATTTACGTGGCCAACCGCATCTTATATTATTGCTGGCCAATGATAACACTACGTGCGGGTGTCGTTTTTAAGTAATTATTGCTACAAAATAGCCGATACATCTGGATAAAATTTTTTCTACATATTAATTGATATTTATATAGATATGTTGTAAATTACAGCTATTAATGTTGATTTGTTTTTTTTTCAGGAAGCCGCTAACTGAAGGAACTCGCAGTCTGGAGAATATAGAGGTCCACAGCGTGATTAAGTTCCCTCGTTTGAAAAGTTGCAGTACCCAGAAAATCCGCGATGAAGTCATGGCTGGTTCTGGAAATGATAGCCCATCATATGACACAGTTGTGCCACGGTGAAAAATGGAAATTTTCATTCAATCCTGTTAGACCGAGGACCAACCCTCCAAATGATCATGAATGAGACTGATCTCATGAGCAATACGTGGAACATTATTCACGAAAAATTGCACATATCAAAGGGGTCATCACGCTGTGTTCCATGACCACCGACTCGTTTTCAGAAGCAAATAGGACGCGACCAGTCGAAGAAGATATTGAATCTTATAGATCAAGGCGAAGAGGAATTTTTGGGCGCCTGGTAACAATGGATGAATCTTAGATCTATTAATATGATCCAGGAACCGAAAAGATGAGTTAAGACTGGAAGTGCAGCAACTCACCTCCCCCGAGAAGGTTAGGGTTCAGAAGTCTGCAGGGAAGGTCATGCTGTCTGTTTTTTGGAGCCGTCGTGGAGATATCTTAGCAGTATTTCAAGAGGAGTGTCGGATCATCACTGGTGCTTATTACTGCACACTGCTGAACTAATTGTGTGATTCTCTGACAAAGAAACGGCGCGGTATGATCACCAAAGGCACCCGTTCTCTTGCCAACAATGCACCTGTTCACTCTGCTCGAGGTGCGGTTGAAGAATCAAAGGGATGTGGCTTTGAAATTGTAGCAAATCCGCCCTATTCTCTTGATCTTGCCCCAAGTGACTTTTTCTTATTCCTAGAACTCAAAAAACCATTGCGGGGTCGAACATTTGACAACACAATCGACGTAATTGAAGAGGTGAAGCAATGGCTTTTGAGTCAATCTGCTGAGTTCTACAATGGCGGCCTTCGAAAGGTCATTAAACCCCAAGAGAAGTGTATAACTCTGGATGCTGACCATGGAGAAAAGTCTTAAGGAGAGAAAATAAAAATTAAATTTCTCTCTCGATTATTTTTTTGCAATAATCAAAATTTCACGATAAAGTAAATAAATGAATTGTAAATGGAAAAATGAAATGAATATGTCGTTGGGGTCATTGTGTGGTAATTTTAATTTTAAAAAAAGTTGTTAATACAATTGTTTAACTACATGGCCAGTCTACTTTTATTTCCGTTTTGTATACCCGGCGTCACAAAGAATGAGATTTGGCATGTTGCTACATGTTGTTCAGCGAATACCGAATCTCATTTTTGGCATCGGGAATCTTTCAGATCTCTTGATTCTTCTGCTGCCTCCCTTTCTCTCCTTCGGGAGGTAGATTCCGCTCCCAAACGTGGGTGCCGTTGTAATGCCTCCGAGGTTTCATCTTCACACCGCCCTCGTATACATAACTCGTGTCTCCCAAGCACACACGGAGGTCGTCCGCTCCAATCTCACCTCGCCGATCCCTCAGATTAATAAGGCATCTCTCTCGCCCTCCGTGATAGCATCTCTGAACTTCACGGGCCGATGATCGCGGGGACGAACGGCGGGCCGATTGCCCGTCCCCCACCGAGTCATCCTCCACCTCAACCCCCCTTCCGCTGTCCAGGGGAGAGCGGCCCGCCGGGCAGCGCCATTCACGCAGTTGACGCGTGGCAATCAGCGGCCCCGGTTTGCGATTCGCCGTTGACAACCGGACGGGTGGGCGGGAGTGGAATGCGCGTCTTCGCGCCACAACACTGCTCGCAAATCTGGGCTATTCAAAAGGATATCGAACCCCAGTTTGACTCACGTTTTCTTAATTTTACTGTTCTTCACCTATTGCTGCTGTATTGACCAGAAAACCACAGGTTCAATAGCCGGTAACTCGTCTGGGTACCCTCAGCTTCACCGGAGCTGTGTGATTTTTCGGGTACCAGATCTTCCTGGGAAACCATAGCCGGTACAGGGAATAAAGAATTGGCCTCCCTAACCTGATGCGTGAATTTCATATGCCGTATAGCGTAGTGCAGGGTGAATTCTACCCTCGCCGACCTTCGGTTTGAATACTGTGTTTTAATATTTTGGAGGTATGCTTTTTTATGATAAACTCTGGGTAGCACTTCAGAACAATTAAAGGGTGCGTCAACAAGTTACGTTCTGCCAATAGTAGGTCTTATTAGATGCGAAGGAAACATTCGGCAACCTCATTCTTGCCGATTTCTGTGGATTGAAATTTGTGGAATTGTGAAACTCGTCGTCATTGCTTGTAAGAAAAACAAAAAAATCGTATTTGCATTCAGTGAAAGTTAATGTAAGATTTTAAGCGTGTAATGAAAGCTGGTGAATCATTTCTGAGCCAATTTGATGCTAGTAGCGTCTTCGATTATTTTTTAAACATTTTAACCAATTGAAAAGAAAGATAAACCGAGTAAATGTGAGCGATAATCATCGTTTGAAAATATTCGGCAAAATATGCGCAAGACAAACGGGCGCAAATAGCGCTTTCGTTCCTCCTGGTTGACGCCCGCTTGGGTCGGCCCATCATCCCTTTCGCTCATCACCCCTTTCCTCCACTTCTTCAGTCTCCCTCAAACCCCGGCGCCGTCCACCTTTGTTTCCCGGCTCCCTCGCCCGTGGGAAAGGGCGGTCTAATTAGAGGCCTTTTGAGGCGCATAACTTGGCCCTCATTAATCCCACTCGTCTTAATTGGCGCATGCGGGCCGCCCTCGCATCTTATAAATACATTTCTCTCTCTTTTTATATTACGCGTTGCGCGCGAGTCTGGTATCCGTGAAGCGTTTACGAGGTGATAAACTTGTTCCTTGTGGACACTGTAGTTGTTTAAATAAGGACTAAAAAATCGTGCATTAGAATTCATTTTTTTTAATCCTGAAGCCGCCGGCGTGAGAATTTTGATTGTTTGAAGAGATAAGATATTCGCGATACGCTTCCTAATGAAAGGTTTTGAGGGACGGCGATGGGTTTTATTTTGCGTTAGTAATTCCTTGCCTTGTTTAGGTCTCGGTGTCTTGATTTATTGTCCCTCCTCCCAACCTGTCCATAATGCATTGTTCCGTGTAATCGGGCCCTTTCCTGTTTGGGTCTCCTTACCAGTTCAGATCGGTTGATTATACCTTGTAAATATAGGGTTAATTAATGTTTTGATCTTACTCTTGCGTTGCGTGTATGCCATAATTGCTCTTTTAATATCTTACATTCCGTTATGTATTTAATTTATTTCTCCTTGAAATAACGTTCTCTCCAGTGAAGAATGACTTGCATTCATTACTTATATGTATGTTGTTACATTTATGCATTACCAAAATACTATTTTTGCAAATATGATCTTTTTTTAATTACTATTTATCCAAACTAATTGAACTAATTACATTGGGATAGTTAAAATGGAGTTATTTTAAGTATTCAAATCACCATATTACCTGAGTTTGAGCTGCTCGAAGAAAGGTTAATATATATCAAATATTCGGATTTTTTTCAATTTGAAGTTTAGGTAGAAGAGGCCTCTCTGGAGTGTATTTTGACAAGTAATAACAGAGCTATAATTTTCACGTTTATGAGCGTACATACGGGAAAGAGAATATATTAATGAAGAGAAATCACCCAGAGGATTTGAACGCTTTGATATCCTTGAAAACAGTCATTTTGTAGATGATGAGTATTCGTTTGTGGTTATTATCTTGTGCAAGCAATACCATCCGTGAAATAGCAATCAAACGGACCCAATATTTTATATTAATACTTTATTTATTTATTTAGAAAAGTAACCAACATTGAAGATGTTTTAATCCACTCCATCCATTAATTAAATATTTCCTTAAATTCTTATTGATTGAATATTGCGGATATAAATACAAGGGAAAATAAAATCCTCGATGACTTAATCTTTAAGGTTAACCTTCATCAATAGTGTTACGCGGAAGGTATTTCATGTTACTGATGGAATCGTAAAATTATTATAGCACATCGCTCTTTACTGTGTTAGGAGAATAATTTGCTAACAGCCCTGGCTTCCTTAATTGCGCTCATTTTAATGAAATTTAAAAAACCACTAATGAACTCGAAGATTGTTTTGACTTCTGGATAATTATTTTCTCTCTCTAACTCGTGGAGTCGAATTAATAAGGGATTCGGTCCCGCAATAGAGAGGTGTCTGTGGTGTCGTTTCATCGCTGCGAAATGGAAAATCGACTTTGGGGCCTTCAGGGGCGGCAGGAGATGGTGTGCGGGGGCGGCCTGTGATGCAAGCGCCGCCGTCGAACGGGGTCGCCCGTCATTTCTCTCCACTTCCGGGAAAGGGAATTCAGTTCTCGCAACGGTTCCTAAGCCTCGTAATGTTTTTGGCCCTTTTATATCCCCCACCCAACGGCGGTACTCTCGATCCGTTTTGATGAATACTCCCGCCGCAGTCGTCAACGCGATTACTTCGTTCGGGAGGGAGTTACTCGGTTAATGTGAAAGTGTGGAAGGATTGATGACCAGGTGGGGGTAATGGGTCCACTCCCTCCCGAGGGACGGCGAATGGAAGAGTCCGTTCATTGCATTGGAGCGCACACAAATCGGTGTGTTTGTGTTTTATCCGTCTGCTCGTGGGGTGCCGAGCGCGTGCCGCTCCCCCCCTTGTACCCCTGGGCGCGGATTGTGATGCGGGATTCATTCGCTTCCCTTTCTCGCGGTTCTTAGTCGCATTTTTCACGGAGGGACGTCTACTCATTGGAAAGGTGTGTTGTCATGCATTTTTCGGATCTGAGTGAGAAATGGACCGAATGATATTTGTCGTTAACCGGTTTCAAAGATGCGTCTTCGAGAGTGGACGGTAAATTTGTTGAGGGCACGCGGACGATGGGATTTAGGATTGGCCGACCGCTTGGTCCTCCCAAGGCTAAAAAGGGTGTCCCCGATCAATCATCACTCGAGTGAGTGAATGCCCGTGGAGGGATAATTTCCCAATTAAGTTAATTGTATTTGCGAAGCGTACTTATGTCATTTCCTTGAGCGTGGTAAACTCTTCTAACGTAATACTTTAATGGCAATTGCGTGTGTGTGCCATGGAATAATTCAATCAAAATATCTATTATTCGTACACATTGGAATTGCTTGTATCATATTGAGTAATAATCACTTTTTGTTCATGGTCGATACATTGTTCACTATAAAAAGTGGAAAACTAATTCCCTTATTATGTGCTCCGTCCTACTTGGAGGAAGGTTTTGACTTTGACGCAGTTACGTCGTCTTGTATATGTACATTATTGTTCACATCCGTGAAACTTTCAATTACGTTTTAGATACATATACACACAGATATGAGAAATACAAGCTGACGAATAAAATATATATTTTTATATTATATACATATTACAGAAATCCATATTATTTTTCTACTCTTTCTCCGATTTCATTTGTTTTTTCTTAAGGCTTAATACCCCACCGTCTACCATCCTCCATACACATTTTCTGCAGTCATTGAACTCCCCCGGTCAGCTTGCTCTCTCTCACCGCGCATCCAGCTTCATCGTTTGCTTTTAATTCCTGTATTCACCCTATTTGCACGTTCCATAAACCCACATTTCAAATCCCTCCTACCCGCCCTGGTCCCCTTCCCCTTGGGGACTATATCTGGAAGCCATAAAACACTGCGTTCATCATCAAATTATTCATTAAAATTGTTTGCATCTTTTTCACACTAGTCTGCACTCCTAAGTATCCTGAGAATGTTGGTTTAAAAATCTTCGAAATTCAATAGACAAAGTTGGTACATAGCTTCATTATTGATTTTCCATTTAGACATTGCACACTCTTCGTTGCCAACGAGCAAAGTTAGCGAATTTGCCCGAGTATGTATTTTTCTTTTTGCAATCGTCCTTTTGAGTTATTTTTCTTGTAAAATTTTGCGCAGTGCTTTATTCTAATTTAAGGATTATGATATTTTTGCTATTGAATTATCTAATTGAACGGAATTTTACCATTTTTCGTTGTCTTTGTTTATAGCGTGAGATTCGTTTAGTTCCTTAAGTGTCTGTTTCACGGTTCCAGTTGGAGGACAAAGTAAACACCTGCGGTGACTAAATCCCGGGTGGAGCGGTGAAGCATTTAGAAAACCTGATGCACTTCAGTTTGAATGGATAGATTTATATCTCTTACCTTTTCCCCTTAAAAAGGAGTTAAGTAAATCGGAAGTTAAACAAACCAAAGCTCTCCTCGTTTCTACGTGTGTACAAACACGCTTGCCTTTTCCACTCGCAAATCCTCGACAAATACCGCATGCATCAATGGTGGAAGCGTGGAGAGAAGCGGAAAAACACCAATTTTCTTTCGCACCAAAGTATCGCGTTGTTAAAAAAGAACATTGTTCACAGCGGAGAGACTCATGTGTGTCCTGCCTCTCCGACAAACATTCGTTTGCTGACATATGTCATTTGGTCAAGCGTCTTATTATGCCCAGGAAATGTTTGAATTGATTGAATTTAAATTTTTTGTCGGCCCTTTCGGTGTGTCGGCGTCAGTGCGTCACTTGTTCCGAGTATTTGGAGAACGCATTCCGAGTCTCCCCTAA
Source organism: Hetaerina titia (assembly GCA_037158775.1). Classification (NCBI taxonomy): domain Eukaryota; kingdom Metazoa; phylum Arthropoda; class Insecta; order Odonata; family Calopterygidae; genus Hetaerina; species Hetaerina titia. The sequence continues at coordinate 95,178,904 of CM073776.1, forward strand.
AGCTTCCTTCTATAAAGGAATTATCTTTCCGTAATCTATAATTTTGGTGAAAAAGTCATTTTTGTCATCGGAAATATTTCCTCACGTAAGCCTAAGTCTTACTCGACATTCATTCGTCATGTGTGTTACGGTATCATATATTGGAGGGAAATTATAAGTGCGCGCCATCCATATGATTTTACTTGGATCGTTTTCACCTCTTTATTTTCGTCAATCTGTAGTTGCGCTACATTTCCTGTATTTCCAATTTTTCTCCTCAGAGAAATAAGTGAGGAGCATTAGCCTCTCTTACCACTAATGTTTTAATTAATTTTTTTCGCCATACTTAATAAAAAAAATCAAATTCTCTGATCGTAATGTCTATGAAAATAGATCTAACATGCTAATCAATCCCTAAAATTCTTCGGAAAGTACTCTTATTTCTTATGGAAAACGTTCAAAATTTAACATTTACGTAATTATTAATGAAAATGATTAAAATCCAAATCTGTGTCAAATATTCTACGTAATTGATAGTAAATATTAGAACAGTTCGAGTTTGCAAGTATGGGCCATGGTATTTTCTTTTCGATCACCTTTCTTGTGGGCAACCGTCTGCACAACCTTCACGGTTCAGTCGACTTGGTAGCGGAGCTAATTACTTTCACGTTATCTACCCATTGAGAGCCGCCGTTGAGCACCTTGAACAATGCGTATGTGTGTAAACCTAAGTTAGTGTAATATCAATTCTGCCGTGCATTGCTCATGAAATATAATCCTGGAGGATTGTATAAGGAAAGTTTGTAAATCATTCAGGATCTGATACATGACAAGTGTTTGACATGACTAATTGCGATGAAAATCTAGGGGGAAATGTTAATTCAATTTGAATTTCAATCAATCGCTGCGTAAGTATTGTGGATTATTTTGCAGTCTTCCATTGATTGATTTTCATAAGCGAGTTGCGAACATGTATATGTTTTACTGGAGAATTAAGTTTTTTACTGCATTATAGATAATGTAACGGGTATGAGTGCCAAATGTTCCTAAACAGTGTTGCACGCGAAGTAAGTAGGTCGTAGTCGCCGTTTTAAGTGCCGCGAGATGTTATGTAAAAAAAGTGACGAGAGGGCGTTTCAAAGGCGTTCGCAGTCCGCGCCGCTGTGTGTGGAACGCCAATAAGAGCATTGTGCAATGGCTCGTTGTTTCTCATTGTGCCTACCTTTTTTTCCGGACCATTCGAAGAAAATGTGTAATTACCGTGCTCTTAACCGAGGATTGCACCAAAAGGAAATAAGGGGAGGCGTCGCCCTGGGACACTGCGGAGAGCGTGCGGCGAGAAATGGAATTTAACTTTGGAAATGGAGAAAATGGTGAAAGGGAACATTAAATTGATCAGAGCCAATGTCTTCGGGAAACTTCGTTCGATTTTCGAGCCCCTAAGAGTCATTTTTCTCGGCTTTGAAAGGAAGAAGGACGCCGCCACTCCTCTCTCTCCCCCCCCGCCCCTCTCTTGCGCCGCGCCTCCTGTATCCGCCATTTCATTTCGTTCCCGCATAAAGCCTCCCCATTACGAAAACATTGATGGAATTCCTACCTCTTCCTTCCATTTTTTACCTTTCCCCCTTCCCCCACCCACATCAATTTACTTTCGACAACTTCAGCATTCATTTCTCTCATTTCTCGAGGGCCGATATCTCCTCCGGAAGGGTGCGAACTTTTTATTTCATTTCCCACTCCTCCATTTCTCCTTCCTTCTCTTTCAAATTCGTGTCATCAAAAAGTAATAATTCCCAACCTCCCCCGCTCCCTTCTCTCTCCTCCTGCCGAACTAAACAAAACACGCTCGCCGTGCGGAGGAGGGGACAGCGTAAATGTTTCGTCGCTCCAGCAATCTAAGCCAAACAGTCTGGGACGTAGCGCTTCGCCGTCGTCCTGTGGTATGACGCTCTGCCCTCTCTTGACAGATAATTGAAATAAAAGGGGGTACAAGCAAAACCGAAGTCCGGAAAGCGCATGGAATACTAATACTTTTTCCGCGCTCTTCCTTCTTCATCGCCTCCCTCGTCGCAGCAATAATTTATTCAGATTGATTATTTACACTGGCGCGTTGGCTTCTCTCCCTTGTTTTTGTCCCGCCGAGGCCAACGGGCCGGAAAGACCGAAAGGCTTCGGATTCCCTGTCTGACCTTTCCGTTTCCGGTAGCTTCCTACGCTCTGTCCCCCCCCCCTCCCACCTCCTTCGCCACCCCCTTCCCATCCACCGCTCCCGTCTCCCGTTCTTTTGATTTCTCACGCACTTAAGCACGCCCCATCTTTCAAAATTACGGTGACAAAAAGGTGCCTCTCATTTTTTTTGTTTCATTTTTACTGTGGTGCCTTACTACTCCCCGGGAGCGTTATTCTTCGCTTTGCCTTGCATGTCTTCCAGCCCGTCGTATTTCATTGCGGTTGAATTGAGACATTCTGTACATGCCTCCGATGTAGCTCGAGAACTTTTTATTTAACAAGTGTGGAAATGAATAATGGGAATGAAGTGGTTTTCGAATCGAATTTCCTATCGGGTATGAATTTTTTGAGTTTAGGTAAGATTTCATATGGGCTGCCATTCCCCTCGTTCATGCGATGGAAATGGACAGCATGTTTATCGGAATAATATGTCATTCCAATTGGTGTTCATCCTTTCCAAATGATTTTTGGCAGTCGTATTCCACCGTTGGATAGCATATTGTTTCAATCAAGTGAAATTAATCCGTTGACATTTTTCGGGATTGCACAGGAGGTCTTAATTTTATTTAATAGCAACCATAGAAAGTAGTCTGCCGTTCACGCCTTTTTTTTAACGCCCCAAGTACACATTTAATATTCTCCAGTGAAAGAACTACTTTCTTATTCCCATAAATGATTTTCCTCTCGCTCAATAATGACCACAGGTGTGATTTCCTACATTCAGTTATGCAGTGTTGGTTACGTATGATATGGGTGTTGGTCGCAGGAAATGATCAGAATGTAAATCGTCCTGAAAAATCATCTTTTAGTTTTCATACGTGAAGAGTGTATTGATATTGTTGGAAACCCTCTCCGTTTACTACGGCTTTGACTTAGTGGAAGGGCATATGCATTTAGACGACTCCCATAGCTGCTCTGGTGGGAGTAATAATAATTATTCCTGGTAGGGCCATCCATGTAGGCCGAGCAGTGGTTTCAACAATAAAGGTAGTCCGTGCAGCGGCTGATGCTCAAAGGGCCTATGACTGCTGCGTGGCTGCCATATAATTGATGACATCATATGAAGAACCCTTTTGAGGAGGGTAACGGGAAAGGACTTCAATCATTTGTCTTTTCCGGCAGCGGGAGAGGCCAGGCTTCTGTTTCATTCAAGGTTTTATTTATTTTATAATATTCTTTTCTTTTTTTATCACTTAAAATGCCTTATTATTATTGTTGTTATGTCTTTGATAAAGGGTTAAATGGAAGAAGGAACCTTATGGTCTCAATTTCGCCCAAATAAACACGTTTATCTATCTGCGGTCGTTATTACAGAAATTCCTACTTATTGCTCGTTCACATCCACAGAATGCCCCATAAGCTTTTAAAAGGGAGGGTCAGCAAGTGTTGTCATAAGTCTAGACGTAGAATAATAGTTGAGGAAATTTGTTAGTGTAGACGTACTGTGTTATTTTATGCCATTATTTGCTTCTCTTTGCGGTGTATTCTTGAATTGTGCTAATGAATAATTAATCCGCCGCATCAGGTGATCCATGTCTGTTTTTCGACCGTTAGCTGACATATAGTAGTGTTGGTTATTTCTTTAGATATCGGAAATAAATACGGTTGAAATATTTACGATAAGTTTTAACCAACCCCTGCCGAACACCCTAGTGGTGGCTTGCAGGGTACTAAAGACACTAACATCCTTGAAAAGCGGGATTCATCAGAGAAGAAGGCCGAATATGTTGAAATAGGGACTTTGAATTTCCATCTACATGCACACAAATACCACAGAATCCACGAAAAGGTGTGTGGCAGGAGTTGAAAGCACCAGGTGCAAAGGGTAAGGGATAGTGAATGTGTTTAAGGGATGAGAGAAGGGAAAAAAAAACATCTGACCAAAAACCCTGAAAAGAAAGTGAATCGTGGCGCACACATATGTACACGCTAGCGGCAAACTTAGTTTTAAGCGAGTGTAAATATTGCCCACTTCAGAAGTTTTCAGGCATATAGTATTAAAGAGGAGGGTATAAAAATGAATGTTGTACGATATACCGTCACTGTATTAAGAGGGATCGTGCAGAACTGGAAAGCAAGAAGAGGAAAACATTTATGTAGCTATAGCCTTGCAACTTGAAGTTCCCACGCCGCATGTAAGCAAAGTGGTAACCTGCTCGTGGCAGCTGACCGCGTGAAACACCACTCCCGCGGAGGGTGAGGAAGGGTTGAAAGTACAGGGAAAGATTATTAGATATTGTTTCAAGAAACATTAGGTTCGAGATGTTCCTTCAGTCTTACTCGGTGTACAATACGTGCATACAACTGAAACTGTTTATTTCCTTGGCGGTGCGGGTGGCAAATGGCAGCATTCATGTTGACGATAGGTTTTATCTCGTAGTGTCTGTGGGAAGAAATTCATGTTGGCTATTATTCAAAAGAGACGTTTCAGGTGTGAGATGGTGGAATATAATGATTAATTAAGATTTGGAAATTTTCCATAAAAAATAAATTAAATTAATAAATTTAATTTATTGATCAGGCGATGGCGATGATGTAGCTACGTTGAAACCGGTCGTAATAAATTTTATTTGGTGGAAAATTGCCAATTTTTAATTAATAAATGACTATAGTTATTATATCGCAATGTCCGTGAGAAGGAGGAGTCCTTGAGTGTGCTAGTTGTGGCGTCAATTTCTTGAATTTTACATGAATGATAAAGGCACAACAGCAAAAGACAAACAACAACAACATGTTTTATTACGAATGATGAACGAGGCCTCCCTACTGAAACAAACAACTTGTTCATTCAATAAGTACAATCTAGCTTTAAATTTTCTTTGTTTTAATGATTCCATGCTCGGTATTTCTGTGACGCTTTGCATTTTGTCGAAAAAGTTTTTAACGAATGATGCCGCCCTGCGCTGAACCTTCTCAAATTCCCAATTGGGGGTTTTTCCTTTCGGATCTCACGCATAATCTAAATGGGTTCCAACTAAATCATGATGGAAACGTCCCTTTATTCTTCGTAATTAATTCCAATTTTTTAAATAGTTTCCGCTGATTTTTTCTGTGTGTGGGGAACACTTCATAAGTATTCAGTTACACTGATAGTTAGTTACACCTAGGTGTTTTCATTGTATCAACCACTCCCTTGATCGACCGTAGCAAGTTCGCACGCAAAGCTCGTGGATTTTCTAAAATAAATTCACCGCAGAAAATTTGTTATGCTGTAGTACCTATTCCCTTTTTGTGCAACATTTCGAATTGCTTTAGAGATCTTTTGTCAATATTAATCATAAATGTTAAGATGATGTTGAGAACAGGAAAAGCATAAATTGGGAAATGGGGAGTGGGAATGCAGGAAGATATATTGTCGCTCTGTGCGAGGTGAGATTGAAGGACAACGGGGATTACTGGGGCGATATTTAACAGAGTAATATACAGCGGAGGCGAAGAGAGGCAGAGAGAGATGTAAACAAAATTGAATTAAAAGATAGACCGTGGTATACATAGAGCAGTTGAGCCATCGAATACAATTAGCGTAAAAGCTGAGTCAACGGAATAGGTCATTATTCAGGTGAAAATGCCATAATTAATTATTGGGAGGAAAATATAGGCGCATTAGACGATCAATTAGAGGACATAATAGCGGGTGCTTCTGAAAGGAATCATTTTATCTATCTCCATCCATCTTTTGAAAAAAAATTGGCAAATGATTTTCGCAAGTCGAGCAAGTGAAATCATGGATAGGCTTATGTATTTTTCGCGTTTTGTTCTGTTTAATTCTCTTTAGACTACGAGCAACCGTGAAGGTAGTACTTATTATTTTCATTTGGCCTTTAAACTAGGAAATGCTAACGAGAAATGCAGTGACCGAATTTTCGTTGAATGTATAATTGTGACTTAAATGAAGCGCCATGGAAGTAATCAATGCTGGTGGGATTCCTGTCTTCAAATATACGAGATGCCCTAGTTTCCGCTTTTGGGCATCTAATTAGTTCGGATCATTCTAGTATTTAGGTGAAGCTATTCAGTCACGTGAGAGTGAGAAAGAAAATGATTGAAAGGCAATGCAGCCCCTCGTCATTCGACGAAGGCAGAATAGTTCTGTGAATGCCCATTTTATTTGTTTATATGCGTTAATATTGGAAGTGCACACCTGTTCGTCTCTCCCTTGTGTTCAACGGCATAACCTTGTGACAAACAATTAACTGCATTGCGTAGGAGGTCCCAAATACAATTATTTTCATTTTCGTAAAGACAGGTTTGATTGTTAGAGAGAATTGTTTCCAAAAGTCCGCAGGCTGTTTTCTGTATTTCCAGCCCAGCAGACTTTTTTTCTAATCGCTGCAAAAATACGTGTGTACCGATTTCCTTCGTTTTCTTATTTGAAGTCTAAAAATGTAATTTAATTTGTTACTGCAATATTTGTACTTTAATTAGTGGATAATGTTTTTTTGAAAAATTTCATTCAGTTTTTAAGTACTCGTAGATGGAATATTTCGTCCTCTTTCTGAGCATTTCTAATTTGGTTTTCATATTTTTGCGTAAGATTCAGTCACATCTAATCCAACCAAAAATAGTTGAAAAATTAACGCTATTTCTTTCTTTCTTTTTTTCATTATAAAAATTGTTGTGGGAGCCAAAGTTTTGTTATTAGAGACGTATTCATACACTTATTTTATTAGGTGAATATAAACTAAATTTGCCAGCACATAGATATTACGATCGTTGGTAGTGACTTGCAGAAATGCAACCGATGCGTTTGCTTATCACCTTGTGTGAAGGATATAATTTTAGCTATGTGCTTACCCTGTTCATCAATTTTCTTGACTTTCATCTAATTAATATTGATAAAGCATTTCAGTAAAATTAGTTTAGCCACTTTCTAACTTCAGTTTTCTCTCCCTTTGTTGTTGTTAGTGGTGAATTATCGAGTAGCAACCTGTCCATAGCCCATGGACTACTAATTACCGTGGGTGCTCCTATTTTATTATGTGATTTATTTGAAAAAGCACAGATATCAGTTAACATATTTTATTACTCGCTTGTTAGTTTAAACTTAATTAATGTTCACGCTGATATTCTCTATTCAAAATTGGAGGTTTTCTAAAATGTGTGTCAATCACTTATTTTCTAAAATGATGCGACCATTAGAAAGTGATCTCGAGAAGAAAGAGAAATGAAATTCCAAGATTGAATGGCGATCTTAGACTTCGGGAACAACCGAGGAGCACAGAATGGATGAGATATAAAGAGGAAAAGACCTGGGAAAGTTAAAGAGGCGCGTAGAATTGTGATGAGGGCAGGAGAAAATGATTGGGATTAAATACACAGGCGCATAACTTGGGAAGACGAAGACCACAGGGAAATGGAACACTTTAAGGGTTCGATAAGTGTTTAAAATTATATGTGATATTACGTTACTGGTTACATAATTTTAGATGTTTAATGTACTCAAATGTGACTAACGTAGTATTGAGTCCTTTTATAAAAGTGTTCTGGCGTAATAAAGACATTAAATAGTTATATTTCAAGCATTGGGATTTACAACTGTTATTTAGACAGTAGGTGCATTCATTTCGGTCTTTATTTTAGACAATATCCGCCCAATTAGGGTATGTATTTATTATGAAGTAAAGTATTTATAAATGAAAACTCACGATTTGGCGTAGTGTCACATTTCAAAGTTGTGACCCAAGCTAAATACAAGTATACGTCCACAAAGACACCATTTTTATTTTGTAGATTTTAAATTTATTTTTTGAGTTTCCATATTTAATCGTGTCTCTTTATTGCATATGTCACAATTCTGCATCTGAATATTTTATGTCCACATTAAATTATACCGGTATGCTTGAATAAATAATGTCAAAAACAATAGTTGAATTGAAATATCTGGTTGAGTTCCTGTGCACGATTAATTAAGAAGGTACTCTCTGGGTAGAATTTCTATATGTATATATATTATATACATATTATATATATATATATATATTATATACATATTATTATATATATGTATTATATGCCATTCATTGGCAATTTTCTTAATCCTCTTGGTTCGACTGGTTGTTAGGCGGGAGCTAACAGTTCGTTTGGGCCACTTGTTCACCAACGCTTGTTTCTTGTTTTGGCTTGTTTCACGACAGTATTATGGATGTGATAAAAAAAGGCGGCGTTTGAGGACAAGTAGCAATTCAATTAACGCTGATATCTCCTTTCTTCAACTCGGAATCACGAAGTACACAAGGAAATACGTCATTGATTCTAATAGTTTCATGCTACTTAATGAATCGACTTAAATGTCCGGTTTCTGTTTTGCCATACATACAATTTTTTAATTAAACATAACTGTCTTCGCTTGCAATGCGAAACTCAGTTACCATAAAAAGTGTAATTAAAAATGAGCGATAATCATTTTTCCGCATCGGCCTGTCAGGTCTTCGTGTAGTCGTCTACCCAAAACACCCGTGCCATAACTATATTTTAAATGCTCAAACTCTTTTATTTACTCTTTTCTTCCCTTAGAATTCGTCTTTTGCTGGCTATAGACTAGTCACGTATAAAATGGAAAGTGCGAATGTGTTTTTTGCGGGGGCCCGGTCGGAGTGCCTCAGTCGAGGGAGGCGGAGTGGGTGGCGGAAACGAGGGCGAGGCGCGGGGCGAGCGGCCGTTGTTAAGGCTGCTCGCGCGGGAGAACAATCTCGTGATGCAAGTGCAGCGCCGGGAGCGAGCATAAAAGGAAACACGAAGAGAGAAAGAGAGACAAAAGACCGCGGGACGGCGATGCGAAAAAATAAATGAATAAAGTCTACTATAAAAGATGTCGGCGACGGGTTGGTTGAAATAGATGGGCGTAACTGAGCGTGGAAGTTTGTCGAGGTTAGCAAGGGCTGAGAATGCGAGACCACGTGTGAGAACTAAGGAAGAAAGGGCAGGGTGGGTGGGGGGGGGGAAGGGGAAATATGAGAGAGATCGTCGAAAGCCGTGGACGGGGGGTGTTTCGAGCACGGGATGGAGTAGGAGATTTTATTTTCGAGAGAGTAGTGCGGTGTCCGTGACGGAGGGCGCGGGGAGTGTGTCTGGCTCGGGGGTGGGAGGGTATTCCAAGAGGGTCCCCGGGAGAGCATACGCCGGCGTGGACCCGACCTCCCACCCTCGGCCTCTCCTCCGCCGTCCGCCACCCTTTCCTCCCTGGCGTGCGCGAATGATCCCCTCGCTCCCCACTTCTCATCGCGGCTCCTCGGGTAACCCAGTTGTTCTCCGGATCCAAACATTCTTTATGAACTTCCGAATACACTTTTATGTCCTTGGGGTTAGCACAAAAATGTGCTCGTTTCACAACCACCGGTTTCTTGAGAAAATTTATCAAGAAATGCTAATGGACTTAACTATATACAAACATATATATATATAAATATATATATATATATATAATTATATATATATATATATATATATATATATATAAACTTGGCATCACGCATTGCAACAAGCCCTTCTTCAATTGTGCATGCTTCCTTCCTCCCTACATATCGTCCAAAATCCCTATCCTACTCCCGCTCTTTCCTCCCTTGCCTTATTTTCTCCCCTCTTTCACAGTCTTTAACATCCCATTGCCAATCAAAACGCTGTGCATCCATCTTTCCTGCCTCTTTTTGATTGCTCGCAACAATTTTCCTTCCTCTACAACTATACCTGGCACCTCGTTTGTTTTCCTTTCATTCCACTTTACCTTTTCCGCCTCTCCACGTGCACATGTCAGTACCTTCCAATCTACGTGTATCCTCCTGCTTCAATTACCACGTTTCCGGGCGGTGCAAAACCACGCTCCACATCAAGCTTCTGACGAGTTCTTTCTCAACACCCTCACTCAAAAATCCTGTAATCAACTACCCTCTTCTTCTGAACGCTTCTTTACCTAGTGTAATTCATCTCCTTACGTATCTAATAATTTAGCCTTTCTGGTCCGAAACACTTTCGAGTTACGTGAACTGTTCCACCTGCTCAGTTTTTACCCTCCTATTTTCATGTTTGCTTAGTTTTCCTGATCCTAGAACTTTTTTTTACAAATATATATCATCATCCCATTCCTATTGCACATATTTTTCAATGCGCCGGGCAGAGTTGGCAACCCCTTGGCGGACTGACAAACTGAACTTTGGTCATCCGCATATCTAACTGATAATATGAATTCGCCATCGACTTTCATTCCTATCTACAGTTCTTACCATGCCTCTTTAAGAATTTCCTCCACACTCGTGTATACGTTGAACAGCACGGGTGATAATGGACACCCCTGTCTTGCTCCTCTTCTTAACGCTGCCCGTACTCGTATTTATTAGTTTTTTTCAATTCACTCAATGATTTCAATTTTCGAAATCTACGAAGCAGATATTTACGTACATTGTGAATGTATTCTCCGCTCCTCTCCATTAGTGAAATTGCTGCTAGACATCACACCTGCCTCTCCCCTTCCTGAAGTCAAACTGATCATCCCGGTAATAATCACTTACCCTGATTTCTATTTGCTTGTTGATGATCCTCAGAATCACTTTGTCTCCGTGAGAAATCATCGTTCTGTAGTCCTCACATAGTGCCGATGCCTTAACCTGTCTTTTTTGGATTAGGAACTAACACTGATCTGACCAAGTCCTATATGAATCCATCTATGCGCTTTCTACTAGGGCCAATGAAATGAAAACCGAGTACCCGCAATAATACACAGTCCGCTATAGACAAAAAAGCTTTTTACGTCTTGATACTGCCATCGATGAGGTAGAACTGCATAGTGACAACTCACCGGCCCACGAAGCGGTTAGGTTGTGCTTGTTGGTGGGGGGACTGATTGTATCAGCGGGTGTTCGGTTTTCATGTGATGCCCCCTTATATCTCACCATCGAGTAGGCTTAGACCTCAGTTTTTCTTTATTTAAGTTATATTTTCTATGTCTAATGTCGTTTGTCTAATTTCTTTACATTACACTTCCTCTATATTTTCCCTCCTCTTCGCTTGGCTCTTTTCTTGGTCAACCAATATTTTTCTTGACTTATCTTTGGTCGTTTGCAACAATTTTCCCTTATTCATTCTTTGCAAGGTTTTAACCTTCATATATGGTGCAGTTTTTTATTTGACGTTTTCTCCTTCCTTCTACCTAACACTGCTTTTGTGCGAGTATTCATCCATTTCCTTCTCTCGTCTATGTTTTTAATAATCTCGTCCGTAATCTATGGTTTCCTTGTACTTTCTCTATTTATTTTCGTGTAGTTTTGCATGCGGATTTATGTATATTTATATATTCACATTTTCCCTCTATAATACGCGGCTCCTTTCCCTTCACTAATAATTTTCTCTACAGTTTCCTGATACTCCTTCCTTTTCAGTCCAGTTAATGTTTCTATGCTCCCTCTCCTGAACCGCCTCCCCTGCTTTATCTTTTTGAATCGAGCCTAACGCTTCACAATCACTAAATTGTGATCCGAGTCCGCATCTGCTCCCGGGAAACTGCGCATTAATCACACTGCTCCTTAATCTATGCCTAACCATAATATAGTGTAACTGATTCCATTCTGAGTCACTATGTATCCATGTGCCTACGCCTTTTGTGGCTTCTAAACCAAATATTGGTGAGACATTACATCCGATAATTGCTGTAATTTTACTGTGCTGAAAATTCGCTGAAAATAGCTGGTCATGAGAATTGCTCTATGCAGTAAAATAATTCTTTGTTGCTATCACGAAAGGTAGCAATTTCGCGAATAGAAAGAAAAACGAGTGATCGGTCGGCCGTGTGACTCTTCAGAGACTAAGAAACGACCTAATGCTGCACTTTGGGAGTGCATGCTTTCTCCTCAACCTGCACGTGACGTGATTCCAACTTCCACCCGCAATTCAACCCTTCTCCCCTATCCCTTCTTCCCCCCTGCCGTAGCCTATTGTATCGCATTACCCAACGGAACCTTTCCCGCGTCTTATGTGCTCACTTTGCGCTCTCGGCCCTAAAAGTATGCATAAAGGTCGTGCGAGAGGCACTCCCATGGGTTACCTCTCTTCCACTTTGCACTGCATGTCTTTCCTCGGGGAAAATTCGCTTACTTCCTTCGCCCAGGTCCGTATCCCAGTAATCATCTCCTTACTTCTTTCTCCCTTCCCCCAAGTTCTCCTTCATAAGTGTCATTGGGAATGCCAAATCAAAGCTTCTCGCTCGCGACATAAGTTTTCTAAGCTTTCGGAATCGAAGCTGCGGATTGAGAATTGATGGTTTCGGTTGAGTTTAGAGCCCCTTGATTAACGACGAATGATTTTACCATTATCACGTGGCAGGTTGCTATTAAAACGTCAAGTACATATTTATTTAATTGTTTAGTATAATATTGGGAACTTATGACGCATTTACAGTAATGTCCTCGTTGTGTATAACGAAGTGAGTTTTACTCCTCTTCAGTTAATTAGAAATCTATCTTCCAATAGTTTTTGTTGGCATTGATCCCAGAGTTTAATCTATATTTTACAGTTGAGTGGTGTTTCAAATTCCATCCTTTTACCCATTCTTAACTATTTGATACGAACCTTAATTTGCTTTGAAGTGTATAATTCACTTAGTGTGTTGATTCTTAATCAATTTCTTGCCTTAAAAATCTCTATTTGATTTAATTTTAAATAATTAGTTGCATGTTAAGCTTAATGCCCTTGTATTATTTTAGCCTGACTGCTAAGGTGCAGGGATAAAAGGAATTTGTGGATAATTTTGGTTTAAATACTTAGAAGAGATGGGACTATATCACACAGTATATTTCTCCTATAAAAGTCTTGTCTTCCGCTGAGTAATGTTCCAACAAATCTTAGCACTTAACTGAAAATCATGCGTGCGGTATTGTACGCACTGCCTTGTCTCCGTACAATGGTCGAAGTTAACGTAATAGGAAAGCATCAACTCATTCCGTTATAAATACTTTGGTAAGAGTGTATTCTTCGAGTCCCTTATCCCACTTTTCTTCTCTAGTTCATCATTACTTAAGAAACATTCATGGTTGGCATTGGCTCTGCCAGCAAAGACCGCTCACCCCATCTCATTTCAAATCATTTCTTCCTCCCCTAAGTTGGATTGCGACTCCTTTCTCCTACCTTCCCTCCCCCCGCTTTATGCAGCAGCAGCGCCACTCGCCCACCGTCTCTTTCCTCAAAAGCCTCTTCGTATTTTCCGTCTGCCGCGAGGAGGAATGAATGAAAAGATCTGAAGACGTCGCTGGAGCGTGAATATGCCGACGCTAAGGAAACAGGGCGGTGGTGGCGGCCGAAGGAACTAAAAAAGACAAAAGAAGAATCGAGTTTCCTCGCCCTCTTTTTACGTGAATATATTTCTTAAGAAAACGGCTTTGAAATGGCTTCCTCCTCCCCCTCCCCCCTCCAACCTCCCACCCAAGGGATTAATCCATCAATTACAGGAGCGGGAGTCTCCTGATGGAGTGGTATGTCGGGTGACATACTCGTTGCTTCTGCTCTGGAAGCTCGCTGAGAAGTGTGTGCATTTAGATTACCGGCTCAAACTCCTCAAGTTCTGGTTGCTTACGTCTATTTGATGCTGGTTATTCAGAGGGGTTTTTGATTTTCGAGTGGTAGGTGACGTGGGTACCGACGTCTTATTTGTTGAGGCAACTTGTGATTCGTATTCTCCGAAAGAAAGTCTATACGAGTACGACGCCTGTGCTGCGCATTGTAGTACTTTGAATGCGCTGCACCACTATTTAATAAATGTCACGTGCCGATGTCGGCGGATAAATTCAGAGACGGAGGTTATTGCGAGGTCGTGACGTTCAAAGGTACCGATATTCAATCCTTTGTTCGTAAGAAAGAATCGTTTTTTGAAGTTAACCTTTCTCTCAATCGAATTTCTCATATCTCGCTATATTTCAATGACTTAAATTAGCCCTAGTTATCTACTTAAGGGGCAAAGTATTCTCGCAAATGTCATAATCACTACTGATTCTCATTTTTCGAATAAAAGTCCCTTATCTTTTCCTATTTCTCTAAGTTTGGTTCGCGTGAGAGGTCATCATCATTGGTAATTGATTGCCCCATAAAGGTGCCTTTTGGACGGTCTCCATCGACTCCTATGCATTGCATTCGAACATCCTCCTTTTTGCGCTCAAATCATGTTCATCTTCAATTTTTCATACCCTATACCTCCTTTTGTAACGTCCGAAATGCCTAATGTCTCCCTTCCTCTTCCCTGCATACATGCACGTTAACATCCTGTCTTCCGTCATCCTGCAGCCCTGAATGTCCCACTGCAATCACTCGTATCCCTTTCAACCACCATTTATGCCTTTTTCTAAATTCTACCAGCAACTTCTATTCTTCGTCTTCAATCCTTCATGGTTTGGTCTTCTCTGTCCAATCAATTTATTTTCTCCATTCTCCGTCACTCCTAAGTGCATCTCAAAAAGCCGCTCTCTAATCTATACTCATTCTCTGGCTTCAAAAACCACCCATATTGGGCCCGTACCTCCCTACGCTCCAAACTAAAGTTTTTACCAATTCTTTTACGTCTCTACTTTTGTTACCCTTTTGTAAAATAAGTTAATCCCTTCCAAATACCTACTGCTTCGGAAACTTCAAAATGGAATGTGTAGACTCGACTTAATACTTTGGCGCTACCCTCATTCGCGACCTCTCCTGGTTGAAACATACGGGGAATGTGCAAGCTAACAAAAAAATATGGATTTATTAGAAGAGTACTATGTATATGTGATGAAAAGGTCAAAGAGAAATCTTATCTTTCGCTGGTTAGGCTTCATTTAGAATATTGTGCAAGAAAATGGGGTCCTCACGAAGTTGGGTTGATTTGCGAATTGGATCGCGTTCAGAGTAGATGAGCTAGACTTGTGAATAGCTGTAATGATAAACTTAGTAGCGTATCCAAAAATATTAGAGGAACTAGGCTGGGGATCACTCACGGAGCGAAGTTTAAATTACAGATTGAAACTCTTGCATAAATTGGAAGGACGTCTCTTAAGAAGTGATATTGAAAATTAATTATTAGCCTCATCGTAATATGGTAGGAAAGGTCCTGTCAATAAAATTAGAGAGATTAAGTGTAGAACAGATGGACTTAAGATATCATTTTTTTCCACGAATGATAAGGAATCAGAGTGAAATTGTTCGACCGCGGTAGGGGTCATATTCGTGTCAAAATTAGTCTGGTGGGTCACCCCCCGCCACACACCCTAACGGTGGCTTTAGGGGTACTATAATATGTATCTTTCTAATTGCCTACCCTTCTTCTTACGTAATTCAGCAACGCAATTCTCTTCCTAAGTATAAGTACATAGGTTTTTTGAATAATACTCAATTTAAACACAGTTTCCCAGGAACGGATACGGACTCTGACCACAATTTAGTTGTTATGAAATGTAACGTCCGTTTCAAGAAGATAAGGCAAGGGCGGCGGGTTAGGAAATGAATTAGAAGCATTAAATGGATTAAAGAGGAAGGAGTATTAGCAGGCTGTAGAGAAAACGATGGATGACGGTAAAGAACTGAGTACTATCGAAGAAAAATGGGAGTGTATCAAGCAAGGGATATCGGAAGCAGCAAAAGACACTATAGGGACCGTTAACGGGAAAAGGATAAGGAAACTATGGGTAACGGATGAGACAGTTGCAAAGATGGATGAGAGAAGAAGATGGAAAAATGTAAACACAGAGTTAGGCAAAATGAAGTACAAAGAGTTAAACAATAAATTGAGGGCGGCGGGTTAGGAAATGGAATTAGAAGCATTAAATGGATTAAAGAGGAAGGAGTATCAGCAGGCTGTAGAGAAAACGATGGATGACGGTAAAGAACTGAGTACTATCGAAGAAAAATGGGAGTGTATCAAGCAAGGGATATCGGAAGCAGCAAAAGACACTATAGGGACCGTTAACGGGAAAAGGATAAGGAAACTATGGGTAACGGATGAGATAGTTGCAAAGATGGATGAGAGAAGAAGATGGAAAAATGTAAACACAGAGTTAGGCAAAATGAAGTACAAAGATTTAAACAATAAATTGAGAAGGGCCACAAATTGGTGTAATGGCCGTAGTTACCGTTCGCTTCATACATCCCCTTGATTGTGCATATGTGACAAAATTTGTGATTGTAATGGTCAACAACTGCCTTATTGGAAAATGGTTGTAATTATGAATCTGATGACAGCGCCTACTGGTGAAATCGTTCTAAACAATCACGATGTCTACCGTAATGTCAACTGTGCCTCGTAGCACGTTTAATTTGACTTCTTATGTTAATTATTTATTTTGCAAACAATATAAAATGATGGCTATTACAGTCCATTACTTATACACTTCGAAGTACCCAACAGAATAAAATACTAGGGAAAAGAGGACACGAGAAGATGTCAAATGATGATGATGATGATGATAATGATGTCATTACGAGATATGCTAGTAAAACGAAGAAATCGAAATGTGATTATATCTAGTTATTCATATCGACGGTTTGACGTAGACAGTGACTACGTTCGTTTGACGCCAAAATACAATATTGGCTTTAGGAAATACCGAAAACATATTCCAAAGAAATAATACGAGGCGTGTTCATAAAGTAAGGCCCGTTTGGTCACAGGAAAAAATATACTCATATGAAACACATTTTATTGGCACTTTTAGTTAGTTACAAACCTACTTCACTTATCTACATAATCGCCGTTCACTACTAAGCATTTTTCGTACCGCTGCACCAGCTTCTTTAACCCCTCTGCATAGAAACTCGCCGCCTGAGGGTTGAACCAATCGACAACGCCATTCTTGAGTTCCTCTTCGGTTTCGAAACGTTGTCCACCGAACCACTGTTTCAAGTGCAAGAAGAGGAAGTAATCGCTGGGTGTAAGGTCAGGACTGTACGGTGGGTGGTTTAAAGAGTTCCCAACGACCCAAAAACTCTCGTCCACTGGACATTCGTTGCTCTTTGTGGTGGTCGGTGAGCATTTTCGGTACCCACCTTGCACGCAATGTGTGGTATCAGAGGTTTTCCGTAACAATATTGTAGACAGTATGGCGTCCAAGTTGAGGAAATTGTTCAGCCAGGCCATTAATTGTCAATCGACGATCGCATCGCAGTTTTTGTTCCACTTGCGAAACAATTTCATCGGTTAGAATACTGGGCCTACCACTTCGCTCTTCGTCATGGACATTTGTTCGTCCATTTTTAAAATCACAGCACCATTGTCTAATCTTTCCTTCACTCATAACTGTAGGTTTATAAACTAGGCGTAATTCCCGATGAATTTCAGCAGCCGACAATATTTTGCATACAAGAATCGTATGACAGAATGCACTTCACAGCTGGCGGGATCAACGATTATCGCGGACATTGTTGTTTGCATTCACGGACAAGCAAACGACTTCTGAAACAAAACAAATGCTGCTATAGCTTCTCAATGAATCAGTAGATGGCGCTGCAGGAGCAAAACTGTGTTCTGAAGCGCCAATATTTAAATATAAGCAAACGGTACTTACTTTAGGAATACGTCTCGTCTGTATTTTTTAAATTAAAATATGTTGTCTCCGGCGTAACTTTATGAAATTTGCATAACATTAGCACTTTGTGTGTAGAATTATGAAGTCAATAATTTAATTTAATTTCAAATAATTTGTAAAGTTGTCAATCCTT
This sequence comes from Hetaerina titia, assembly GCA_037158775.1. Classification (NCBI taxonomy): domain Eukaryota; kingdom Metazoa; phylum Arthropoda; class Insecta; order Odonata; family Calopterygidae; genus Hetaerina; species Hetaerina titia. The sequence goes on from CM073776.1 coordinate 95,196,769, forward strand.
TAGCCAATATTGAATATTTAAGAAAAAAAGAAGAAACGCCCTCATTACAAAAATCCGGAATATATGAGGTGAAATGCAGCATATGTCACGCACACCATACGTCGGACAGACAACACGAAATGCCAATAGAGTCGTGGAGCACTTGGCTCATTATAAAATGGTCGTTTTGAAAAATCGACCGTCGATAAACACTTCGAGACTTGCCATCCTATTACTTATATAGATTTATCGCTAATTAGGCACACTCGAAAGTTGAAATTCGACGCCACCGAGAGGTTAGAACATACATTTGCACAGAGATAAAACCATCAAAGACGAACCGGGAATCATCGGCGCCCCCTTGTTCAACCTGGTGCCTGAGTTTAAAAGTACGCAGACTACAATAGAAAACACACCTCCCCCAACTCCTCAGTTTCAGTCTCGCCTCCCCTCACCCCATGAAACCGGTCCCCCCCAAATACCTCCCCCACCCCCTACCACTTCAAACATTCACTTAACCACGGGCAGTATTTCGCTACCGTTGTCTTCATCGTTGTCAAAATTCCCCACTTCAGCTGATGGTCACCTGGTTGACCGAAATACGATATCGGTAGAGAGATTGTTGTCTTAAATATTCAACTTAGGCTTTAGGATTGACACCTTACAAATTCATATCCAATGGTTCACGCCATGTTCGATTCAAAGAAACAATACTAGAAAAGATTTTGTTGGGAAAACAATATATGAATTGATATGGGAACAAGAAGTGCGTGAGGATAGAACAAAAATATTTCAGAGCTGCGGAACAAAATATCTTCGGTAAAAGCGAACTAGAACCACGAATACCATGGATGACCAAAAAATATTAATCCCAATGAAGAAGCGGAAGAAACAGAATAAGAAAATATGTGAGAATATGGATGCTGTCTCACATGCCTAAAATTCTTTTCAACTTGTCGAAAAACAGGGTTAGAGAAAACTGTCGAATAAATTTTGGGAAATGGTGAGTTCGTGTAAAGGGTACGAAGAGGAACCGGGGAAGCGATAGTAGCTTTACGACAGATGATATGCGCAGCATCGAAACCATGATCGTATTGGATTAAAAGTGTGTGGAAGTTTAAAGTTTTCCTTATTTTTTACCCTCACCATGAAGGAATTCCACAAATTTAAGCCTGAAACTGTTAGCTTTACGACAGATGCTAGAGAGGATGATAGAGGTTAATGGAAATACGTATGTGTCCTTCATATACTTGGAAAAAATCCTTTGGTGAAGTTGAATCGGAACTGCCGTTTCGAAGTTTGACGAATAATCGGCATTGATTCGAAGGTTAGAAGAATTATTTTAAATTTGTTCAAGGAGTCACAGAAGGCTGATAATGGATGTGAGAAATAAGCAAAAATAAGAAGAGCCAGGAAAGGCTGCCACATTGCCCATTTAATTTATTGAAGAGAAACCACTCACAAGAATGAAAATGACCAAAGGCATTACAGTGAATGGAAGAAGTAATTATGCACAGTTTCGGCTAAGCAGATGATATAGTAATAATGGCAGGTTCTGAAAAAGACAGAATAATATGCTTATAATAATATTCAAAGCCTCAGAAGATTTTTAATTGAAGATCAACAAAGAGAAGAACAAAGCAATGTCAGTAGGATACTGGACAGAAATGTAAAAATTGACATAAATATAAACAAAACAATCCTGGAGTGGGTTGAATCTTTTGCTTTGTAGAGAGCATTATTACGTGTTAACGAGAATAATTACGAGACAGAGATGAGAAGAAGAATAACCTGAGCTACTCGTAATTCGGGTGGTGACCTAACACCCCGCCTCACGCCCTTGCGGTGGCTTGCGGGGTGTTGTGTACATGTAGCGAAACAAGTTTGTCACAAATAACTTACTAATTGAAGTAAGATCTGGTGCTTTCCCGGCGTATGAGCTAGGTGAAGTTTCCTCGGGTCTTCCACCGGGTCAGGGGTTCCATGATGACCGACGTTTCGATGCTCGACTCGTGCATCGTTCTCAGGGATGATGAAGACGATGCACGAGTCGAGCATCGAAACGTCGGTCATCATGGAACCCCTGACCCGGTGGAAGACCCGAGAAAACTTCGCCAAACTTACTAATTAATAATCATATGAACATGGATACTATGAGAACTTTCGTTTGGAGTATGTTATGATATGGGTGTGAGTATGATATCAATTCTAATTTTCGTTCTCGTCTCTGCATTCCTATGTATTTCCCCCATTCTTCCGGTATCGCTAGAGGTCATGAGGGATAATGGTGCAGCAGTCAGAAGCACCAAGGACACATTCCCCACGGATTCATCCATAGGGGCTACTTTGCGGAAATCCCTGTTTGAGTAGTTCGTGACTTGAAGCGAAAAAGCCGTTAAAACCTTACCCGTACTTATTTCTTGCTCTCTTTCGCTCGATACGTCCATCTCCAAGAGGAGGTCTTTCGATTTCGTTTGGAAACCTGTGCCTGTAATTATTTAAATGCTAACCGCTCCATTCCTCTCGCTGACCCAAGCGGATGATTTCGGAGGAGCACTCTGGGCGCATCACCCAAACCTGCGATTATTTAGCATCGTAGTCAAGGTCTGAGAATTTCCTATTCGCAGGGTTTTGGAATCCCCTTCGCAGAAAACTAATTTTAACAAATTGCGAAATTAATGCGTTCGAGACGCCACCGCTTGCGCGATTAATGGCAAGGAATATTCCCTCTCACATTCGAACGGTTTCCAATCCAATAATCGCCAATCATCTCATTCGCTAATTTTAAATTTCGAATTATACGAGGGAACAATAAAACGGCGATCCGCGCCAATTTATGGCTCCGTGACACGCAACCTCTTCTCCATGGCCAATAATTTCCCCCAAGGCCGCAAGGGAAACAGTCTCGAACCCGAGAGAGAGAGAAAAAAAGAACGGGGGCGCGCTCTCGTATCTTACCGATCTCTGCGTGTGCGGTTGATGAATTCAAACGTAAGCTGAGAGCTTTAGATCTTCCTGAAAGAAATATTTTATTCCGAATGTACCAGATGATCTGGTGATTAGCATTTAGCTGTAGCTTTCGTTTTGCTTTGACCATGGGAGAGATTAGGTTTGATCAACATTTTTCGATCAAGTTATAAGATGTATATAGCTACGTGCACTCATTCGTTCAATCTAATATTACTCTGCTCGCTACGTCAGGGCGCGTACTGGGATTGTTAAGACCCCATCCATCAAGAAAAAATGGCACAGTAAAGGCACGGTCTCACTCTTAGTCTCTCGTACTACTTTCATCTGGCTATAAATAACTGTAGTGATCCCTTAGTTTTATTTAATGCATTACCAAAACATTTGCGTGGTCTGAAAACTTATTGCCAGATCGGAAAGAAATGAAAAAGCATCTCCCGGAGACGTGAAACTATAAATGACTGCAAACTATTAATGCACGTATTAAACCCAACCATTTGTTACATCCATTACAGCTGGACTTCATGGCAGTACAAACTGTATAACTCGTACGTAAGTCAAGAGCTTCGGTGTAGAAGTTATTGAAATTCGTACATAATATTGGCACGGGAGGCAGGAACTAGCGCCTCCTGATGAGTCAGATGGAAACTCAGGAGACCTTTAAAGTTCGTTGCTATATTATTTCTCCTTTTTTTATTCTTCCTTATTTGTCTGAAAATTTTGTCACATCCAATTTTAATTCCTTTTCTCTCAGTTTTTTATTCTAATACATATTGCTATGTTTTGCGTAATATTTTTAAAAATTGTAAAAAATGTAATACTTGTAGGAATATAATAATTTGTAAAAAAATTGACGAAAAAAAGTATATGGTTACAATTATTTATATTACCGGTAATCTACCGGTTAAGATAAGTTTTGAATTAACACAAGCTAACAAACGGTCCAGTGGCAATTCCATTGCCTTTGCCTATTAAAACTCAACCCAACACCCCATACTACAATACCTGTATGCCCCTCTTCAGTTCCTAATAATTCCTTCCTCCCTTCAATCCATCTTATTTCCTTATGCTTTTCCTGCACCTTCCTCTCTTGTCTAACATTCTACCCTCTGTCACAGTCTTCAACAATATTGTTATTAGGTAGTCTATCGGTTAAGGTAGGTTTTTGGATGGACACAACTATCAAATAAACATTTTGTAAGTCCAAACAAAACCCAATCCAGCAACCTACTCTACATCAGGTCTCTCTTCATCTCTGTGTACTTCTTTCCTCCCTTCATCCCGTCCAACATCCCTATCCTGTTCCTGCCCTTTCCTCGTTTGCCAGACTTTTTGTTGATGATCCTGGGAATAACTTTAGCTGCGTAGGATATCAAACTTATTGTTCTGTAATCCTCATATGATGTAGCCTTTACCTTTTTCGGGATAGGAACTAACACTGATCTCACAAAATCTTCCGGCCAGATTCCTTCCTCATAGATACTACTAATCAGTCCACATAGAGTATTTTTCCAACGTTTTCCTAAACATTTCAATAGTTTCACAGGAATACTGTCAACCCCCACGGCCTTATTTGGTTCTTCAACAATAATGAGTGGTAAAATAATTATTCAGTGGGGTACACAGACACAATGGTACATTGAGAGGGAGTAAAGTTATTTCTATTCACAAACATTTGAAAATTAGTTTTCCAATGAATTTGTTTCGGTTGCTCCTTTGCACAAAAAAAACTATTTTTGTTGGGCCCAGGGAAGTGGGAGTATTATTTTAGCTAAATATTTTCAACACATTCATAAAGATTGAAATTAAACTTGTGAAACAATTAGGACATGCATTGGACGAACCACGTGTGTCATTTCGTGCTTCAAAGGATATTTTTAACGTTTCGATTATTTCAGTAGTATACCACTTTAAAAAAATGCTTTATTTTCAAATAAACTCTTCTTATTTAAAATGTTACAAGAGTGTAATGAGGAACAATTTCATTGAGCGTACACTATCAGGATATTCTTGTATCCAATTACGTTCCTTGTGGTGAGTTCTCTCTCGCTCTGGTCTCTGTAAGTTTTCCGTTCGCTCATTTGGGTGCATTCAAAAGTTCTTTCTCACGAAAGATATTAGCGTCGTAATTCGGTGGCTGCTCCATTTTATTCTTGACTTAGGTTTATATCAGGATAGTTTTTAAAATTATCAGTGTCATTAGTGATGCCCGTTTTTTTTCTTTCATCTTAGCCAATCAGTCATGGCTGGAATTCGAGAGCTCATTCGTTAAGCACGTCATTCTATGCGTCGCAATTAAACTCCTAAGGCGTGAATGAGATGGAAAACGCGGTAGCGTGGCATTTTTTTTATCTTTTCAAAATTATTATGAGCGACATAACTCATGTTTCGAGAGCAAAAAAGTCTTATGTGATAGGTGACAATTAGCGTTTGGTGGAAAGGCTGAAGTAATTAGCTTCGGAAATGGAAAAAATATCATTAAAGAAGCCCGTAGTATGTAAAAGAAGCGAAAATAAAAAACGAGTCATCAATAAATTTGGCTCGTCAACCTTTCTAATGAGCCCCTTAATCTGTGTTCATAATTTTTTGAGATTTGTCCCTCGTCCCGAATATGGTAGGCTGGCTACTGGAATAATGGGGAGGAAATGAAAGTTCTCCGGGACTCTGTAATTTTTAGTATCGGCTCCGGAGCAAAACGATGGAAAATTAATACAGCGCAATTTTTTCGCCATTAATAATAAAAATGTTGTAGTAGGCATTAATGCCGAATTCTGTATATTGTTTTAAAACGAATACGCGATTCCAAAGGAAAAAAAACACTGAGACTTGGATTATTAAAGAACAAAAGTCAAGTGCCATAACATTTAAATATCATATCTTACTAATAAAATCTCTCATTCGCATTTAAGCGATCACTTCTCAATTGTTAAATAAAAAGTATCTTAAGCTGAACGTCTTGTTGGTGGACCAGAATAAATTTAATATTTCCAAGCTGAAATTTAGGATTGATAAATGTTTGAAATTGTGGTAGTACCATCTGACTTGGTTTTTGTTAACATGAAATGTTAAATGGGGTTTGTATGATTGAAAACTAGTCACAGATATTCACTTAAGAATACGTCTCTTAAGTTATCCTAGTGGCATGGCACTCTCCATGTTTTTATCCTGTCATGTGATTCATTAGATTAAATCTAAGTTTGAGTCCAGATGTATGAGTTAGTGAAGATTACTGATTGTAAATATTGTGAACTAATGATTATCGTACATTGACTGGACTGCAGGCTGGTTCTGGTTGCATAGTCGCTGTTACTCCTTTTCAAGGCAGACGTATTGATTTTCCAATTGTTTTCTTTATTAGTGTCTCACGTTAACTGTTTTATTAGCATATCCGATACCGAGCTTAGAAAAGTATTACTTTTGGATTCTATTCAGTGAAAATATTAATGAGTAATGTGACTGAAATCTGCATGCGTGATTCTTAGAGTCATTGGTAAGTAATGATGGGTATGCGGCGTCTTCACGCAACGCCATAATGTTTTGTTTGCAAGACACGTTTTAATATTTGAACAGGTAGGTAAGCAAGCGCTTCTGTTGCGGTATGCGTGTTAAATTTTTCAAGTTAATTACCGCTCCGTCAAGAAACGTTTCGCAATTTCATTTTACTGGCACGCAGCCGACATAATTCATCAGTAGATACATTTTCCGCTCACCGCTAAAAGAGTATATTCGCATCCCTGGAGAGAGTCTCCCGTTTGCCAGAGATCCTGCTTCTTGGCGTTGTGGAGGAAGGAATGGAACCTTGACAGTGGCCAAGAACTCATGGGGAATGCGACGGGTAGGCTCCGTCATAATCCCCCCATCTTCTTCGGCAGTGTGAGGATTGATGCTTTTAATCCGGACACTCGTCGCTGATCTTCGATTATGCAGTTTATACACGACGGATATATAAATATTGTATTGAGTGATAGGTTAATCATTTTTAATTGTTTTTTTTCTTGTCGACTCTAACTCCTCACTTCTATACTTTCGATGTAAAATCGATAGGCATTCGAGAAAAATGAACTGAAAGTGTATCAATATTAAAACGAGCCATTATAGGCGTAATCAGAAATTGATTTAATGCTTTTTTGTGGCGTCTTATTGTTTCAGCGCGGAGAGAAAGAGCGATGAAGGGTTGTAGGTCTTCAAAGGCCATCTGTCCTGGTATTTCGAGTGGCGAGGAAATGCGAGAGGAAAGGAAGGACACAAGACAAAGATATTTCAGATTATATAGCAACAACGAGTGTGGCATTCTTCGACCTACAGCGAACAAAAGGTGTTTGGAAATTTTCCGCTTTTGCATAAGAGAAAAATTTCATATGAACCCAGTTGCGATTATTTTTACTGCGGTATATTGTGCTAATCTTAATACATTCATGAACAAGAAAAGATACTTACTGTATACTCTAGCCTCGCTATACCTCGATAATTACTCTAGAGAAAGGACTGAGAAAAAGAATAATAAAATGGTTTGTTTGAGTAAATGGTAGTTTGACTGTGGCATTACATGGGGCTAGGACATGGACGCTGAGAAAGAAAGATAACAAAAATTGAGTTATTTAAAAGAGGGTGTTGGAGAATAAGGAAAGAAATTAACTTGATGGGCAAGGTGAGGAAGGAGAAAATAATTGGAAGAGTTAAAGAATAACGAGGATACTTTATTATAGCGTACAGAAGGCATAAAGAGGAAATGGATTGGACACCGGCTTATGTTCTGGAAGGAATGGTTAAAGGAAAACGGGTGGACGGGGGATATACAAACCTGGAGGCATAACTTCAAGGTGGCTGGGAAATGCGGAAAGATGAAGAGGCTAGCTGAAGACATGAGCGCTCCGCCCGAATGGCATTAGCATTCGGGTCTCAATGTAATATCGATGGGGATTCACCGCAGCAGATCCCGATTTGCCAAAAGAGCCATCGCTGCTGTGCGCGTGGAATCACTGTCGGCGAGGGGCATCCGCCACAGTGGTCCGCAGCTTTGTCCGCTGCCTAAGAGAGTGTAGGGCCTCGCGAGGCCCACACGGGGGATAGTAGGCAGCAGGGGCCTCTCCGGCCGCTTCGCCCCCTCCCCCCGCTCTCTCCTCCCCCGGCGTCTCCACTGTCGTCCCCCGCCCCCGCTCGCCCCTCCCGCATCACCTCCGGGGCGCGCCGTGATGGATGGACGAGAGGCCGGTGGCGGCGGAGATTGAGGGGGGGGCGGGGACGAGCGGGCGGAGGAGGCGGGTAAGATGAACCGACGTCAAAAAAGAGAGGAAGCTTTTGAGGTCTTGATGGTTCTGGCCGCCGGTGTTACGCCTCGGCAGCAGCAACACAAGCAGTCCACTGACAGGAAGGAGCGAAAAATAATTCCTCTCCCTGATTTTCGAGGTGCGAACGACCTATCAGGAAAGGGGTGGGCAACCCTGAGGAGTGGAGTGAGATGAGACAAAAAAGAGGAGGAGTGGAGCATGTACCTCCACTCGGAAACGCTCTTGGTGTGCGGATGGCGTTTGTTGGGACCGAAGTGGCTTCGAGGAGTTGGTAGTGCCGTCGGTTTAGTTTTTTGAGGAGCGTGGAGAATGGTCCACGGATCTCTCTCGAGCTAGGAAAGAATAAAAAAGATCTTGGATCTTTTAAGTGCAAGTCACGGTGCTTTGAAATGCACCCTTGACCCCGTCTTTCCCACAATTCACTCTTTTCCCCTGCTAATTCGTTAGCCCCGACGATCCTCTCGAGGCCGGTGTCACTGATATTGAAGATTGGGATGACGACAGACTATGTTTTGCATCATTATTTTTACATTTTTGCATTATAAAGAAGTTAATGAGCACTATGATTTGCAGCTAACTATGGCGAAGCCGATCCTACACCCCGCGTTACCAAGAAAATCTGGAGAAAGATCTATTCCGCTTAATAAATTCCTCCCATACATTTTTCTTTTTGCTGTAATTCTCATACGGTATGTCACTACATCCAATGTATATATTGTTAAAACACAAGCATCGTTTCTATTTTTTCCAGTTCTTTGTTAGCTGACTTAAAATCTAGTCCACGAAAAATTACAATTTGTCACAGTAATTTCAACCTAAAACCAGCGATAAGGTATTACATTTTCTCGTTTTTTGGCTCTGTACCCTGATTATAAATCATGTTGCTTCTTTAAAGTTAACCATTAACATTTTTAATGTCTGTTTGGTTCACTGGAATATCTACATTCCCATTCGCTCACATAAGGCTAATTTGTAATTTATTAAGCATGCTAATGTCTTATGTTTTTTTATTTCACCTAATTTTAATAAGTTTTTATGACTAACGTGCCTTTAATTTCCACCAAAATTCCGTTAGGGTCTTCGTACTCTCTGAGTTCTTTGCTTTTCTTTTCAGAAGGAAACTGTCTCTTCGGGATTAAATTGGAAGCCAAACCTTACTTCCTATTCTTCGCATTTAATATTTTTGAGCCCAGAATTTAATTTTTCTTGCTGTTGCCCATTAATGACAAAGATTGATCATTATGATACAACGTATGTTCATGGTGCGTAAAATTGTTTCGGGAAAGGAAAAGAAAGGTCGGAAGTCAACCCAACGGTTTCCGTGATTCGAAGAAGAAAAATCCAAAAGCTTTCCATATTATTCGTACGACCAGCATTCGTTTTCGCGGGGCACCAATAACCTCCTTCCGCTTACAGTTTGGATATAACGAGTAGGTATTTATGTATATCTATTTATGCATACCTGCACCGACACAATTGTATTTTTTATTTATTTAGTTTTGTTGCTTCCTTCCATCGAAAAAGATGGCTGTGACACCGAAATATTGAAAAAACAAATTTTTAAGCGCTTTTATAGGTTTTTAGTTTCATATTCCTTCGCATATTATGTATATATATATATATATATATATATAACTTTTGGACGGCACAATAGAACACAGAATAAAACAGATAACACGTAAAAGGACACTCACACTGTAGATGATTTCATCTACATCATCTACAGTGTGAGTGTCCTTTTACGTGTTATCTGTTTTATTCTGTGTTCTATTGTGCCGTCCAAAAGTTATATTGCTCTCGTGAGTACTTCCGCATCATCTATATATATATATATATATATATATATATATATATATATATATATATATATATATATATATATATATATATATACATATACATATATATATATATATATATATATATACGAGGGTCATCCGGAAAGTAGTACCCGTTCGTGAAATAAAGACACAAAAGTAAATATTAACAAACATAAAAAATTTTATTTGAAAGAGGATACTTTAAACTACTTCTCAACATAATCTCCAAGCAAATTAAGGCATTTGTCATAACGTGTGACAAGTTTCTGTATTCCTGCTGCATAGTCCTTCGCCGCCAGCTCATTGAGATACAGGGTCACTCCTTCTTTAAGTTCTTCATCGCTGTCAAATCTTTTTCCTGCCAAAAAGTCTTTAAGCTTTGTAAAGAGGTGGAAATCTGAAGGGGCCAAGTCCGGGCTATACGGTGGATGGTCGAAAGTTTCCCATTTGAATTGCTGCAAAAGTTTTTGTGTTATCCCAGCTGCATGAGGCCTGGCATTGTCATGAACGAGAATGACACCAGTAGACAATAGACCTCGCCGCCGATTTTGTATTGCCCGCCGTAATTTCTTTAATATTTCACAATACGCATTGGCATTAATAGTGTCTCCACGGGCCATAAAATCAATAAGCAATACACCTCGTCGATCCCAGAAAATGGTTGCCATGAGTTTCCTGGTGGACAGAACTGTCTTGAATTTTTTTGGTTTGTTTGGTGAATGAGCATGATGCCACTCCATTGACTGTCGTTTACTCTCAGGTGATGCATAACAAACCCATGTTTCGTCACCAGTAATTATGCGAGTCAAGAAAGAGTCTCCTTCATCAGAATAACGTCCCAAAAACGTCAGTGCTGCAGCCATACGCTTGGTTTTGTGCTCATCTGTAAGCATGCGAGGGACCCATCTTGCACAAATTTTTGCATAATGCAGATGGTGTTTAACAATTTCATGAACAATTGTTCGAGAAACATTGGGAAAATGCTCACAGATGTCATCAATTGTGACGCGCCGATCGTTCCTCACGAATTCGTCAACTGAGCTCACCAGTTGGTCTGTAATGACAGACGGTCTCCCCGAACGCTCATCGTCGTGTGTGTTCCCCCTCCCCATGTTGAAGTTGCGACACCACCGCCGAACAGACGACTCGTCCATTACATTGTCTCCATACACCTCCTTTAATTGGCGATGAATATCACATGGGCGAACGTTTCTTGCATTGAGGAATTTAATCACTGCCCTCACTTCACAACTGGCGGCGTTCTCAATTTTTTTAAACATTGTAAACAATCACAGAAACAACACAGGCAATGCTAGCGTCACGCAACTTGGCTCAGAGAAGGCAGACAAGCCACTGAAGCTATCTGACTTCGTCCAGCGGCTACTCGCGTCGTCAGCACTTCATGCGGCACGAACGGGTACTACTTTCCGGATGACCCTCGTGTATATATATATATATATATATATATATATATATATATATATATATATATATATATATATATATATATACACACACACACACACATTTTTTATATTTGTGACCTGCTCAAATCCGCCTGACAAAAAGAGAGGTAGGGATGGCGGAATCGAGCAGATCACAAGTGTAAAAATAAATTCTTGCCCGGGACTTGCACAGCGGATCCTTCGACTTGCCGGTCCGATTCTCTAACCAATTGAGATACGAGTAATCGGCCCGACAAGTCGAAAGATCCGTGGTTCAAGTCCCGGTCAAGGAAACATTTTTGCGTTTGTCATCTCGATTCCGCCTTCCCCACCTCACCTGTGTTGGCCTATTATCTGTAATCCAATCCCTTTTCCTTATAGCTATATCCATCGGAGTGAATATTTGTTCGCCACATGTCGGGTTTTCGTGTTTCAATGTGGCCAATGTGGCTCGTTTCCTTCTTTTAACCAAAAGTGCTACAAAGCGCACTCGTCCTATTCTTTATGGCATATGATTGATTGCTTTCCCCACTATCCTTTCCTCTTGTGTCCTCGTCCATTTCTTTTTTGGTTGTTGAAACAGTTTCCGAACACCATTTGCTGGCCAAAGGATCGGGGCATTTGATTTCATAAAATTTCCGTAGATTTCAGTGTAATTTACGTTTCCTCGATTACTCAAGTGGTTAAAACATCGGTCTAGTAAGTAGAAAGATCCACGGTTCAAGTCCCGGTCAAGGAAAGAATTTTACACTTGTCATCTGCTCCATTCCGCCTTCACCTCCACTGCAGGATTTTCCTCGAAGCGAAAATTCGATAGCAAGAGTTCAACACTTTATATGGTATAGTTATAAAAGTTGAGACCATTCAGTTGGGAAAGATCATTGCGTAATCCGTGCAGACCACATTCGGCAGTTAAAAGTCATTCAAAGGCGGGAAGTAAATGATACCTAGCAGTTCGTGAAAACAGTTAATCAGAAAGTGGTGGCGGTATGGATAGGAACGGCGTAGGTAGACGCCATTGCTCCCAATAGAGGGCGAAACTCAATTAGCTACATTTACTTTCGCGTAGGCTCTCCCTTTGAGCACCCCGCCTTATCCTTCCCACGCTTTTATGATACTCCGATTTCCATCACCGAAATATCTATATCCATGCTGGTTTCTCTTTGTCTCTCATTTGCGCCGTGTTCGCGGACGTTTTAAAGTTATCAAGTCACGTAAGGATTTTACTCACTTGGCCTTTCGTTAGAATTTGTAATACTCACCTTCGGGCGTAACTATTTGCTCTCCATTGGACATTCAGTATTCCTCCCTCCTGATCAATGGCCATGACTGGTAAGGAATATTCCTTTTCATAATATTTCTCAACTCGAGTTTTGCAGTAAAAATTGGCTCTTTGAACGTTTTCAGCATTTAATGAGACTTGTTGAGCCTTTTTTAATTCCCTTGTGTTCTTGTATGTTTCCTCCATATTTCATGTCACGGAATCAATTAAATAAGTATCGCTTCAGTTTGTTAAGGTCACCCACGAATGATAATCAATTTGCTCGGCTATGTTAGAACCTCTATAATTGTCAATCCGCTCGTTTGTAAAATTGTGAATCCCAATGTCAAACATAAATTGAGACAGGAGAGTCAATTAGACTCATGCTGGATTCAGCTATCTTCTTCTCTTTGGACACCTGCGACCTCCCTTGCCTCGTTCTCTAAGGTGCACGGAGGCATCTTTTTGGTTACATCACCACGAGCATGTGTGTTTAGCATAAGTAGGAATTAGGACTGTTACGAACAAGGTTTATTGCGTAATTCCTCGTATATGTCAGCGTCCAACGTCGTACTTGTGTTTTGATGAAACCGCTTCTTTTCATTGTATCAACTAAGGAAATTTTTCGACGTCTCCGAATCATTGTGGATATTTTTCAACTGCCATCATTTAGTTCTGTCCCATTTTAAAAGTTTAGACTTGTTTTGAGCCAATTTCAATGCTCCTCTTGGTTGGTTGGCAGTTATGCGTGGACAAATCACGTGCCTTTTTGCGAAATATTGTTTAATCTTTAATGCTTAAAAAACTGAAAATAAGTCATGAATATTGTGGATTTTTTTGAAGATTTTCAATTATACCTCTGGTGTATCATCTTGCATCCATTTTAGTCTTATAATTTGTGGTTTTATATAATACGCAAGGTTTATGATTTCGGAAATGTAAATCGAATGAATGTTTTTTTTTTAGTGTCTAATGCTTAAGACTCCCTTGGTAACATTTATAGTTTTACAGAGTTTTTCAAAGGCTTGATTCCTCCATATCAACATCGATATCCTTTGGCAGTTCATACGTTCCGATATTTTTTGAAACTTTGTTTTCGCCTCTGTTTGTGTAAGGAAAATTTAAAGTTATCTCCAAACCGTCTGTTTTCGTGTAGATATCCATGCTATGCATTACTACTAATCACGTGATCATCGTTCAGTGATTTCATTGCCTTCATTTTGAAGAACAAGGTATTTTTATTTTCGAAGATTTCTCAGATGGCATGAGGTGATTTCCTAATAGAAGTTGAGCTGGTGCCACAGGGACCAATTGTTAGACAGCAGCCACAGAATCCTTCTCGAAGAGTTTTTTCATGGGCCATTCGTCTTTTCCCTTCTTTTCTCCCGTCTCTTTTCGAGGCACTTAATGTTTCGCCCCTTGACTCTCATTTGTTGCCTCAAGGACCGCCAGAGCCGCCACCTTGCGCTCCAAGCTTGAATATTCGCCATCGGGAAGTTGGTGCGAAGTCTTAATTGCTCTGTTGCCAGATTTACCTCGTTTGTCCTCGTGCTGTCATCGCCAACGTGTAGGGTGCAGCAGTGGGCGGTACTGCGCAATCACATTCAAACCTGAGATCACTATTTCGAGAATTTGTCCGTTATTAGGCATAAGGTACGGTTTTTACTTGAAATTGTTCTTCTGTATATGAATTTTGTATTTTAATTGTCTGAAGTTTTCTGGTAATGTTTTCCTTAGAATGCTAGTATGAGGAGCTATGGTTTAAGATTTGAACATGAAGTAGTGTCGATAACTTTTCATTTATTGTAATTTTAAAAGATAATATAAGGATTATATTTTTGTGCAGTTCTTCCACCCTGTTTTGTATTGAATGTATCCTGTTATTAGGAAATATTCGAAAAACTTCGAATGGGAAAGTTTTAATCTACAGATTAATTGACACTGTATCAAATAAAAAATAAGTAGACTGTAGTTGTTTGGAGAACGCAAAAACAACTTCGAATATTTTGTATCATTCTTGATCTGGTAATTTTACTGTCTCACTGCCCTATCCGTTCTTTGCCTCTTGAAATCTCTATTCTACGAAGGCGTCAGGGCCGAATTGGCGAATGCGGTGATAGCATTATAGTTGTGCTAAATAAATGTCTATGGTTTATGCAGCAGAATTGGAAAGTTTTAATTGTGGTAGATATTTTATACTGTTGTTGATGATTACTTTAGTTCTTCATATATGAAACATTAGGATAATTTTCCATTCGTTGACAGAGAAAACATACCTTTAGCAGCAAGAGAAAGGAGCAGAAATAATGAAGATATTTCGTTTGTTTCCGGAGATATTCTAATTCGGGAAATTTACTTTAAAGGCGGACAGTTCCCAATTATTTGATAAAAAATCCACGGGAAATATTTTGGGAGAGTTAAAGCTCCAAATGGCAATGGGATGTTGAATCGCTCTATAAAAAATATCAGGTATAGAGCCTTGACGAAGACGTAGTTTTGATTCCATGGTGGCTGTATTACGACTGGAAAGAAGTACATGTACATAATTCCTGTGTACTCCTTTGAGTTGGAATAAAAGCTTCTTTGTTTGGTTTCACTGGAGAGTTCATCAATTGTGAATTTTGAAATCTCCTTGCCTGTTTCGAATCAGTACATTTGACAGCTACTACGTTGGTAAATCGTTCCTTATAATAGCGGGATTATGCAAATCACGTAAACCTTTGAGTTTAACGGTGCTAAACGCCAGCATTAAATCTGCGCAAGGCTTTATCATTCGCTTAATGAATGCCTTTGTCCGGCTTGCTGCTTCTTTTCCTCCTCCGTTCTGGGGGATCGGATTTGGGTGGCCGATTGGGATTTCTCCGGACTTTCTTCCCACATATGCTCCGGCCCTGACTGTTTTGAGCATTGCGGATGACGATTGATGTTACGTCAGTGTCAGTTTTCAATGCCCATCAAAGGGTATGTTGGGCTACTGACTGGAGGGACCAGGTTCGATTCCCGTGTGTGCATCTCTAGGCACCCTGAGATTCTGTTTGATTCTGTGTGATTTTTCGGATACTAGGACTTCCTGAGAAACCAAAAGCGGCGCAGGGAAAGGATCTCCCCACCCCCTCCCTGCCCTGATGTGTGAAATTCACATGCCGTTGGGCCTAGTATTCGGTGAGATCTACCATCACCCTATGAAACCGACCTTCGAGTTGATGACTGTGTTTATGGTTTTCTGTCCAGAAAGAATAAGGGATTGCTAAATTCGGTTCTAATGGTGAAGGAAATGAACGGAGAAATATTTAGGTTAGTGAAAAAGTCATTTATGATGTAAAAAGAACCAAATGTGTACTCTCCAGCTGTGTATTCGAATATTTACAACGAGCGTTTCAACGATAAGGAGTCGTCCTTAGATGTTACCTGATGATGACGCCGAAGCGATGAGAAACAATTTGCAAATATTCTAATAAATTGGTGGACCGAAAGCACCTTTTTTTGTTAAAGTTCTTAATTTTACCCAAAGCTGCTCCGCCGCGCCGAGCATTGTTGAATTCATTTATCCTGACTGGCAGAGAATCGGAAGCGGGGAAAACGTCGACGTAACGAACGTAAGCCGGCGTTAAGTTACTGTAGACCGGTTTAATGGTGCTTTCGAAATTATTCACAAAAACAGTCTGGCCAAGAAGAGGGGAATGATCGGTAGGACACACGAAATTGTTCTTATTCCCGTTTGTCACCCTCCCGGGACCCTACTCCGAATTAGGATTGCGGATGACCTTCCGGGGATGTGCTTGGTGCGTGTGGGCTCCTTCGTCAGTCGATTAACCATCGAAATCCCTCCCCCCGCCCTCTCCTGACGCGGGCCGAGGCAGGGTCCCAAGGGGGGGCCGCGGAGGGAAGGGGTGGGCGCATTCAGTCAGTAACCTCGGGGCGTGGAGTAGTCGGCCTCGTGGTGGCGGTGACGACCACCACCGCCGCGTTAATAGGAATGTCCATTCTAAGAAAGCCCGTGTTTGTGTGTGTGGTCTCCGCGAGAAGCGGCCCAACGGAGTCTCGGTGCGGATGAAAAAGAGCATCGCAGCCTTCCAAATGTCCATCTTCGCCTCGTAGCCGCCCGGAGTCTTTGATTACATCTTTCGGTTTGCAAGACTCCATTCCAGCCCCCTCCGCCCACCCTTGCCCCCTTCCCGCCTCTCTTTCCCCCTCGCGTCGCCTCTTTCCATTTCAGTCTCTTCTGGAGGATTTTCTTCCTCTCCTCCCCTTTTCAAGTGGCACGACCAATGGTGTCTCCTGCCGTCTCGATTGGGACGATTCTTTTCGACGGCTGTGAATGTCGTTAGACTAGGCGGTGGTAATCTCCTTGATTTTT
The DNA here is from genome assembly GCA_037158775.1 of Hetaerina titia. Taxonomy (NCBI): domain Eukaryota; kingdom Metazoa; phylum Arthropoda; class Insecta; order Odonata; family Calopterygidae; genus Hetaerina; species Hetaerina titia. Next base: position 95,213,886 of record CM073776.1, read on the forward strand.
GTATTTTTTTCCATTTCCGGTTAATCGGTTTCCGCTTCTTGGAACATGGTATGTGATGACAAGGCATTTCGGACTCTTATATATCTTCCCCGTGGGTCAAATCCTTCAATTCCCCTAGTCTTTCAGAATTAGTCATTTTTCATCCACTGGGACTTTCATTCGTTAACCGTGACGTTAAAATAATTTACCGGAGTAATAAAAGGCATCCTTGAATATTTCAGTCTATATTAAAGTCGTAATATTTTATATTAATATAATTGCCACTGAAAACAATTCTTGGGACATTTCTCTTCTTGAGTGATTACACCTACCACTCCAGGTACCTACATAATTCTTTAGCCCAACACCGTCTTGTAAATATCCAACTTATTTAGATGTATTCCTGTATTACGCTGAACTGGTATATTGCTTAAAAGAAGTTTCTTCTTGGTGTTCTATGGCGTCATTTTATTCTATGGTAGTATTTATTTAATTATGTGCCAAAATGCCTTTCATCGTACTTACGAAATAAAATAACTCTGGGCAGTGGAAAGGGAGTAATGCTTATTATTAACCATTTAGTGTCATAGCCTGCTACGCAATATACTCGTAAACTGTTCTATACTTATAATACTGTTCTGAAAAAACAGAGAACTCTTGAACACATTTTAGTTTATTAAAGTTTGCGAATTAGATGCCATTAATCAACTTTCCAATGATTTCGGTCGCCTCGTCACCCTTGGAGTTCGATGCCTGTCACATTTTCGAGACGAGCGCGACAAGACATCTAAAGAGACCCTATTTTGGCGTCGGGTCGTGGCGGGCGAGTGCGGTCTCGGGCGGGGCGGATGCGGGGAGTGATCGGGGCGGGGAGAAATGGAAAACCGCTGGTGATGGCTGGTGGTTATTGGATATAAGGTGTTGACGTTGAGTCGCCCGATGTGTTCGAGCGCCATCATCGACGCCATTCAAGGTCTCGCCACAAGACCTTTTGCGGTCAGCCAGCCTCAACTCGGGGCCGCGGCTCGTGAAATATGGAGATTAGGAATGGTGCTGGACCTTGTTCTTGAAAGACTTTCTTTCTGACGTGTGGCAAGGCGAGAAGCAGTCGGGATTACAGCTTGGAGGTCGTCGAGGAGGAGAGGGTTGTGGGAGGGGAAGGAGAGTTTTACGGCCGATGTTAAGTTGAACGTACGCGGAAAGATCGTTATGCGTACGTGGTGAGGTTTTTGTTTCCCGTCCGAGTTTTCCCCGTTAGCCTCTTCGTTTTCTCCATGTCTGGTGGAAAACGTCCAAATTTCCGTCCAGCCCACTTCATTCGCCATATTAATAACCCTTTCCACGTTCAGCGGTTTACTTGGGGGCTCGAGGTGGTACTATATGTACGTGTTCTGCGGGCCTCAATGTAGGTGTGGGTGGAATGCACGGCGGGCGTCGCCATTGAGCCCGTGAACTCGAAAGGTTTGCCAGTTCATTTTTCATGCAAGGGAGATGAAAGTAACGCGAGGTTTACGATAATTGGATATTGAGGTTGCCACGTTTTATGATGGCATAGGTATCGGTTTTTTGGCAAGGGGTCATTTTCTCATTTTCAGGTGTAGGTAAAGTTCCGTTTGATAGCTGAAATCCATCTGTGATGAGCTCTTACATAATTAATTGTTACGTGTACAATGGTGTCTCTCATTAACGAATGTTATAAATATTATAAAAACATTATTTGTTATCAATTGAAATGAGATCTACTTCTTTTATTGTATTCCGAACTCCTTCTCTGATTGCAGATAAAAACTTATGGTAGCTATTTATTTCAAAATTATATGATTGTCTGCTATTTTTTACTTTTTAAAATAGCTGATACACCTTTGGTGATGTCATTCAACCCTAGAGCTGTCTAAAAAAGGAAATTATAGATGAAGAATGAAGTATGTACCTGAATCAACGACGAAACCATTTTAAAAATACACATTAGGAAATCTCTCATTGCCATAGAGTCAAATATAGGGGAATGTGTATTAAATTATCAAAAATAGTAAATTACAATGCGCGATAAATGTTTTCAATTTATGGTGGCCAGTCAAATGAATCATCTGTCACTCCAATCTTTAAATGGAATCTAAGGAAAAGGAGGAAGTTTAATCATGACATCAAGCCAGTGATAAAATTATTCTATCCATTTCACCATCAAATTACATAACTTTTTCCTTTCAGGATTTAATTATTAAAGTCTAAAATCTTAAATATTCAAAAGCATAGACATGGGGTATAGCATTTTCGCACGTCCAACGCTTCGATCTCATATCGTATTGTACACTGCTACATTTGTTATTGACAACGAATGAAAAGTGTTGCGGCAGTAGAAATTATTCCATAATATGTGTGCAGAGAGTCTCCCTTTTATGATTCTAAGCCCTGTATATTTTAAACAAATTTAGGGTAAAATCCTTTGAGAACCGTCATGACTTACCGATTAGAGGACGTTTGAGCATTTTCAATTTATCTCCGGAATGAAGTACTTATAACGTGAGACGTTAAAAAAAATTGGCGAAATATGAAGTATCCTTATTGGTAGTAATTTTTAAAGAATTAAAGTCAGGGACTCTGGATCTGGGACGGGAATATAGTAAGAATTTCATTCCGCAAACCCTTTCGTCCGCTGGAGCATTTGGCGAGTTTACTCACCACTCCACTCCTCCTTTAGTTGCCAAGTTATGTGTATGAATTTTATTTCGATAGTCCTATTAACACTACATATGATTTAATCAAAAAATTAAGTAAGAGTAAACCATACGTACCATGAATCGCATTCCATCGACGAAGTGTTTATTATGTTGGTCTCTAACAGCAAAGGAATTACAAACGTGGAATTATATGAATTTTAAAATTTGGTGCTTGATAACAGATCTTCTGCATGTATTCCCCAGGCGATCGCCGTGTCGGATATCAAAACGTTAGTATAAATGGAGAACATGGACCCACCCCGTTGAATAAGATTATTTAATAAATCCGGTGGAACTCTTTTTAAAAGCAGTCGTAAGGCTAGGATATATGCACCCATTCGGTCTGAATTGATTGGGCCTTTCGAGGCGCCCCTTTCACAGTTTTGTTGGCCGTTCATTTACCCTCGACTCAGGGGTCGCGACCCCCCCCCCCCCGTCTCGGAACCGGGGTCCAATTGGGGCCGGGGAGCGCCGCGGAGTCGTGAGCGGGCGTTGAAGTCTCCATAAATCCTTCTCCGGGGCAGCGTGGAAATAGGATCGAGGGCGCCGAACTGGAGCGCGCGGGGGTCTCTGGGGAGGGTGCGTCGGCTGGGGAAGGGGGCGGGGTCCGATGGCGCCGGGGCCCACGGGTACCTCCTCCTCCCGAACATTAAGGGACGCTCGGTGCAAAAAAGCCTTAAAGGAACTCTAGGCAGAGGAGCGGAGTGGGAGATGTATAAACACATGTAATGACGCTTAATTTCTGTGGCCCCAGGGGCCGGAATGGAGGCCCCCTCTGGCACTTCCTCTCGCCCCCCCTTCTCCGAGACTTTCGCCCCAGAGCGTTAATTTGGGACCTTTCACGTCCCATCCCTGCACCCTACCACCCCCCGGCCTTTAATTCCTGTCTTCATCGGAGCTCTCCTGCGACGCCGCTCTGCTGTGGCGCCCTTCTTTTGTTTTTTCCTCCTCGTGCTCACGCTCTTATCTTCCGCGATCACGGGGTCGAAACTTTTTTCACGATACCATTAATGTAAAAAGCGCACTTTCCTGGAATTATATCATTGATTTGACCTGCTCATTTTTTCTGCTCTTCTCGGCCAATGAAAATCTCTTTGAATGATATTCATTAAAGGATGAGATTTGGAAGTTTTCTGTTTTTCTTTCCCTAACTGGACGTCCAGTTTCGCCGGTGTTTTTTGTGCTCCAATCATGATAACCGTTCAGTTTTTGCAAATGGTGAGTACATTTTTGAATCGGATCTTGTATGCTCCTGCGTTGATTTATTTTAATAAATTTTTCGGGTATATCCGTGAAAAGTCGAATAATTTTACGTAGAGTTACATCACACTTAACCATCTTGATTGACCGACTCTCAAACTTCGAATCACGGTATTAAACTATATAATCAAATAAATTGTCAGTACATAACGCGGTAGGTGTTACCAGATGTCACCTTTCAAAAAAAATTCCGGTTTTAATTTGTGGCGATTGCTGTGTTTCGTTGAATGAAATGGAATATTGGAAAATATTGCCAAATATTTTACAGTACATATTATTCCCGAAGCATAGGTCACGAGTGATGAGCCTTATACGGTGAATTTCATGTCTCCCATTCAGAGTACTGAAGTATATTCTGGTCATTTATTTTATTTCACCGTATGGTTGTGTGAATGCTCCCGTGTAGTAAACAAAGACACATTTTTAAGATTCACGCGTTATATGGTGGAATTGGAACATGGGAGTAGTTGAACAAAGCATGTTGAGTTATTCATTTATGTCCAAGAATACCCAAATTTTATATTCAAATAGTGGGATTCGGTGTTATTCCACTGTGGTGAGAGTGTATTTAGTCATCCACACACTTCCCAAATCGTACTTAATATACAATACCCTATTTATTAAGTAAATGAGTTCGTGAATGATTCATGTTGAAACGATAGTTTATCATAGTATCGGCAAAAGACAGCGTTCAGAACTTATACCTTTGGAGTCACAGGGACCTACTACATATATTCAGAGGTTCACATTAATAACGAATCTCCTTGGTATTATCTTAATTTGGCTCTTATTTATCCCATGCCTGCCACGTGCCTGTCATTCCATGAATTATCCTAGTATGAAATTGAAAGAAAATAAAAATCAAGACCTATCACCATAACCGCTTGAAAAAGCAACAAATTTTCCAATCTTAAGAAAAATTCTCGATCCAGCGGCCTATTAGCGAAATATATCGTCGGTAAAATTGAAAGAATGACTTTTCGAGCTTTACGTATGTAATTTCCCGTGATTGTAAGATGATATTAAGAAAAATTAAGACTCAAAATAGTGAATGCAATGCGATCATACGTGATAATTTTGACTTTTATTTTCTTCCCTTGGGGAATGAATATTTCAAAGTTTTCTTACAGTGGGTGTTTGGGCAATTGCCCGATCCAAAGAGGATGGAACCATAAAATCCAACACTGGCGAATATTTTTGGCTTTACCAACTTTAGCATTAACATTGCGTATATAGTATGCCTGGTGCACTGCTATCGAATTCATTTTGCCTTCCAATTATAATGTATACCGCTTATCATGTCTAGCAAAATTCGTTGTGGTCTCGAAATTTATGCTATTAGTTTTAAATTTATTATGATATTCTACTTTCTTTGTTGGAAAAAAGCTTATCAAATCATTTTTGTTCGTAATATAATGCAATTCATATACTTGGCCAATATATTAGTCGAAATTGGGAGTATCAACGGGGATTTTAGGCGAAGACATGCGTTTGCGAAGGAAATATTTGCAGAAAGAATATTGAAAACTGGTGCATAACGTAAGAATGTGACGAAAAGATTAACAAAGACCCTAATGTGGAGCTAAGCTTTCTATGGATGTGATATGTACTCCCTGAGGGAAGGGGATAAGATGTGGTCGTTACGAAGAATGGAGAATGAAAGTTCGGCAGAGTGGAAGGCAAACGCTGAAGTTTTAAATGGGGTGGCAGAAGAAAGGAAGTTTCTGGGGAAAAGCCAATGGGTTCAGAGAAAGTGAGTGGAGGATGCGTTGAATGGTAGGAAATGCTGAAGGTCGTATTAGATGGGAGAAAGTGTGGTAAGGATGGTAGAGGAAGAAAAGTGTAGACAAATGAAGGCAGGCAATAGTGTCGAAGGAATGGAAAAATAAGTTACATAGGGCAGATAAGAGGAAGTTCTTGTGATACGTAGAAGTTAATAGCTGTTAGAGATCGTCGAAAATGTATCTTTAAATTGAACCTCGAATTGATTGAAAATGCTCGCGTGTAGAGATTTTATAGATCCGATATTCCAGACCCTAAATGTAAACTTCATGTAAATTTCCAAAGATTTACATGCTGCGGTTTGGGGAATACTAGGTGTTTTTTCTAATGTTTGGAAAAAGAAAGCAATAATTATTATCTTGTGAATTCCCACCAATATGAAGTTCACTGAAAATATTAACTTGTAATTATAATTATTTTCAAATATGTCATTAACAAAGAGACACTCAATGTTGCTCCTTTTTTGTTGTTGCATATTAACATTCTTATTGTTCCTATCAAATTCACAAGACTTTCTAGACGTTCCATTACTCGTATACTCTATACCCCTGATTATAAAATCAATACCTTATAAAAACAGTTCGTTTGAAGGAATGGTTGTTTCGTTTATTATGATGTAAATAACGCTTATACCCTTGCTGAATAATGCTTGCAACCCCTTGACTGACTGATAAACTAAAGCTTGGTCATTAGCAAACCACTTTTACGAATTTCCCAGATTTTACGATTCAAGAAATTACGAGGTTGACAATGAGTAAGTTTCAAGGTTTTCATTTAAATCTCCCTAGTAAGACTTTCGGGGAGAGGTCATATTTTCCTTTACAACCACTTTTTAACGGAATTTATCTGTTTCACCAAATTATTTATTTTTTAAATTTGACATAAATCAATTAAATATCAATTTGGATAAACTACTGGGAGTAAAATTGTCTTTTCCACGTTTTCCGTGTATATGTACTTTCGGGTATTTCCCTTGCGACATATGCCTTGCTGGTATGCACTATAATGTGTCAATTTTCCGTTCGTTGACGGTGCATCCTGTCCGTACTCAGTAATACTAGTCCCATCACCCGCTCGCTCCCCCGGCCCTTTTTAAGACGCAAGGGATTGAATGGTCTCACCCTTGCCGGTGCAACGTCATCAAGGGGTATGGTAAGGGGCTAAAGGATTCGCGAGGGAAGGCTCCCGTGTCTCGTGCGAGCGCCGGCCTGGGGTCGACTAATTGCCGGCGAGGTGCGGGAGCGCGGTGGATCCACGCGGGTGGGCAAGGGTGTGTGGGGCGATGGGGAGGCGGGCGCGCCGGCGGCCCCTTGTTCGCGTTTTAAGGACGGCGTGGGTGGATGGCGATGGAGCTGATGCAACAGGCGTGCGAGGGTCAAGGCTTCTAATTGCCCACCTGTCTAGTCAACATCCCCAGCCCTTTCCGCTCAATAGAGCGACCTTAATTTCTTTCCACCTTTTCGAGTCGTCTCCGTAGTGATTATTTTTTCCTCGCCCATTCTATCGTCCCCTTATGTTCTCCCTCGTCCTCTCGGATGGTTGGAAATTGGTGACCGGTATATTTATACTTTTTTGCCTCCTGTACTCATCACCCCTTCCATCCCCTCCTGGGGTCAGGGGAGGGGAGTTTTCGGTGTTGTCTGCCGTGTTTCCCGCCTCGCGTTCTGGTGTGTACAGCTGGCTTCCATAAACATGAGGACAAAGTGGCCAGTGAATGAATTCTCTTCCTTCCCTGGGAAAGAGGGGAGGGGGAACGGTTTGGGGTCGTCGTGTGTTTCTCGTTTATTAGGCTGAAAAATGGAGCGATAATTCCACAAATTTATGGGTGAAATTTTTCCTCTCCTGAGGTGTTCACAATTTGTATTTCAGTGGATATTTTCCACAGTCGGAACAGCTTGAGGAAATTGGGAAAGTCCTGATCGAAAGTGCTAGATTGAAGGTGTCGTATGTATCTTGATACTGTTAATTTGCGAAATTATTGACTTCCGTGACCCGAGTAGCATTCAAGTGATAAAATTTAAATATACGGCCAGTGGTTTTTTGCCTCTACCATATACTTTCTGCAGTGCTATCCATTGTGATAAGAGAATAAATTGCTATAATTCTCTCTTGTAGTAAGAAACTTCCAAAATCTCATTGAAGTCAGTTTCTTAAACGATATAATGTCAAGCCACAAAGCCATGAATCACGTCAAATGAAGAGGTAGAACTATTAAAAAAGTTCAATTTCCTGAAAAATGGTTTCGGAATCAGTGGGTTAGGAGTCGAGCTTTATTTTGATATTTTGTACATCGACAGTTATTTTTAAATCGAGGTTTAGCCATTTAGTTACATACACAATGTAAATATATATATATATATATATATATATATATATATATATATATATATATAAGGTATTTCAAAATAATTTTTCTAATCCAAGTTTGACCATATTCGTCTTTTATGATCGTTCCCTCTCTGTCGCCAGTTTGCAATGGTAACTATTCATCACATGTTTGAATGATTGTTTCAGCATGGCTATGAGATTAATGGGACGCGTTTAACTCGCCCACATTTTAAATTTATTATTCCCTCTTACTCACAACTAGTCTCATTCTTGGCTGTGAAAGGATTCCGAAAAATAGGTCACAGAAAAGTTGGTCTCACATTATTCCCAGACCATCATCCACGTGGGCAAGACGTTCGGTTTGTGTCAGTTTCTCCCGTATTCCGGACGATACCCAGCAGTACTACATGCCTGCTTATTATCCTTAGTAGTATTAGTTTTAGGGGAGGCGACCGACAGCTGAGGTCATTTGCGCCATCAGGGATGATGGGAAAGGATGAATGGTGGAGAGAAACCCGGCGTCGGCATTTGCCATTTACTCACTGAAAGTGCTCACCACAAACCACCTCAAGTAGGATCGGGATACCATTGAAAAATATCTGCCGCCGCCGGGATTCGAATCCAGGCCCTCAGGCACCATTCCGATCTCCGCGTTTTATTCTTTTGTACTCCCCGCCTATCGCGCACCTAACACTCAAATGTCTCCCTCTCCCGCCGTCCATCATTACCCCCCCTCATTATAATCTCCCTCCCCCGCTAATTCCCTCCCTCACACCACACCTTCTCCCCCCCAACCTCCCCCTCCTCTCATGCCCAGTCGGAATGGCGGCCCTGGGTTTCACCCACCACATCCCCCCCTCGCCCCTCCTTCATCCCCGTTGGTTGCCGGGTAATTATTAATCTAGGCCCCGCACCGCTCGGTGAGGCAGTTTTCGGAGGGCCGCAAAGACGGTGAGAGAGGAGGGGGGTGGGTCGGTGTCTGTGAGTCCTTTTCATCGGGGATGGGTGGGGTGCTCTTGGGCCGCGTTGGGTTCGCCGAGGGTGATGGGTCGTTCGCTCGTGGGGAGGGCGGGACGGGGGTGGGGGCGGGGAGGTGGGCGCCAGGCCTGGCAATTAGACCTCCGAAGTGAGGTGGTCGTGGGGAAGGGAGAGTTTTTATTTTTCTCCGGGGGAGGTTTTCGTGTTGGCGGCGGCGGTGGGTGGGTGGGGGGTGTGCGGGGAGGGAGGGAGGGATTGGACGGGCGTGAGTTAGGATTAAATGGGGAAGGGAGATTCCGTCGCCCGGGTCTCGTTTTTCCTTTCTCATTTGTCGGACCAACTTTTACTCTTCCTCCCGAGTGTCCGTGCGTGCGTGCGTCTTCCCGCCTCGCTCCGCTCTCCTTTCTTTCACTCCGTCCCTGAGCGTCCCCTTTCTTCGAGCGTGTGTGTATCATGCGTTCGGCGTTTCCGATAAGTGTGAATTTTTTTTCGTGAAGGCAGACGTCTGCCTGGGTTTGCCCTAACCTTTTTTAGGGGGGAATTTTGGTGGATTAAATCTTCTGTTTCCTGACCATAAGGTTTTCAGAAATGAGTCCCCGTGGGCATTGTTTTTTTTTACATTTGAACCGCCAGTGTTCTCAAGAAAGGCGGCTCAGGGAAGCAGGTTGTCAGCGTATCATCCGGAAAGGTTTACAAATGACCTCGTATGATAGCTTCTAACGCTGTTTTTATGTGGTCATATGGTCAGTGTTAATCATTGTTGCAAGATTAAAATGTTTCAAATAGTTTTCCATGGTGAAGAACCACCAAATAAATATGAAAAACATTATTTTGTGCAAAAACATACATTAGTCATAATGTTGGTTAAACGATAAATAATACCCCAGAATGAGTTATGTTGTTTTTAATAAATATTGTTCTCTTTTCGCTGAAATATTGTGGGAGTAGCCGTTGTTGCATCTACATGTATTATTAATAGATAATCTACCGATTAAGGTAGGCTTTGGATGGACACAACTACCAAATAAATATTTTGTTTCTCCTAATAAAGCACAACCCAATATTCTACTCTACAACAAGTCCCTCTTCATGTCCATATACTTCCTTCCGCCATTCCATCTTACATCCCTATCCTATTCCTCCCCTTTCCTCGTTTGCCTAACATTCTCCCATCTCTACGGTCTTCAATCTCTCCCACTCTTCTTTCCTCCTCACTTCGCTTCTTCTTCGTCTCCCACTGCCGATCAATACGCCCTTCATCCTTTTTTCCTACCTCCTTATGATTTCTCCCAACAAACCCCTCTCCTCGCCCATCATACCTAGCACTTCCTCATTTGTTTTCCTTACTGTGGTGGGTTTGGAGAATGATAGAGAAGATGATGTCGATCATTGTGGATCACCTTCTTCTTCCTTCTCCAAACCATTTCAAAAGACTCCAATCTACGTCTATCATCCTGCTTCAGTGACCATATTTTCGCACCGTTCATAATTACGCTCCATATCAAAGTTTTGAGAAGCCTTTTCTTAACATTCTTACTCAACGGTCCCTGTCATCACCCCCCACCTCCTTGTGAAAGCCCCTTTTTCTACGGCAAATCTCCTTACATCCCTACTACCTTCACCATTCTGGTCCAAAATACTTTCAGAATACGTAAAATGATCCATCTGTTCTTGTTTTGCCCTCCTATTTTAATGTTAACCTTCTGCTTTCTGGAAAATCACATAACCTTTCTCTTTTCAAGAAACTACGGGAGATGCCGCAACAGTAACTTTTAACGGAGTCATCCGCTATGTGTGCACGTCCTCTGAACGTCTCGGTAGCTTAATTGGTTAAAGCACTTGGCCGGATATCGAGGGATCCGGGTTCGACTCCCGGTCAAGGCGAATGATTTTTACTCTCTGACATTTTAACCTTTCTCTTATTTATATTGCCCCTCATCCTACATATATCGTACTGAATTTCCAATTCAATCAGCAATGCTTGCAACCCCTTGGCTGACTGACATACTAGAGCTTGGTCATCAACAAACCTAACTGATTATACTGATTTCTCGCCGAATTTCATTCCTATCTCCTATGCCGAATATATCATAAAAATTTTCGGGATGCTACATTTCTCCAAATTCATGTTGGTGCACGTTTATTTTTCATATCGTCATAAGATATATGGTATTTATTACATGTATTTTGCATACATGCGGGTCGCGGTAGTCCAGGGAGTAGAGCGTTGGACTTCTGACCAGAGGGCCCCGGGTTCGAGTCCCGGGCAAGGCACTCTGGGCACCTGCAGCTCCACCAAAGCTATGTGATTTTTCGGGTTTTCATGGGCATAACCATAACCGGCGCAGGGAAAGGATCTGGCCCCCCTACCCTGAGGTGTGAATTTCACACGCCGTCGGGCTTTGTCCTGGGTGAACTCTACCATCACCTACCAAACCGACCTTCGGGTTGATTACTGTGTTTATTTTATTTTGCATACTTAATAATGATTCCTATTTCCACCTGTAAGAATCTTAATAAACGAAGAGAAAGATTGTCTTGATGATTTGAGAGCCTAGCTTGAGGGATACAGAAAGCAAAAACATTCCATGCACGACCTATCTATAAAGCCATAGATAAATGAAAGTCATCGGAGTTGAACGTGGGCACAGAAGGAGTAGGGGCTTTGCAATGGATAGAAGGGCAAGATAATGGTCCGAGGTGAAGGAAAAATGACTCTTGGAACAGTTTCACACCGAAGGAATCATTTTTCTCCCATCGATCACAATGACCAAGATGACAAGAGACAACAACGTTTCGAATCATGCGCCACAATGTGCACTTCCCTAATGTTATTAGCTGTTAATCACAAGTTATGTTGATGAATGATCGCCTTGGTTGTTTACACCCTTTCTTCTCTTGCACCCTCTTGAACCCTTGCTCGGTAAGATCCAAACCATGTGCAAGCACCACTAAAACTGCCGATGCTCTCGATTCGGTTCTCCAATCGACCAACACCTACGTGTCGTCTTGCATCTTTGTTTTCACGTCCTATGTTATTTATGGTTTCCGCCACTCATTCAAATTCCTCTTAGTTTCATGTTGTACATTTTCACATCCACAGATATCTTTCAAAAACTATCGTTTCTCAAAACGTATCCAGCAAGTGTACCCTTTTTTCATGGCCATATTTTTGACAAGTTTCTTTCATCTCTAACTCTAATTAGATTTTCTATTAGGTTTGCATGTATCTATTTGGTCATATTTCTCATCATCTCGTTTACATTGGTGACAGTCTTCTTTCTCTTTTGTAGTCCTTCCACGTCTTACGGCCCTAGAGAATTGTGTTTGATGTTGAAGGTCAAGGGAATAAGTTAAATGCAATATAAATGCTTGATGAAGTGTTAATAACTTTCAAAGTTTTTTATATCCTGCCGGGAGTAGGTTTTTTCTTGTATTTTTCCTTCTGGTCTTATACGAGTATATATGTGAGTGAACATGAATATGTACATGAACATGAATACGTATGTTCTTCTGTGATTCTAGGATTTTTTATATTTCTTTTAATTCTGCTTCCCAAACTCTTCGGCTTCTTATAGCATTTTATTTATAGTATTTCTTTATACTTGGGCTGTTCTTTCCGCAGACTCTTATTTTGTTTATATTTGACGCTACTAGTGTATTCTAAGCAAAATTCACATACAAGTGTCCACTTCGATATCATTTCATTCTACATCACCCCATCTGTGCTATCGGTAAGATTCAAAATGACATTTTCCTCCAAAATACAAATGCTTCTGTAGTATTTCTTTTGTTATAATTTATTGTTTGTCTAAATGAGGGAAGAAATCCAGGTTCAATTACTGCATGTGAAACATCCGTATGATTAAAAACTGTACGTTTCGAGGGAAAAGGATGGTTAATTTTCAAATGATCCTTACCTCGATCTGGTGTCCTTTTCCCTCAGTTACACTCGCCATTAGTGTTTGCGATATCGCAAGACGGACGTCACACATTCTGATCTGATACCCCTCCACCGAACGCAGTATTGGAAGCTCATGTCTTTATGTAGGAATTTGGGTCGCTATTCTCCCATTTTAAGGAATTTTTAAACCTCCCAGAAGTTAAAGAGCTCTTTCTATTTAGTGGAAAATCAGAGCTTAAGTTAAAAATCCAACATCTTGCGCTTGTAGTATCGGAAAATGTTCAGCTGCACACGAGGTACAACAGGTTTTTTTATAATTTTCATAGTCCATTGAATCAGCAAATTTGGTTTATTTAGAAAACTGGAAAATATATGAGATCGATGATAATACATTTCTATTTGAAAAGCCACAGAAACACTGAAAGAGATCATTCGAGTTGGATGACATTCATGGCCCATCTGCTCCCGCATTTTTGACCTTACTATTGGGTAACTGGGTTTAAACGTGACCTTGCATCCACAAATGATGAGCATATTTCGGGACGTTCACTGGAAGTGATTTCCTCCGAAATGTTTGACAAAATCCACGATATGGTTTTAAGTGATCCACGAATCAAAGCTCAGGAAATAATTGAGGCCACAGGCATATCATCAGTCAGGGTATTTTCAATTTTACACAAATAATTGGGTGTGAAAAAAATCTTGGCAGGATGGGTGCTAAGGACTCTTAAGTGCTATGGACCATGTACTAGGAGAATATGATATGGACACCAACAAGAAGAAAGCTATAATCCTTGTGTATAGAATTGAGAAGATGAATGCAGATATCACAATTCGAGGGGTGAAACTAGAGCAAGTGGAACCTTTCATCTACCTGGGCAGCAGTATTACCTGGGATGGAAGAAGTTCGAACAGCATCAAGCGAAGAATAGCCCAAGCTAAGAACGCATTCATGAAGAAGGGACAATTAATATGTTCGGAGAACCTAAGGCTGGAAACAAGAAAGCAATTCGTCAAGACTTTCGTGTGGAACTTTATGGCCCTGAGACCTACAACATTGGAAAAGTGGTCCAGCAAAGAATTGAAGCCTTTGAAACATGGTGCTGGAGTAGAACGCTGAAGATTAAAGGGACAGACAAAGTAAGGAACGAGGAAGTATATAGAAGAGCAGAAGAGGATAGGGCCGTATGGAGAACTCTACGGCAAAGAAGAAATAGATGCATTGGACACACATTGAGGGACAATGGATTAATTGGGAATAGAATGGAAGGAAAATTAGAATGGAAGATTCCACGAGGAAGACCAAGAAATATGTGAATGAGACAAACTAAGAAGGACGTAAAACAGAGAAGGTATGAAGGATGGAGGGCATTGACATTAAATAGAGCAGTATTAATACAGCAAATATATATATGTATATATATATAAATCCCGGTCAAGGAAACATTTTTACTTTCGTGATCTGCTCAAAAACCGCCTTCCCCATATGTCCTGCGTTGCCTTTTATGTGTTTTCCTATCCCCTTTCCTTATACCTATTTCTATGTTTGAATGAATATTTGTGCGCCGTATGGTGGGATTTTCAAGTTTGAATATATATATATATATATATATATGTATACCATAAACATATTAATCAACCCGAAGGTCGGTTTGGAAGGTGACGGTAGAGTTCAACCAATACTAAGCCCGACAGCTTGTGAAATTCACACATCAGGATAGGGGGCCCAGTTCCATCCCGGTGCCGGTTAGGGTTTCCCAGGAAGATCTGGTATCCGAAAAATCACATAGCTTGGGTAGAGCTGCAAGTGAGAGAGGCTTGCCCGGAAAACGAACCCGGGCTCCCTGGTCAGTAATCCAACGCCCTCCCCCGGACTATCACTGCCCACTTGAATCCTCCATTCGAATTCACACACAATTCTGCACATACATATTCAACAGATTCAGGCGTGATGTAGTGGAAGTTCGTCATTATGAGAAAAACAAAATTTTCGCTTGTCCACAGATTTAAATCCTGCACACTTAACACAAGTATTTTCCCTTCGCATTTATTTGGCGTATTTCACATTTTACGGTTTAAGCGGAACTTGGTAATTTGTGTGAATTCTCCATGGGCGTTTCTTTGACTTAGGTGTGTCGAAAGCATCGCCGAAATACATTTTCAATTAATATTAAGTGAGGAAAATCTTATTATTTCATTTGGAGAATGAATCATAATCGCAATAGAATAAGAGAGTAACTAGCACATAATATAGGTCTTTACATTTTCCATAATAATTTGGCACTCTCGCTCGGGTGCGTTAATTGGTTGAAACCACTTATGGGAGGGGCAATTAGGTGCCTGCTTTTAAGCATTGGATGAGCTCACACGAAATTTTCACGGGACGAATCAGCCCTGGCAACTTCTTAAATAAAATTAGAAAGGCGACATCTGGGCGAGAGCAAATATCGCGAGTCATTTTATTTGAATGTGTACGTCCGACGATGACAAGCAGTTTCTTGTCACGCGGATGTGGTCACCATATTGTGTGTGTGTGTCTCCCTGCCGAGGAGAGCACCATTGTCACGATTTTTGACGTTATTTTTATGAAGAGCTCATGTTTTGTCTTCCTGTCAATTGCGTTATTTCTTCGTCATTTGTTAGTTTCGATCGGAGAATTATTTGGTACCAATATTAATAATTGAGTTTCCTAAAATAAAGGAAATAAATCATAATGAAAAAATTGAACCCCTTGTCTTTTTACGCCGTCATCAAGTCATGGCTTTCAATTGTATGAGCTGGATGCGTTGTTCGCTTGGAAAAATTGCGTCTACGTAGGTTTTAGATTCGTGCTTGTTAGTGACATTGATTTGTTTTCAAGTGGTGTGTCATCTCGTACAATGGTAACGGCTTCCGGGCGTTCCTCCGCGTCAGGGTGTCTTTCTTGGTGACAACAGTTTCTCCAGCCATGGTGCTGGGGTCTTCAAGTCTAGAAGTGACGATGATTCGATTTTGGCCGTCTTTCACCGGGAGAGTCAGAATGGACTCCCTGATTTTACGAGTAAATTGTAAAAAACCGACCAAGATAATTCAAATAAATTTTTACTTTTGAAAACTAAATTTAATGCCATTTTTTTCATTGGGGTTTGAAAATGGTTCATCTAGGTGACGACCTTTGTGAGCGATGCACATGTTGAGTCCTTCAAAAAAGTTTTCCAAAACTCTTCTCAGCATATCATGCGTTATTCCAGTAATTGCCTCCATAAGAGCTTTCAAAGTCCTTGGTCAAACGTTGTAAAGCTCACTTTTGAGATATTCTCAAAGAAAAAAATCACATGGGCTAAAATTCGGGGGAGTGAGGGGGCCATGGAGCATCCCATGGTAAGGACATCAGGCGGCCGGGAAATTGTTCTTGGAGGATTTGTCGTGAACGACGGGCGGTATGAGCCACGGCACCATCCTGTTGAAACCGAAAGGCTTCTGTGTCATATTCCTCACCATAAGTTTCCATTTTGGGGAGTAAAAATTTCTCCAGCATCTTAAAGTAGCCCACAGATTTCACAGTAACAGTTGAACCTTGAGATTCAAAAGAGTAAGCTCAACAATGCCAATGGAGGATACAACGCACTAAACTGTCACTTTGGGGCTATGAAGAGGTTTTGGGCAAAGTTCACGAGGGTTGTCAGTCACCCAGTAACGAAAATTCTGCTTATTTATTGAGCCGGTGAGGTGAAAATGCGCTTCATCGGTATACCACAGGCCCATCGCCACCACACTATTATTGTTCTTAAAGAACGTTTCTACGACAAAGCCTCGATACACACAAGAACAATACATTGTAATTACTAAAAATGACGTTTTCCCCAGCTAACGCCCGAATTCCCTCACCACTAATTTACTTGCACGCTCCTCAATGATTTTTTCAAACTAGGGAGTCCATTCTAAGTCACCCTGTACAAGAAGAATGGGAGCCTTAGGTTGGCTCTGATAGGTCGAGCTGGGTGTCTGGCGGTCATTCCTCAATACTTTCTTTCGGCTGTCGGATAGGGTCGGATAGGACATTCCTCCTGGTTGGAATCTTCATCTTTTTTCATTATTTTTATTTACTCCCGGATCAGCCTTGGTTAGTAGCGGCTCTCACTGCAAATCACGTTTGCCTTATCCAAGTCCGTCATGTTGCTTGGTTCGGACAACTCGTGCTCCGAGACAGCGAACTGTTTCCTCTCCGTGGAATGTGCATGTTCTCGTATCCTGTACATTTGATCGGTTTACCGTCTGCCCTATGTACACGAGCATTGAAACACTGGTAGACTCCCTCGTAGAGCAAACGGGAGACGTGGCTGGAACCACGGAGAAAATCGCGCAAGTCCTTTCCAGACAGATTGTGAAAAGAGAGATTCGCCTGCTGGAAAAAAACGGGCTACCATACAGGGTTAGTCCGAAAAATAAGTGTACTGAGCTCAGGAAAAAAAATGTATTGCACTTTTACATATCTTAAGCTAATATTCCTCAAAATAGGACCCTTGTGAGTCGATACACTTGTTCCAGCGGCGTTCCCATTCATGGAACGCTCCCGCGAAGGCATCATCGGGAACCTATCGAAGAAACGTCGTCACGGCCTTTTTGACGGCGTCCAAAGTCCCGTATCGCGTTCCTTTCAAACTCCTCTTTATCTTCGAGAACAGAAACGTTCTCTAAAAAATATGGATAATTTTTGCAGTGATCCGCATGTTGTGTCGCGATTTCCAAACGATTGAGTCTTTGATCATCACTGAGCACTTTCGGCACCAACTTTGCACAAATTTTTCGCATCTGTAATTGGTCCCTAATAATCTCGTGCACTATTGTTTTTGGCACATTACACTGCTCTGCTATCATCCGAACACTAAGACGACGATCAGAGTTCAGTACATCGCCAACTTTTCGCACATTTTTCGTCGGTGAGTGTCGTTGATGGGCGTCCAGGCCGTGGTTCGTCGTCGACCTCTTCTCTACCCTCCACGAACATCTTGTGCCACCGAAAGATCATGTTTCTGAACATGGCTGACTCCCCGTAAGCCTGGTTAATCATACCGACAGTTTCGGTAGACGATTTCCCAAGCTTTACCGCAAATTTGATGGAATAACGCTGCTCCAAAAACTTCGGCATCGCGTTCCGTGACGTGGGTCGAGCGTGGAGGTTCGCGTTAACAGAGCTCCTCACTACACCACAGCTCAGAGCCGACTGCCCTTTTCAGCGTCGCTTGCCAATGTACCCCCCTCCAATCGCAGCCGTGCGGTGCTGGGCGCGCCTGGGGCGGCGGGAAAAAATCAGTACCATTATTTTCCGGACGAACCATGTATTCCCATACCTAGAAACAAAGTGATGGAGATCAGAGCAAACGATTACTTTGGGGATGGTCAATTTGGTTTCTGAAAGACGAGAGGAACTTGTGATACCGAGGCAGTAGTGAGGACACAAATGGAGAGGAATTTATTGTAAAATCAGGATGCATTTGTCTGTTTCGTAGATTTCGAGAAGGTGATTTATAGAGCGAAATGAGTAGAATTAATGGATTTGACATGCAATATGTGTAAATTGGTGGAATTAGTGACTAATCTGCAGCCTGTACGTCTCATCTAGCTCAGGTGCGAGTGGGGAATGGTGAGTTTGAATAGGTTTTGTTTTGAAGAGGAGTAAGGCAGGGTTATCCTTTGTCACCCGTACTTTACAATGTAAATTTGGCGGAAATGGTTAAAGAGTTATGGGAAAAACTGGAGATAGGAATGAGAATTGGTGGGGACCGACTGATGACTGGTCCTTGTTAATCTCTTCGTCTTTGATATTTTTCGAATAAATAAAGCCAGCACCGCGACTTGACCATCCAGCTGAAAGCATAAAGTGATCAAGTCTCGGGAAATATTTGTCTGGTTAAGTTCGTAAAACATAAAGAATTAACTGGTGTGTGTACAAAATCCAGATAATCCAAATCCATGTGGAGAACTTAAAGATGAATGCATCTTTCTTCCAATTTAAGGGGCCCACCATTACCGAAGCATATACATATATTTTATGTTCCCAATCGTCAGAGTGAACATTGCATTGTAATGAATGCGAAATATACTGGACCTAAGTAACTTTTGGATAATCCGAGGTAAAGCTAAAAGTCATTGAACTATTAAAATGTTTTTTTTTGCGCAGAATCCTCATTTCAAACAAGTCTCCTTGTCAACGTAGCGTTTACAATGTTTTGAATTAACTTTATATTTGCGCACTTACAGTTTTATAAGCGAATTCTCTCTATCATGACTTTGCTTGGACTCGTGTCATGTTTTTATCTCTCTCCTTTCGGACATATTTTTTGTTTAATTCTTCGCACCGTTTCTAATCCCAGTGACACATTTAAAGACCATTGCTCTTGCATCTGTCTTTGTTTACGTCATAGTGGGGCTGATTAATTAGTGTGAATTCTCTCTGCATCATGGAGAGGTCTCTTCTTACGTGCTAATCCGGTTTCATTGAGTCGTTACATGCATCAGGTATTCTAGGAGCGAATGAAAATTGATTTTAGTCGCTCCTTCTTTAGGTCGCCGATTATTGCATGGAAACCGAATTTTAGGCTTGCGATATAGTCGTTTATTCATCTAAATTTGTGCGCGAAGATGAATTTATCGCGGATGAGGACTGGCCTAGAGGTGAGACGGTTAGATTAGAAGGGGGAGGGTACGCTGGGTGAGATGAACTAGACCCCCCTGAAATGCAAGTGAGCCATGAATACTGGAAACAAACACACACAGATTTCATATGCATCATTCATTCCTCTCGTACACGTTCCCGATGGGGGCGATAAAGATTTCCCATTGTTTCTCAGCGGCATTTCCATAATCTCATCGCTGTCTTTCCAGAGGCTCCCCTTGGCCTCTGACACACACAAACACGCCCACGGTTTCACACAATTCGTCCGTCCATCGTTCATTTATATATTAGCCTCGACTCCAGGAAAATTTTCCTTCCGTGCGCCCTCGGCCCTTATATTTTTCCCTCGTCCTCCTTCCTGACACCCCCCCCCCCAATCCCAAAACCCTCACCCCCGTCCCTCGCCACTCATCCGCTATCTCCTCGCTCACTCGTGTAACCCGATTGATAATCCCCAATCTGAAATTTAAAGGCAGCACGCCGGCGATCTCCACGTCTCTGCCCGTCGAGATGGAAATAGCGTTCAATCTTATGTCAATGAGGGTTGCGGGTCGAAAAAGGGGGTTCGCAGGTCTAAATGTTCTTTTTTTTCTTTCCCATCCGTCCAAGAGAAAAATTTCCCTCCCATTCCATCTCCTTGCGAGGAGTGTGTAAATTAGGGTCCAATTTGGTGGGTACGCCGCACCCCTTCCCGTGTGTCACCCCCTGCTCCGCACGGCGTCTCCCGGAAGCGTGCTTTTCTGGGCGAACGTGGAAAGCTAGCCATCGCCACCCAAAGGAAACCGTTGCTTAGGACACGTGGTCCCTTCTTCTCTCTTCGCATCGATCCGCTTCCTGTCCGATCGTCTCCAATCCTCCAACATTTCCCTCTCTTCCCGCCAGCTATTTTGGCAAATAGTGAGTTTCTGATTTTGTCGCACTTGCCAAAAACCTAACCGGTAAGTTTTGGCGAAACATGCTAAATTAGGCGAAAGAAATTTTCGTTTGATCCTTTTATAGCAACGTGAGGGCCTTAGCAACGTGTGTCTCTCTGAATCAATCCTTGGGTATTTGATTTTGCTACTTTTCGATGTGTGCCGTCGACCACATAGTGCGGAAGATGCCGAACAATTGTTTTGATGGTAATATTGCCTTCTTTTGCGTAATATGTTGATAGAGAAGCAATGTTATTTAAGTAATATAAGTAATATGACGTCCCGGACGATGTTCATCATTTGTGGGTGTGCGGCCACGTTTTAATTCATTTGCCCAGTTGTAAACAGTCTTAAACACATGAGTAGATGTCCGAAGAACTACATCTGATTCGGCGTTGATTTCCTTCGGTGTCAAGCATTTTAAATAGATGTAATCTCCCCACCCAGCTTTTTTCCATTTTTTTAAACTAACAAAAGATTGTTGCTTCAATGGACTACGGAAATGAAACCACGAGATGGAAATAGCTGAAATGTTATCGGCAGTCTAGTGAAAGATGAGAATTACTAAAAGCAATATTTTTTCGATACTACGAGTGGTAAGGTATTATTGAACGGCCCGCTGAATTATTCTATCCCCTATTAGCTAAACCATGTAGTAATAGTAAATTGAGGGGAGAGGACCGACAGCCAAGGCCATTTGGCCATTAGGGATGGATGGGAAAAGAAGAAGGGTGGAGGGAAACCCGGCATCGCCATTAGCCTACTCGTAACGAAAGGCGCCAAGGGGTCCGCCGTTTTACGCCTCATCCGACGGACGGCACTAAACCTGGTACATTTTTATATTTTCCGTCTTATGACCGTACGTATTCACGCAGTTACAAGGTGAAATGCAGTTCAAAATATCCTAACAAAATAGTGAATTTGCTTATTATTACTGAAGTCCCTACCGTTTAATATTTAGGCACGCTAACATTTTTAATTTTATTTTATTTAGCTATTATTCTCAGGATATGTTCATTGAGCCCATAGTTAAGCCAGTTGAGACAAGAGTTAAGTAATTAGTAGTAATCTGCTGTTGCAGGTTGATTTGTGGTCTATCCAATGCATAAGTAAATACTGTAATAATTCAAAATTCTGACGAGCTCACGCGAAAATTAATATTCCACGCTACTTTTAAACACTGCTTACACATACCTACTTCTATTCCGTCTTACATGTGTTCTTTTTTCTTAGTACTACCTTTCCAATCAATGATTCTCTCCTCTATTGCCATCTTAAAATTACATTTTCAAATAATATGCCCTTCGTCCACTCTTTGGCATTCTATATTTTTTCCCCATAGCCATTCCTCTTCCCCCGTCATGTCTATCACTTCTTTTTTCATTTCCTTTCATTCAACGCTTTGATACATATCTCTCTACACCCACGTCTCAAAGCAGTCAGTCTACGATTTATCTCTTGCATCTGCGACCAAGTTTCCGAGTGGTTTCTCAGCACGTCTTCTTTAACTTTGTTACGTTTAATTCACATCTCGGAGGCTGTTTAATTTTTTTAGTGATTTTCTTCTTGATTTTGGTAAAAAATTCTACATTTTTTCTCAATTTTTCTACAGAGATTAAATCGAAATCGACTTCTGAAATGTTTGGCGTAAGTTCCTAGTTCTCCCTGCGAAGAACTGCTTTTTTCGTATCCTTCGCTTAGACCGAACAAAAATCCCATCCTTTTTCACAATCCGAAATCGGATGTCGATTTAAAAACCATTAGATGTGGCTGCATGGTCTCTCTGATTGGATAGTGAAATTAATGACTCCGAGGCCTTAAGTTCCTTGCCTATTATTTTCACCAAGCACCCTTCGCAAGAATTCATTTTTTCGGTATCATTCGTTCGGGTTATGGTGGGAAAATCCACTGATGTTTCTTTGTGAAAAATTTTCCTCCGAGAAAGATTCACTCGACCAGGAAGGGTATGCGGAACTGAGGATATGTTCCAAATGTTCAGTAGCTGTCACTCCGCCCTAGGGTATTGTATAGACATGCGGAACCACGAGTGAATCGCCCACTTATAACTTGTAGCGTTATGCATTATTTGGAGGACTTCACGAGCCTTGGCACATTTTCAGAATGTGAAATAATGAACGAGTTATCGTGTTCTTTGATCTGGGGAAAGCTTTTGACGACGTGGACTGCGATACTCGTGTGACGCTACATAACCTAAATGAAATAGGAATTACCTAGAGGCTCATGAAGTTCATACGCGCTGTATTTCATGTTAGATATTTTAGTACCCTGCAAGACACCATTAGGGGGTGAATACACACCGGTCTTCTTTCGGCCCAAAATACTTTTCCTCCCAACCGCGGTCGGACAATTTTATTCTCAGCCCTTATCGTTCGTGGAAAAAATGGCATCTTAAATCTATCTGTTCTACACTTAATCTCTCTAATCTATCTGATATGATCACTCCTACCGTAGGATGATGTGGATAATAATACGTTTTAAAAATCACTGCTAATGAGACATCCTTTCAATTTATGCATTAATTTTAAATTTTTTAATGTATGTTTTAATCTATACATTGATTTAACTTCATTTAAATTAATGGGGAAAGTAGAGAAGAAGTTAAATAAACATAGAAATACGGCAGAGCTGCTCATTATCGCCTTTGATATTAAATGTAAATATTGAGAAGATTATAGTATGACTTTGGAGTTAACGAGATTAAGGGAAATAACAGTTGTTGCACGAATGTTAGTAGAATTATATTGTGACTTACGGTCGCCATTCCCTCCATTCATATCAGAGAAGAATAAGTACCTTACAAGGATACCAGCCAATATGGAGAAAAGGATAAAAAAAGCACAAGATGAGAGGATTTCTATCAGAAGAAACAGCTACTCAAGAGAAAGTAGTGCCATAAGGAAGCGATTCGTTCAGACTTATATCTGGAACCTACTTTTCAACGGAAGTGAGACTTGGATGATAGGATCAACAGAAGGAAGAGGAGTGCATGCGATCGAGGCTAGTTTGGAACCATGCTTCTCGCTTTTTTCATTACAACTCAATTTAACTTTTTTTATCTCTTATTTATTTTAATTTCTGATTTACACATTTCTAGAATTCTGTGACATACATTTACTTTGTTTCTTTCTTTTATGCCCATCTCTTACCATTCTATTGAATATAGTTATCTTCGTCTTATATTAAGGAACGGTTATATTTAATTACTATCGTTTGAACATCAAAGCCAGTGGGGCGTGTTCAATGAATACGTAGAATGGTTTGAGACGTCACTTTGTGTAAGCGATTCATATTGGAAAAGAAAATACTTTGTACTTCCACATATATTTTATTATTCACGTAACAATATGAATTCATTGAATAATAAAATATATGTGGAAGAACAAAGTATTTTCTTTTCCGGGCCATGCTCAAAATTTGACTATTTTCTTTGGGATTCTAATGGCAATAACTTCTCATGGACAGGATAGTTCTCATTAACCAATCTGAAGACCTTAAAAATGTGATCGTAGATGGGAGAACGAGAGAAGAAGAGGGAGGAAAGGGCATATTGGACGGAATTAAGAGGATTGCAATGCATGAGGAATTGAAGAAGAATTTATTGTACACGTAAAGTTGGGTATCAGATTGTGTCTTGTTAGGCTAGGCTAATAAATGGAGAGGTTTGTCCATCTACAGTTCATCTTAGACGGTAGACTTCCTTTTGTGTAATTGAAATGGACAATGGCCTGTTGTAAACCTACGATACTCTTAAACTACCAATCTCTTCGGGTATTTCACATGGTTTGGAAACACGTGTTTCATTATATGCTCAGCATATATAACCTGATGATTTGAAAATATGCTGAATTCATTTATTTTCCCTTTTTATTGCTGTCATAGATGGTTCCTCGTTTAAGTGGTGCTCCCGATTCTGACAAAATAAACCCTAAATCTAAAACACCTCGCACACCTTTGTGACTACTTGCTCTGGAAGTAGAAATCTATTTGTTACGAAATTCCATGCAACCCATTCAACATAATTTAGAGAAAAGGTATGTGAATAGCAAAATTTTCCATAAAACTTTCGCCAATTGGAGTATATTTTTTTATTAGGTAATCTACCGGTTAAGGTAGGTTTTTGGATGGACACAACTATCAAAGAAACATTTTGTAACTCCAAACAAAACTCAATCCAGCAACCTAATCGACATCAGATCCCTCTTCATCTCTGTGTACTTCTTTCCTCCCTTCATCCCGTCCAGCATCCCTATCCTGTTCCTGCGCTTTCCTCGCTTGCCCAAAATTCTTCCCTCTATTACCTTCTTCAACATTCCACTAGCGCTCAATACGCCCTTCATCCATTTTTCCTGCCTCCATAGGATTTCTCTCAACAAACCCCTCTCTTCACCCACCATCTCCAGTACTTCCTCATTTGTCTTCCTTTCGGTCCATTTCACCTTCTCCATTCTTCTCCACACCCACATTTCAAAAGCCTCCAATCTACGTCTATCCTCCTGCTTCAGTGACCACGTTTCCGCGCCGTACATAGCTACGCTCCATATCAGAGTTTTTACGAATCTTGCCTTAACATCCCTACTCAACGTCCCCGTCATCAACTCCCTCCTCCTTGAGAAAGCCTCCTTGCCTAGCGCAATTCTTCTCCTTACGTCCCTACCTTTTTGACCGTATTGGTACAAAACACTTCCGAGATATGTACACTGCTCTACCTGCTCTATTTTTTCCCTGCCTATTTTAATATTTAGCTTAGCCTTTTTCTTTCTGGAAAATCGCATAAGCTTTGTTTTATTAATATTGATTCTCATCCCATATTTATCGCACTGAACCTTCAATTCATTCAACAATGCTTGCAGCCCCTTGGCTGACTGAGCAACTAATGCTTGGTCATCAGCAAACCTAACCGATTTTACGAATTCCGCTCCGCCTTTCATTCCTACCTCCAGTTCTTCCCATGCCTCTTTAATCATTTTCTCCACATATTCGTTGAACAGCACCGGTGACAATGGGCAACACTGCCTTACATCTCTTCCTAATACTGCCCATCCGGACTCTCCGTTCCCCACTCGCACCTGAGCAGTCTGAGACATGTACAGGTTGCGGATCAGTCTCCTGTCCCTCCAATCCATTCCTATTTTCTGCAACACACGCATTTATTTTTTCCCAATTCACTCTATCAAACGCTTTTTCGAAGTCTACAAAACAGATAAATATGTCCTGATTGTATTCTATATTCCTCTCGATTAGTAATCTCATTACTGCAATGGCATCACGCGCACCTCTTCCTTTCCTGAACCCAAACTGATCATCCCCTAAGTAATCATTTGCCTTAATCTCTATCCTTTTGTTGATGATTCTGAGAATAACTTTAGCTGCGTGGGATATCAAACTTATTATATATATATTCTGTAATCCTTACATGAAGTAGTGGAGCATATTATTGATTAAATAATCTGAAGTCTTAAATTACGCGTATCATAAGTCCATAAGGAGGATACCGTGGATCGTTGAAGAAATTAGTTTTTAAAAGACGCAATGTGGCCGCTGATGCCCTTTCCAAAATGTAATGAGGAGCGATTCGCATTGGGGCTTTCAAACGGATGTGACTGAGAGTTTTAATGCGCCAGGCGAAAGTCAATGAAACGAAAACATTTCCGAGTCGTTAGGCCGAAATGCTACTTGGGAAATGATGGCTCGAAATGAAGGTGCTACTGCGATCCGGCAGACTTTTTTAGAGTAACTCTGAAGAAACTAACGGTATTAGTTCCACGCGTTAAAATGACGTGGACGTAAAAAAGAAATGGTCGAGTGAAAATGACGAAAAATATTTGCAAAAACGTCTTGAAATGTGGAGAAGGAGAAGGAGGAGAATCGTTTCCGTCACTATCACGTGTGACGTTCGGATATCACCAATTTCTTCTTTTAAAATTGTACCAATTCTGAAGTTGACTCGATTACTCTTGAGCTTAGTCATGTTCTGAGTAGTAAGAGCGATTCACATGGTGGTTTAATGACAGCAATTTCTCAAGAGTAGATATTTCGTTTCAGAAATACTTTTTCGAGTAATTATAACTTGCCAATTCTCTCCCCTTTCAAATAACTGAGAAATCTTTTGGAAAAATCTGTCCTGATGAAATCGATGTGTGGTGACTTCAGATAAGTTGAACATGAAAAGACTTTTTCTTTGATGAAATTCATTTTAAATTGTCCCTTGAATGCAAGCATGTTGCCGTAGTGATTGATGTCCTCTTCATCAACGTCCGACATGCTATTTCGAGGAAGGGCGTGGATTCTCATGTCCAATTGCCGATACTCCGTAATTCTTTTTAATGATATAAAAATATGTTTTAGGTCGTTCATGTGATGATGACCTAGTCCTCTTTATTTTCTTCCAGTGGTACGAGTGCCATCTCAACGAGATGCCACCTCACCTGGCGTCGCGGTTCATCCAAATGGGCCTGGATGAAGGAACCGAAGCCTTCCTCGAGCAAAGCAAGGAAAAGTCAGAGTGGATCTTCACGCAACTTTGGTATTCCTTAGCGAGGCCCTTTTTCGGATGGTTCATGTCCCAGACGTCCGTCAATGGGTTCGTACACATTACTTATGATTTAATAACTTTTCAGCATATCATTTGAAACTGAACTGATTACAAATATTCTTATGTAATGCGATATCTAACATAAAAAATCTTTAAAAAATACGTTATTGAATGTTGTGAAAAGTTACGATAGTTGGATAACATTTAATTATCGTCTTATCATTAGCGTTTTCTTGGAAATTAATGTATATTGTTTCTATTTTGTAGGGTTGTCTGCCGTGTTTTTTATTAAAAAAGTACGTAACTCTTAAATAGCAATTGCCTTCCCATGTAAAATATTTCGTTACAGATTTTGTAATAGATTTTTTAATATGTTAAATATTTAGATATACGAGTGTGAAATCGTTTAGTGTATTAACGGAACTATAGTAGTCTGCGGCAGATTTTTTTTATTTTTCGATTGGTATAATAGTTTTTTAAATGTTCCGTCTAGGAATATAAAAAATTAATCTCTTCCTTAGGTAAAAGTGATTTGTGCTATGAAAGAAAATATTTTTGTAAAGGAAAAAAGGGACAGTATTTTTCAGATGCGTACTTAGTTACAGAACCGGACTACTTTAAAGGTTCCTATTCATATATCATCGTCACAAAAGCAACTGGCAGAGTGTCCTTTCGCAGTGGTAGTAGCATTTAGGAGAGGTGACCGACAGCTGAGGACATGTACGCCATTAGGGATGGATAGGAAAGGATGAAGGGTGGAGAGAAAACCGGCGTCGGGATTAGCCTACTCTTAACGAAAGGCGCCAAGGGGTGCGTAAGGCGGCGTACTCACTCGAAGTGCCCTTCAAAAACCACCTCAAGTAGGGATCGGGCCACTGAAAAGTATCTGTCGCCGCCAGGATTCGAACCCGGGTCATCTGAGTTGGAGGCAAGTACGTTAACCACCGCTCCCTCCGATCGCCGTATTCTTTCGTCAAAAGAATGAACGGATGAAATAGGTTAGCCTCATTGGAGTATATTTTAAGTGGTTTTAAGTGTAGGAAAATTTTCCAAAGCTTCAGCAAGTGGTCTTCCTTGACGGAAAATATTTTTCAGGCTATGTGTTTTGGCTTGGATTATGTAAAGAATATTTTAAAACCCATAGAAAGAATATTTTAAAACCCATTAACCTCATTTTGTCCCTAAATTATACAAGTCTCCCCTTCCCCACTCCCTTTCGATTCATCCGTTCCACGTGCTTCATATGAAACGCAAACTCGGTATCCGTGTCCAACGATCCATAATTTTATTGCTAAATTGAGAGCCGGAAGTATCAATTCGAAGCATAGTAGCTCTAATCGTCGGGTCGTTCGGTCGCTCTTTTGGACAATTTGGGCCTCTATTTTATCAACAAGGGCGTAATGCGTCGCGTGAATGTAAAATCGTCTTCGCTGGTGGAGTAGCCCCTCCCCGCGAGTGAAATCCTCGCACCATCGAATACATCAGCTCGTCCCACTGGCCGCTCTCTTTTGCGCAGCTCCTGGCCTCGAGCCGTCACTACCTCCACTTGGCCTCCCCATTGTCCAGTGCCTCCAGGTATCACCTGGAAGGGAGGAGGAGTGAATGGTGCGTAGTGGGCACCAGCTGCAGACAGTCGCAGCCCCTCCCCCTCCAGATTCCTCGCCTATCATCTCCTCCACCCCGCAATCATTTGCTAAAGCAAATCCTCTCCCGCGTTTGATGCTCCTCGAGACAGGGGAGGTCCTTTCATGTTTTTAAATGCAATGCCCCATTATGGCGGCCATCTTCCCCCTCCTAACCCCCCTTCGTCATTGAAATCATAATCGCCGGCGCGCGGGATGCCGTACCAACCACTCCGTCGATAAGGTGAGGAGCACACCTCTTCATCACTTTGCGTGTCCCATTGTATTGGTCTCATTTTACGGAATAATTGGACACCACAATTGATGGGCGATTGAGCGGAGCTTGACCGGAGAGAAGAGTGGGAGCTCAGATGATGCGTCGCCGGGACAAAGGATGTAGAAAAATGAAATTGGTTCGCTTTTTCCTTTCTCTCAACGCCATAAGCGGGTGTTGCCAAGAATTTGTGTTCCATGAAATTCTCCCCTTCCGCCCACTCTGTTATGGATCATCCCCGTTTTATTCTTGACCAGTAGTCACTTTCGTACAATTTTCAATTTAATCCATGTCCTATAAAATGTTGTCATCAGTATGCCCCTTTCTGGAAATTAGTTAGAGCATTTAATATTACGAATTGTTACAATGAGCTGAATCATGGTCTCGTTAGATTGGGATGCTTTAGTGTAATGTTTTATCGTGAATTAACAGTATTTAGCTAAGTAATCACCTTTGCTTGTGACTTGGAGCAGCTCAATATATCGCGACCATGAGCATAGATTTTAATTAAAAGTTAGGGCACAGGAGGAGAAATACGCTTATTATTGCAAAGGCCTATTGTTCCATAACTCACTACCTTATTCGTTATTTTTATGTGTTTCGGGAACAACACCATTTATTAACCGTTTATGAAGAAGTATCACAATGTTAAAGCATAATTTGAGGCCTCAAACGTCAGCGATACCCCGTCTTCGACAACTTATAATTTCCGATGAAAGATGTGGCAAGTTCCCAGGGACGTGGAGGGAAGTCTCCGGGTTCTCTACCCGTGATCCTGAGCCACAGCAATCACGAGCCCTTCGGTAGAAGTTGGATTTACCGATGGCAGATCGCTCCAAGCCATCTAATTGCATTCGCTGGTGCGGTCGCAGTCGAAATTGTGCGTCTCTCTTTGTGACACCACGCCGGCCCTCCCAAGGCGTAATGATTCCGAGCGCTTGACGAGCGAGCGGCCGTTACTCCTCCTCGTGGTAGAACGGCCGGCCGTCTGAAGCGGTCCCCGCACCTCGGCCCTCTCGAGCGCGCGGCGAGCATCTTTGGCGCTCGCCGACGGGGCGGGCAAGGCGTTCTCGTGTTTTGGGGAGCCGCCGTGGGCAGCAGCATGGGTCGGGAGGTCGGCGGGAGGAGCCTCCGAGTCTGTCGGCGACGGGAGAGCCGCAAAAAACTAGCGGCGTCGGGGAGTGGGCGGGGATGGCTCTGGGAGGGAGGCAATTCCGTTAAAGGAGGGAGTTATCTGGGGGTGGCGGAGGAGGACTAAGGGGCGGGCGAGTGTGCGGGGAGAATTCTGATAGGGTTGCGGCAGTGGGTTCGGGCGGAAAAGAATAATCAAGAAAAACGTCTCCACAAGTAGTATTGTGAAATTGAGTGCATCAAACCCCTCCTGTCGTTTTGATCCGAAGAAGTTCCCCCGGAAGCAATGCTCAAACAGTATGTGTTCAACGAATAATATATGGAGGAAATTTCACCACCTACTCTGGAGGTATGTACCCATCCGATTGTTTTCTAATTTGTTTTTGGAGTTCGTGTTTTATTTTTGAAGTACAGTGGAACCCTAAATAGATCCTCCATCTTTTCCCACAATTACATGTTATACGAGAAACATTAAGATGATTTTACGTGGATAGTAAAGGATTCCCATGGCCATTCAAGTAATGCGAGGAATTATTTTCACGTTCAGTGATTTGTAAAGAAAGTACAATGAAAAAATCTATTGCCACAACCATATTATTAGGAAAATATTGTCGATTTCGAAAAATAAATGTGCTTCATTAAATGGAAATATTGTGAACATTTTGAAAAATGTAAGCTAAAATTGTTGAAGAATTTCATTTAAAAGTTGATTACCAAGAGGGGCATAGAAATATTTAGTAGGTGTCATTACTTTCAATAGTTTCATTGTTGTAATATGAAGTAAATCTGGTTGAACAGTTTAATAGTTGAATAGTTGGATAGCCAACTGTAAAAATAATAGTAGGATCTTCTTTTATGCCATTAATGCTTACTGGAACTAAATTTATAGGCTTAGTTTGTGATCATTCTTTGTGTATTACACGTTTTTATATTACCATTAACTAGCTGTCCGAGCGTTCAGAAGGACAGAGCGGTCGAAACGTCAACGTTAATTGTCAATGTACTCGTATAAATAAAAATGCGACCCGGAGCTCGATTGGGAGTGAAACATGCAAATGGTGGAGAGGCTCGAGTGAATCGTGGCCGCTGGGAGAGTGTGGGATGGGCGGAGAGGGAAGCGAGGTGTATGTAGGTAGTCTTGGCGAGGGAAGAAAACGAGGGGGAAGGGGAAAGGGGGGACATGATTGGAATAAGGGTGGCGGGGCGGAAACTCCCACCGAGAGAAATTCCCGACTACCTCTCTTACACACCTGTATCCGTGCGGGCCCTTGGTCGTCCCGGGCGGCCATACGTGGGGCCGAGAGGGAGAGACGGCTGCCTCTGGACCTTAGAGACAAGCGGACCCTCCCGCGCGCCCCCTCCCGATCGCCATTCGCTCCACCCCCCTCTCCCAACCCTCCCATCACGCCTGTCCATAATCGTCATCCTTTATCCGCCCCCAACCAACCGTCCGCGGCCCCCTCCTACCCTCTCGACCGGCCTCTTAAAAAATCGCCGGGATCCGCACCCCATCCTCACCGGGGGAGAGGAATTTTGTGTGGGCACGGAGGTGTGTGCTGGAGGCTAGGGGGAGGGGGGGGTTGTGTGGGCCCGGGTGGTCAACGGGGTCTCGGGTGGGACGGAGGACAATAGAGCCATCGGCTTCAAGGATGCCTCTCGTTATTACGCTTCACGTGTCTCTCATTTTGTTCTTCACTTTTTCCCTCCTTCCTCCCCAATGTCTCCTTCTCCGCCCTTAACGCTCAGATACCTATACTCACCGCCATTGCACACCGCCAACGCCGTCGCCCCGCCCCACACCCGCGTGCCCCACCGCCCGTTCCCGGGGCTGGCCGGTCGGGGAGGCGAGGCGGGTGTGGGTGGCGTTGTCGTCTTGTGAGACGCGGTCACCCGGAGGATTTTCTTCCCTCCATCCCGAAGCTTTGAGACGATGGAAAGATTGAATCGATAGCGTTTATTGGCGTCCTCTCCTTTCTTTGCCCGAACGACTTTTTTCCACAGGTGGACATAGATTTTTTCTAGACTGCCGAAGATGTATTGAGAAATTTCCTGGGTGAAAAGAATTTGTCGAGTTTTCACGCATACTCAGAAATGTCCATTTAATATTACAGTACTCCAACTGGTGATTTTCTTTAGTTTTTTGCACGATAGCTAAGGTAAGATATTGTATCATAAAAGATTTCAATTGCTATTTGGTTTGCCTCAGTTAACGTCTTACACCTAGGTTTCATATAGCTAACATAATGTTTACGTATGCATATGCAAGTTACAAACATGCTTGCAATATTGAATGCACCGTGCACGTCAGTTACAGTTTTAGAGATACCCTTGGTTGGTGAATTGCACATGGGTTGAATTCGAAGTAATATGACGCTTTTCCCTTATTATGTACGCTAACGGTTCGTTATCGTAGAAAGGGCCCTAGGTACAAAATCTTATTGCTCTCCGGTTTTAACGTTCTTCTCTTGGCCAAAATCCGTCTTTAGCAAATCTTCTCACGAGGAGCATCGTCCTCGACATCTCAACAATCCTATTTTCACTTTCAAGGTCTCCCCCCTCCCCTCCTTCGCCTCTTCTCACCATCCCTCCCACTGCATTCCGCACCCCACTCCCGAGGTCCACCCTTCCCATACCACCGTCGAAGTCTCCGCGACTCATTGTCACGGCTACCACACATTCTCCCTTTTTTATTCACACCTTCCAATCCTGGAGCATCATTAATATCCATTATGCGCTCCGGGCTCACATTCCTCCGTCTTCCCCCCATCCCATCACGTCCCACCCTATGAAGCACCTACCTCGGTCATATCTGACGGGGGATTAAATTTTTACGGTTCACGCGAGAGGCCATGGGTTCGAACTCTTCCAAGACCACTCTCCCCTTTCGCTACCCTCGGGAATTCGGCCCACCTCTTTCGGTGTCCCTTACCGCCGGCCTGTCCTCCGCTCGGTTCATCCATTGCGGGACCCTGTGCTGGTGGGGATGATGGAGAACGAGGCTATTCCACTCGCCTCCAGCACTTTCGTGCCAAGGGTCTAGGCCTGAGATGGAGTCCCTATTATGATCGGACTCCCATGTCGGAAATCCATAGGTCGTAATGCACCATTTTTAGCAGCGTCCGCATTGTTTGTGAGCCGTACGCGTTTTTATCTTCCCTTCACTGCACGGTCTATTGGCCTTTTGGATTACATTCTTGCTCGGGATTGAAATTCGTTTTTTCTGCATTTTATAAAAATCTCAACCAGACGGCGAACGTTGATTACGGGTGAGTAGTTGCATGGAATGAATCAGTCGGTGAATTTCTGTACAATTATAAAATATCGTGCAAAATGCCGGTGGAAATGAATGTGGAAATGGTGGAATGGGGTAAAACATTAAGGGTGCCCGCCTCCATTTATAAGCTCTGATGCTGGTAAAACAAGAGGAAATTTTTGCTCAAGGTTGTAGAAGGTGTCTCAATTTTAATGGTAGCACTTGAAAGATATTAAGCAGTGGTTTAGCTTATTGGGAAAAGTTTTCCGCGTAGTATATTTTTTTATTTCACCGTGACTCGGAGAATAAATAAATGCTGTGGTCGGTTTCGGTCATTGTGACGTTCTTAAATTAATAAATGTATGTATATATATATATATATATATATATATATATATATATATATATATATATATATATATATATATATATATATAATCGTAGTAATATTGTGTGAAGTTAGTTTCGATTTAGTCGAAGAAAATAAGCATTCCAATATGAAATATGATTTTCTATATTTTTTTAGCCGTATCACCACTGGATTTTCATTAGAATTACTACTGTGGTCAAAAGTAATTCCGCGACGGCTGAATCATGAAAAATGAAATTTATTTGTTGCCATTTCGCGCAGATGACGTAATTGTGAAACATTCTTAAATTCGCAGCCCGGCATGGCCACACCGAAAATTTTGATGAATAATGGTATCGTGTAATGGGATGACTGCGAACACTTGTCTTTTAATGCTTCCCGTCCCCCTCTCCTTCCCGCCTCCAAACCGCCTCGCCCCTCCACCTCGGCTCTCCTTTCCCATCGTTCCCATGCCAACTGCCGCGCAATCCTTCCTCGGACCCCCCCCTCCCCGTACCTCCCCCTCCTCCCACTCTTCACTCTACCGACCATCTCCACCAATTTTCAATGCGGTAGCAACGAGACTGGAGAAGCATGTAAAAAATGATCCATGTCCCAATCTTTCCCGCCTCCCTTCCACCCCGCTCTCCCTTCCACCCCGTTCTCCCTTCCACCCCGTTCTCCCCCACAACCGCCCATCTTTCCCGACCCCCACTACTCCTCTTCCCCCGCTCCCCCTTCTCTTCCCTCTCTCGACTCGCCGTCCGTCCAACACAATTCCATCCGCCGCCTCTCTCTCGCTCCTCTCGCTCTCCGTCATCTATATCCATCCCCGTCTTCTTTTTGCCCTCCCTCATTCTCTCCATCGCTCCACGAATTCCGTCCGCTCTCATTCGCCGCCCTCCTCCCCATAGAACAAAAGGCGAGATTGAAAGAGTGGCGTAGTACAGTAGCCAACAAAGAGTTTAAATCTTGGACCCTCCCATCATCATCATCATCATCTCCTCCTCCGATCTCACCGCTTTTTTTTCATCTCCTCCCTTTTTCGGCCCCCCCCCCTCTCCCATTCCAAACCTTTCACCCGGCTGCCTTACGCTCGCCGAGCCGAGGTACTGTTAAGGACGAGGCGCTCGAAGGGAGAGGGAGGTGGCCGTCCTGGGAGGCTCTCCTCTTTTATTATTATTTGGGGGACTCGAAAGAGGAGGAGGCGGGGGCGGCAGGGGTGGAAGGAGTCGGGTGCAGGAAAGCGGGGAATGAGTGACTAAGATGAAATGGCGTCTCTTTTTTTTCTCCTCCCTTTATGCCTCGCACGTATCGGTAAATTATGACTTTATTAATTTACTCCGGGAGAGGAAATGCTTTGCCACGCATGACCAAAAATTGAACTTCTCAATTGTGGCTGCGGAAAGCGCCGTGGTTTTGGGTCCGGGGGAAAATTAAAAAAACGGGATCTGTAAACGGGAATGAACTTGCGTAATTTGAGGCGGAATGACCAAAAATTGACCGCTCCCTGGTCCAGAATGTTTAATAATGTCCGGGTGCTGCATTGGGGAGCTGGAATTGTGTCGCGCGAGAGCGTAGAAGATACGTTAGATTGAAATGTTAATTGCAAATTCGGATGGCTCACCTTTCCTCTTCTTGTTCCTCAGTAAAATTTTAAACTTTCTCTTGGGTTGTCTCCATGCACTTAAGCGTTGAATCCCTCTCGGCTGTATGTTTTTTTGGGAATAGTACAGAAGTTACTCATTTGTTAACTACATCCACACTCCCAACCAAGTACTCCTTTTGAAGATCCTAACGATTTATAATAATTATGTGTACGAAATAGCAATTGATTACCAAATTATGTACATTGTGTCATACCATATTCATTTCAGTAATTTGAATAGGAATGCAGCGTGAACGGTGTTACAAAAACAGCAATTTCGTTTCGTCACGAATACTTTATATTTTGCAAAGAGATTCTTTTAATACAGATGGAAGCTACAACATTTTTTTGAAGATACTTATTCGATTAATTATTGTTTTAATTTTATTCGGATGATATCGTTTTGCTCTGGGTGCTTGAATTATCATCCTTGTTGATTTTATGCACATCCAAATAATTAGTACGGTTGCGGTACGTGTCACGGGCGCAGATTTATTCGACCCGGGCGTTGGAATATGCGCGATCGTTACCTAACCTCGTATCTTATTTAACTCCGGCATCTCATCACTGCCCACCGTGTCACACATCAGCCATTTTAGCATCACTTAGGACGGCTTGCGCAACTCCCTCACATTGGGCTCGGAATCTGCATGTGAAGGTTTAGTTTCTCTCTTCCTGTTCCTTTATCGTCGTCAACAAAATGGTAAACATCGTTTCTTACCTACTGCTTATTTATGTGGGTTTATTCACGAGTGTGGCCTATTGTGTCGTTACTCGTCCCTAAACTGAACTATTTCTACGTCTACCTCCACTATTTATTGAACTTGAAGGCTATTAACCATGGATTAACTTCGTTATCTCAAGGAATGATTATCATTTTGCACTTGTAGATACGTAAAATGTTGTGTGGATTTCATAATTCTCGTGCAATTTTTTTGTTTTCTGGGGTAGTTAGATACTTTCCATCCTAACCGATCATGGTTCCATTCCCATGGCATGGTTTTAGATTAGTTTCTCAAAGTTTTTCATCTGGAACACGGAAGCTCAATAAAAGTCGCAAGCCCTGAAGAAAATATCAAAGATATAATATCCGTTCATCCGATTATGTCTGATTTCAAGTTAGCTCTTAGTTAAGAGATGGGTTTACTAGAAAACTGAAGAATGAATACGCTCAACAGTCAACAACTGCTTTCCTTATAGACAGGCATAGAAACCTTGGAAATACTTAATCAGGAAGCCATAGAAATATTGTTCAATGCGTAGGTTCTATTATAAAAAATGACATCCGTATTGAATATGTCAGGTTGTACATCCGTTCAAAAGGATGGCTAGTTGAGCAACTCACTGATTTCCTTGCTAATTAGTATGAGAGAGGTATAATGTTTACTTCGGTAAGCTTTCGTAATATAAAATGAAAAAATATAACATAAAATTTTGCTTCGCCGTTCAAACAACGATGTGATATTTACTTGAGCGGAATCTGCTTTTTTAGTTAAATTGTAGTTAAATAATACCAAATATGTGTATTATAAGTTAGAAATCCCTTCATAAACTCTCTAGTGTATGAAATTAGAATGAGAGCGGTAGCATTTAATAGGGACTATTCATTTTAAGGATTATGATTGGTATAACATTGTAAATTGGTTCTTCTTATAGATTTTTTCCATAGATGTCCCATTAATGTAGTCCGTAGACCCCATTAGCGTAAGCGGAACGTGATGAGTTAAGTCTGTGTTCCCAAGCTGATTTCTGTGCATCAGCCGCAAAAGTTTGGTGGGAAGCAAACGTTCTTCCCAGAATAAATTTCCGAGGTTGAAACATGACATTATTTTCTTCCTGGTGAATTTGGAAATACGTGTCTTCATTATGTTTGTTTTCCTGGAAATTTCCCCCGTTTAATTTTGCTGTCATAGTTAAAAGCTGTATAATCCGAGATTGATTTGACACCTCGTGATTGACTTATCAAGCCGAACTTTTGGGTCTCGACCCTGAAGTGATTTTATAACTCTGCGTTGCGTTTTTCCTTAGGCCTAACTATCCGTGTGCTAAGTACCATTTTTTTAAACCTCTCTTTCGCCCCTAAAAATTAACCATCGATTTATTCTCGGTTCACTGGCATGAGTTGCCCGCAGTGCTGCAAAAATCTGACCGCATCCTTTCCCCATTTTTCCTCATTTCCCATCACCATTTTTTCCCTTCGTCCGCTAAGCCTTCCTCTTCCTGTAAAGCTCACCCTTTCTCCCCGTTGCTACAACGCTTTTAAGTTCTCGGACACGCGTCATTTGCTACCGCGGCAACTGCATCGATCTTCAACGCCTCGGATAACTCCTTCCCACCGCGCACCGCCTTAGAAAACTCAGTCCTCTCATCACGTCACGTCATATCATCCTTCAAACTCGAGGAATCACGACGAGGTATTTTGGAGGATCCGGTGAGCGGGAGAAAGGAGCCAATTCCGAAGAAGTGTCAGATTTTAAAATCTTTGAAAAATGGAGTGGCTGTTGCGGTCCTTCATGAATAATTCCCGCCTTTGATGCTTCTTAAGGCTGCTGGCTAGTCAGCCGTAACTGGGCCGAACGCCAAGCCACTGTCGAAGTGTCACCGAATATATTCGCAGAGGTAATAAAATAAATTACTTTTTCCGATTGCTCGTGGTGGTGGTTGGGCTCTCACCCACTGATTAGTATCGAAAAGAGAATATTAATTACGAAATAATTAATCTTTCCAACGATGTCGAGACCATTACTTCGGGAAGCAGCGCCGCTAGATCAGAGAAGAACATATTCCAATGAAAATTGAATGAACTAACTGAGCTAACTACTCACATTCAGATAATATGGCTGTGAGTTCAAATTCTTTTTTAAATTCTAAGGTAAGCAAAGTAAATTCTTCTGTAAGATTTTAATCCTTCATCGGAATTTCTGAGGTGCGAGGGCAGGCTGAAAAGTAATGCACACATGCTTCTTAGAGCGCAAACAAAAACCAGTAATAAGATCGGGCAATAAGTAAATTAAATTAAAGTACAATTCTTAAGTTTCAAAATCATATATTTATTTTTCAACATAGTCACCGTTAACACATTTCTCCCAACGTGTAACAAGTTTTTTCATTCCGTCACTGAAAAACTCTTCCGACTTTTCTCGAATCCAGGACTTGACAGCTGCCTTCGCCTAATCGTGCGAGGTGTAATGATTACCCTTGAGGTGTCTCTTGAGTTGAGGAAAAAAATAAAAATCGCATGGCGCAAGATCGGGGGAATAAGGATGGTGTGGAATCGGTTCAAATTTCAGGTTTCGCAGAGCCTATCCAGTTGCGCGCGAGGTGAGTGGACGAGCGTTGTCAATTGTTCTATAATAAACCCGGCACGTTCCTTGGATATTCCAATAAGGTTTGCGATACGCTTTTGAGTGATTTGACGGTTATTTGCATGAAATCTTCGACGAGTTTGTGATGTTTATCGTCTGTGGCAGTGATCGGACGTCCGCTGCGTGTTTAATCAACACTTTTCTCAACTGCGTGTTTAATCAACTTTTTCAGGCTCGCAACCGCGAAATTTTACTATCGATCGATTTAAAGTAAACCTATCAACAGCATCGCCACCATAAACAGTCTTTAAACGATGATGAATCTCAGTAGAAATCACTTATTCAGTAGTTAAAAATTCGATAACAGCACGCTGTTTAACTTGCGTTAACATAGCACTAGAACACGTCTCCATATCTCCTCGTCAATTTGCCTTTTTCCATTATATATTCATTATATTTCGAAGGTAAGTCGGGATTAATGTCTTTGCTTATTCATTTATTTGTCATAAAATGATGTATTGAAAATATAAATCCTCATTTCGAAGATCACCGTAGGTTTTCGTCGATAGAATCCAAAAGGAATATTTCCGTAACGATTTAACAATTTCTTCAACGGATTTTATTCTTTCCTGTACCCGGACGTGAGAGCTTATCTTTATGAAAGCTGAGGCACCTTTCATTCTTTCATTACACGGTAACTTAGGAAGAGTTCATTCGGAAAAAAAAATTCAGTGGTTATTCATTGCTATCGTTAAGGGGTACTGAGAGAACTCCTCCGAAAAACTATTTGATAATCT
The DNA here is from genome assembly GCA_037158775.1 of Hetaerina titia. Classification (NCBI taxonomy): domain Eukaryota; kingdom Metazoa; phylum Arthropoda; class Insecta; order Odonata; family Calopterygidae; genus Hetaerina; species Hetaerina titia. The sequence goes on from CM073776.1 coordinate 95,253,335, forward strand.
TGTGAATTGTATTAAGAAATTAATTTCCACAGCTTATCTCGCTTAAGAAAAAATCGGTATCAGAAAATAGAAAGCGAAGAGTTCTGAAATAATTAGCTATCAACACTGTGGCATTCATTAAAATATTTTAAAACTGTCCGTAGAGGTTGACTTGATCCTAATAATTGGACAACATACGAAATTTCATAGAATTTCAAAAATATGTGTTAAGAAAACGTTTTCCTGGTCTTGTGAAATCTAGAAACAACTTGATGTCAGCCCTGCTGCGGCGTGTCTCGCAAAGTGAATGCTACGGTGGCCATTATTTTGGGCATGGAAATATGTTATCGTGCGAGATTCAATACGGCCCATCGACTAATATATGCCGAGTGCAATAAGCAAGGTATCATCATAATCATTATTTCAATTCTAGGATTGGTTTACTGCAACCCTCCATTCTACTCTATTTAATGTCAATTCCCTCAATCCCTGATACCTTTTCTGTTTTACGTCTTTCTTAATTTTTCCTGTGTACATGTCTCTTGGTCTTCCTCGTGTGATCTTTCCTTCTATTACATTCCTAATCAATCCATTGTGCCTCAATATGTGTCCAATCCATCTATTTCTCGTTTGCCGTAGAGTTTTACATATGGTTCTATCCTCTTCGGCTCTTCTACAGGTCTTACCTGTAAAACTTCCTCGTTTTTCACTTTGTCTGTCCATTTAATCTTCAGCATTCTTCTCTAGCACCATGTTGCAAAGGCTTCTATTCTTCCCTCGTCCACTTTTCCAATGTTCCAAGTCTCGGAACCATAGAGTGCCATGCTCCACACGAAAGTCTTGACGTATTGCTTTCTTGTTTCCAACCTTGGTTCTTTGAACATATTAATTGCCTCTTCATCATGAATGCGTTCTTAGCTTGGGCTGTTCTTCGCTTGATGTCGGTCGAATTTCTTACATCCCATGTTATCCTACTGCCCAGGTTTTATCACGAATTGTGATATCTGCAAGGTACACTATAAGCAGGGTATAATATAATAGTATCAAGGTATAATAATAATAATGTCTACACCAGAAGATGATGTCGTTACATCGAAACCGGCCGTATTAAAATTTTATTTTGTGGAAAATTGCCAATTTTTATTAATCATGATATTCCTCCATATCACGCCTGAAACGTCTCTTTTCATTTCTTAGAACTTCTGTGTGTTGAGTGAAATGCCGCTTCGGGAAGTATAATTCCAATCGTTCATCCCTTGACTTATGTTGGTAACAGTAAAACATCTTATTTAAGGACAACGTAGTAATTAACAGAATTTAGAACGTAAATTATAAATTAATTTTAACTAATTCATGTGGTAAGTTTAAAAAAAATCCTTTCATAAATTGAAAAAATTAGTCAGGAATGATATTGTAAGTAATCATTGCTAAAATCTCATTAATGGTCCACCATATAAAATATTCTAAGCTTAAGAGTCTAAGGAATACACAGAAATTATTGTTAGCATACAGAAGTAATTGAAAGGTAAGGAAGTATAGTCATGCTCTGACACTGTGAGGTCACATTTTTGCTATGAGCGCAGTGAGTGCATTATCTTTCAGAACGTAGTTTCTTATCTTTCAAACCTAAATTCGTTCAAATTTTGTCACCCCGAAGATTTGAAAAAGGATATGGGAAAATATGATGTGTCTTTAAAAGGCATATATGTTGAAACTCATCCTTTAAAACGGTTTACCCAAGACTAAAATAATTGAAAACAATTATGTGAGTCCACCGTTCAATGTTCCATGAATTATTCATGCCATAATGAATATTTCAATGGGGTCACAATATGCGACATTAGAGACATAGATTATGGCAGCAATTTATTAAGGGGCTCCTATTTCCATCGAACGATTATTGATGGCAATGACTTTTTACTAACCTAGTTTCTTAAAACACCATTCTCAGTTGCTTTCCGTATGTGGCAGAGGTAAAAAGAGAGAGAGAGAGGTTCTGAGCTCAAACATCATGAATGTAAGAGCTTCTTGATCAAAGAATGTGGTTGATGTGTGTGTTCATGATTAAGTAATGATGGATATTTTTCCGCAAACATTATTTCGATTATTGGTCGGTTTCACGGCGATTGGCCGTCGTAAGACTCATATGCATCTGATGATTTCCTATGTCGGCGTAAAAGTATGGTTTCAATTTTCCCTGTGGTTAGTATACGTATGAGTGTGGAGAAGAATGGAGAAGGTGAAATGGACCAAAAGGAAAACAAATGAGGAAGTGCTGGAGATGGTGGGTGAGGAGAGGGGTCTGTTGAGAGAAATCCTATGGAGGCAGGAAAAATGGATGAAAGGCGTATTGAGCGGCAGTGGGATGTTGAAGAAGGTAATAGAGGGGAGAATGTTGGGCAAGCGAGGAAAGGGCAGGAACAGGATAGGGATGTTGGACGGGATGAAGGGAGGAAAGAAGTACACAGGGATGAAGAGAGACTTGATGTAGAGAAGGTTGCTGGATTGGGTTTTGTTTGGAGTTACAAAATGTTTATTTGATAGTTGTGTCCATCCAAAAACCTACCTTAACCGATAGAATACCTAATAATAATAATGGTATGTCCTTTTGGAATTGAACAAATGTTTGGAGGTGCATGGTTTGTATAAAAAGTATCGAGAAAAGTTTCCGAAACAAGATATATATTGCGATAATGCCTCAACATTCTCAAAGTACATTCCTTGAGCGTAGTCACACACTTATGCCAGCGGTTTTTCCACGACTCGAAGGCACCCTGGTAGGTGGATTCCGGAAGGTCCTTAAGGGTACGCGTAAAAGCATCTTTGACGGTACTTAGGGTCCCACGGTGATGTCCTTCGGCGGAGAGTTACACTTTTGGGAATGGGAAATGGTCTGCTGGTGCCAATCGGGACTGTATGTGTGATCGCGATGCCGTTGCAAGACTTCGCAAGCAGACACAAGACATTGCTCTTGGTCGCCCGTCAAGAACTTCGGGACGAGTTTAGCGCAGATCTTTCGCATCGCCAAATTTTCAATGATAATGGTGTGCACTGCCATCTTATCAATGCCAATATGATCTGCGATTATGCGCACACTTAAACGAAGGTCTGAATTCAGCACTTCACGCAAACACGTAAGGAAAAATTTGGTACCGATATTTTTTATACAAACCTTGTACATTGAGGTCGTATATCGGTGGAAAGGATGTTTTTAAATCTTCCACTGTGCGTTTAATTGAGCCCAAGACTGCCCCAGTGCCTCGACATTCCTGTTGTTCCAGGGGATGGGGCGGTGCGCAGAGCGGTGGCAAGGCAGAGGGCGGCCCTTCTTCCCCTCCCGCTTCCTCCCCCCATCCCTGTCCCCCCTACTCTTGTCAACTGCCGGACATCTCAAACGAGGCTATCTGATCAGAGGTTCACGCACTACTGTAAATTCCCGGCCGGTCCCATCCCACCCCACCCCCAACCCGACTGAGCCCCCGCCCCTTTCCCAACCTCTCTCCGCCTCGAATTCTCCTCCCTTCCGCCCCAAAACCCCGCACTCCACTTAAGGCGAAAGTTCCCGAAAAGCGAATAAGCGAGATATGGCGTATTCTCTCCGGCGTGGAGTGAAAACCCTTTTAGAACGAGTTCTCGCGGAGAGACGCCACTTAGGAGATTGTTCAGCGTACGAGGAAGCCCGTTCCAATTTTCACCTTAGGCGCTCATTAATGAGGCACACCTCACGCATTACTACGACGTGACGTTTTACTCGCGCGTTAATACTTTCGTTATGAGGTGGCAAAGCCTCTAGCAGCAGTTCACATTCCAGTCATGTTGCTATAGCGTCGTTGTTTCGTTTTAGCTTTCACAGATGGATATTATGCAAGATACTGCCGGACGTAATGTTACTCTGTGTGTAAAACGTTAGATAAAACATGAACGCACTTGATGGAGAAGAGGAGTCATCGGCAGTTTTTTTGTTGTTGACTGTATAAGTTGAACTGTATGTAATTAAACGCCATAATGCTTATGATATTCGATTGAATGACTCATTAAATGAAACACTTTGACTTACTTTTCACTAAATTAATTTTAAAGCTCGTTAAACCCTAGCTCGTCGTAATTTGGACAGTTCTGATTTGGCACTCTAGCATTCAAAACACGCTGTTATATTTTCAATTAATTTTTGTAGAGCTAAGTAGTTTTAATTTAAAATTATTGACTGCCCTCTATTAGCTAAGGTCGGGATAAAAGGTTTGATTCGAGTTTGGAGGCTCCCACGTTCTGTTACTGGAACTAGATGAAATGAGGAGCGTCTTCTCGTGTACGAGGATAATCAGGAGGGACTATTTTTCAGAAGACCCGCTGTTAAATTTTTTAAAGGTCAGCACTAAAATTGTATTTTTGTGTGCGCGAAACTGTTATACATTTCTTGAAGTCGTTATGTATGACTTGTTAAATACAATCCAAATTTGCCCAAATCTGGGTTGTATTCAACAAGTCCTACTTAATGGCTCAAATTTATTTGAATGAGGAAAAGAACAATCTATAGAGCTAAGACTACTGTACTTCTTGGTTCATCTGGAAATGCATTATCACTAGTATGAGTTCCTTATTGAAATATTTCAAAATTTTTAAACCTATTTGATCCCTTAGACACCCAGAAGGAAAACTATTTTTTCGTTATTAAAATAACTTGCTGTTGAGCTGTATTGGAGAGCCGCTTCGCTTCAATACACTGATCTAAACGACTGCAATAAAATCAATTGACATTTCAATATTTATTGGTTGACGTAACACAAATTTCTATAGTGACTGACCTATTGGAAATGATTAACTTTGTTTTGGATTTTTACGGGTTGGTTATTGTTTATGCTATAAGCTGTTCGGTGTATTTTCAGTGTGAGTTGTTACTGGATTTTAGTTTCTTTCTTTTACGATTAGCAAGTATTTTCTAAAAAACTGCCAAAAAACGTTCTATGATGAAATTCACTAGGTTCAGGTACCATCTATTATTTTCATTTTAAGATTCTTTATCAATAGGCCAGTATCCCACGGTTATTTCTTCTTTTGTTAGAGTTTTTAGGCGAATGATTTTCACACTCAGAAATCGTTGAATTTTGTGAGAGTCAATTTAGTCCTTTAAGTCCGCTAAGTCTGTCAACGTTTCCGTTCTTCGTAAGGTGGAAAAAACGAATGTTAGGTATTCGATAGAAGGAAATTAATTGAGTTTATTGGCATTCAACTTTCGCATGGGGATCAGCGCCGATGGACAGCTTGTAAAATAGTGCTTCCGATGTGTTTGTGACACATTGCAACCTAAATGTCAACCCGATAAAAACCTCTGGAATGGAATTTCGAAGAAAACGCGAGCAATTATATATTCCGCAATAGCGGTCTTGAATTTGGGAAAAAAAGGCCCGAATTCCATTCATCACGGTGCGGCGGCTCTAGTCCCCCAAGGACTCATTCCAACCCCCATGTTGCTGCGCTGGACGTTTTCGTGTCAGTCATTTTTCGATAAGTAATTCTTTTTTCATTTACGTTCCGATGACGACGCGCTAGTTATTAAGATTTTTTGCGTACGCTTCCTGCTATTGTCTCTAAAATACCTACTTAGTTCTTAAATGAAATACAAAAATCTTTTTCCTTCGGGTAGTGGACGGGGATTATTGCATTGTAGTTCGAGTATTGATTGGCTCGTGAAAAAAGTTTAATTTTATTTCGCCCGGGAGAGATATTATCCCATAGCTATTAGTGGTTATTTTATACCAGAACAGGGAAGAAATGTAAACGCAATATAATTGAGGTAATATCTTACAAATTTTACAATTGCAATGTTATTTTCCCGGTAAGCAGTTTTTTGAAATTCGGTTGTTTAGAAAGATAGTACAAGAACGTGTATGGTTTTTCTTGGTAATTGGGTGCTCAACTTATCATTTAGTCGGAGAATTTCTTCTTTCCTTTCTTATTTTTGTGACATTTGACGGTTCCTTTATTCTCTTCTAAATCCTTATTTGCGCTATTTGTCTCCCTTTGTGTGGTGCGCTATTGTTATGATGCTGCTTTTTGGTAATGCCCATAAGCTTGCTTCTCTTGCCTTCATCACTCATATTTTATTCAACCCTTTTATCTTTTCGTCTGAATGTCAGCTCTCCTTTGTTTCCCCCAGTGAGACGCCGGCGAGGGTTCCTTCCGAGCCCTGGAGAGGGAATGAGTTGCCGCCGGGGAGTAGTTCCTTTTATTCCCACTGTCTGGCTCTGCGGCGCTTCGTCGCGCTTAGCTTTTGACGAGCACCTTCCTGTGTCAGGCGAGGTCTGATTGACGTCACAGGCAATTACTCGTTTTTCTACGTTTTGCTCCTTTTTCGCAAACGTTTGAGATATCTGCAATGTGTTTCTCCATGCATACACTGGGTCTCGTGGGTCAGCTCCCACCTCTTCTCACATTACGGGTGCAAACATCGCTCCAGTTCAGTGGTAGCCATAGGAGAGGAATTAGTAATTAGGGTCGTGACTTTTTTATAACGAAAAGGCTTTTCCAAAAAAATTTGACAAAGTACTTGGATTCATTTTCGGAATGAAATTTCATAATCTGATTTTTTACGTGTGGTATATTGTATGGCGTATCATATTGTGTATGACATGTTTTAAAATTAATCTATGGCCGGAATTTTTTTATTTCTGAAGCATGTATATGTATAATGATACAATTGAAAGGATAATTATTATGATGGGAGTAAAAGTCTTTTGATTTTCTTAACAAGGTCGTAAAATCTTAAATTTTATTCACTATCGAGTCATTTTGTTCTTCTCGTTATTATTTCTATTAACATTTAATATTCTCATTGTTCTTCTCGCGGACTCATTGAAAGTCATTCAGAATTGTGACGACTCATGATTTTGTTCGAATTTGGTCTTCCAAAATTCAGATTATTTCTCTCTATTTTACCATCAGGAAAAATTCTTCCTACAAACCTCATAAAATTTCGTACTGGCTTCAATGGTCATATCTAGATACTACCCCGTAAGCCAATGGAAGAGCGAGTGGCGGGGGGGGGGTGCCAGGTCATCACCCGTAATTAAGAATAAAACCGCATGCAAAACCCACAAATTAATGAAAATTTATGAACACAAAATCGTATATATTCATGGAAAAATCTTTATAGGTTACACTTATGCGAATACATATATTACCAACTAGCATACACATGCACCTACGAATATGCCGTATGTCTACGCAACAGTTAATCTAGTCCTGACTTGTAAATCACACAAATACATATAGAAATGTATATCTAGAAATATTAATATTTCTATGGTGACTTTGGTTCCTTACTATTATGATTCATGATTGTCCGACGAAAAAACGACTATTTGTATCTATCTCTACTGGTATCTTATCTCCTTTATATTATCTTTGTGGTCTGATCAACCTACCTGTAACCAGTGTGGGGCCATAGTAATTCCTTTACTGTCATTGTTAAACTCGTTTGTTCTGAACTTTTCTAAAAGTCTCACTCTCCATTAGAACCGTCTCCATCCGTCATATCTGTCTCATATCCATCGGTCAATAAAAAAAGAGAATGTAAGAGTAATATTTATGTAATGTGGAGTTTTCATAAGTCGAAACTAAATACAATATACAATTCACCGGCTGTGATTCAGTGAATTTAATTTAATTTCGCACATGGAAAATTAAAGATGGATAAAATTTCAACGATAGCATTCATTACTGCTTCATTGCTACACTCCAACTCCTTTAAAAGCGTATCCAATGTACTACCTGTACCCTTAGAATCCACACGGTATGTGTACAATTATGTGTAATAAGTTATATTTATCGGAAATGTACGATTTTTTCTCAAAAAGTAATTGTAGGGAATAGATTTTATTTCGTCATTTATGTAGTAATAAATCAGAATACGAAATACAAAAATGATGGTAGCTACTTAAATAAAGCTGTTGTAGAAAACATGTCGATACGTTTACACCGGAAAATCCCTTAAAAATATGACATTCAATGAAAAGAAACCTGTTAGCGAAAATTTCAGTGTTCATTTCCGTTGGCCTTATGAACAATTGCGCATTTGCAAATGCCCTTCAAGTCGTACGTCTTTTGGGTTGGCTAAGTCGAAATAAGTACCATTTTCAACTGTTTCCGGAAAGTTGTCCCCTTTCATCTCCCGCACTGCCCTGACCTTGCTTGCATTCATTCATGCATTGATTCAGACGTGCTCGTGTGTAATCGCCAATGATGCCGCACGAAAATGAATTTATATTCTAAGGTTTGCTGAGGAAGGGCTTTACTCAGCTACTATGTGTACGTTTCTGGCATTATTCACCCCAATTAGACGCAAACGTTGCTTCGTCAATAAAGTAAATCTGGGAGCGAAGTTCAGAATTTGTTACTAACCAATTCAACAGCATCACTATCGGTATTTCAATCAATATTGATACTCTTCCATTGCATTCCCTATTCGGTGTTAAATCCCACGCCTCCTGATACGAGTACACACCTTTTCCTTTTTACCTACTTATTTATTTTTCCAATGCTCTTGTCTCTTGGGCCTCGTGGGCATTTCCCTTCTATTATATTTCTAGCTAATTCGTCGTGCCTCGAACAGTGCCCATTCCATCCATTTCCTCTATGCCGTTGTTCTCCATTTGTCCCTTTCTTCTTCCACTGCCTCGTGAACTTCCTCGTTCCTCACCTGTCCTTTGCAATCTTCAGCATTTACTTCCAGCACCGTGTTTCAAAGGCTCTGCTCTTCGCTGGTTCACTTTTATAATGTTCCATACATGGGATCCGTAGAATACCACTCTTCATACGAACGCTTTGACGCACTGCATCCTAGCTGTCAACCTCGAGTTTTTTGGACATTGTAATTGCCTCTTCTTCATGGACGCCTTCTTGGCCTGAGCTGTTCATCGTTCGATTTCGATCGAACTTCTACCATCTCAATTTATGAATGGAACCCAGGTAGATGAAGGATTCCTCTTGCTCTAGTTTAACCAATTAATTGCACAACATTTAAACTCGAACCATAATCTCACTTTTCAAGATGCTGGACAGGTTCAGAGTAATTCAGATATAAAACACTAGAATGCAGGGTTCTGCATACTCTCAGGTGCAGGATTCCCACGCGTACAGATAACCTCCGATTTCTCGTCGGCGAGCCCCACAGCACCACCGGAATGATACCTTCCAGAAGAGCGCTGGGATACCATTCCAAATTATCATATGTCTCCCAGGTGCTTATTGGTTATTACAAATTGGCTGGGAATATAACTGGTTGATATTCACCGACGGTAGATAATTTTTTTCCATCATAATAAACGTAAATAAAATTTATGTCCGCGTATTCCTCCCATTGAGAAGAAAATAGCATTGTTTCATTTGGAAAACATGATATATTGGCACAGCTTCGCATAATTACCCCACAAGACCAACAGTTCCGTTGGAACATACAGTTAATAAAGCCTAATCAATCAACAAGCTAACTGGTGACCGTGTTTTTTGCAAATGGATTGAAATGCACGGATGGAGATTGGTTCGAATTTCCTGCAATTTGCAGAGGATCCTAAATGGAAGTCGTAGAAATTGGCCCAGGTTAGTGGAACGAGTTCGTATACGATGTACGAAGAAAGAGCAAAAAAAAATATTGCTTTGTATACGAAGAACAATGAAAAGTGAGTGACACAAAAATAAAATTTATGGACGAAAGTGGAGAATTTTTTTGCTAACATTTTCCAAGTTCTCCGCAAACTCATTCCAATTTAGGGATTTAAAAGTCCAATAAGACTGGAAAAATAAGGCGCCAAATCGAAGAGAAGAAAAAGCTGCTTACGAAAGAGATAAACTATACTTAGCTGATGAGATTTTATCGTCTTAGCTGACATTCTAATTTAAAACACTAACAAGGAGCTCACATGTTCACGGAACAAGGTGGTGAATGCAAGGGCAGAAATTGGCAACGGTCTTTCCTGTGAAAACATTCCCATAAAAAAATAATCCAGCGTCTATATCGATTATCGCCCATTTGCCATTTGTCGTCCATTAGACATTCGGGGAAATAAGATCGTTTATGGAATTATACGATAAAAATTGAAATCCACATAATTTTCAGCACGAAGGCACGTAGGCGTACTCAAGATATCATGGTAAAACTGTAATTTATTTGACTTCGGCGTTGATAATATTTCAAATTGGGAAAAATGTTAGACAAATTTAAGTCAATAAATGTGAAATATTAAATTATAATCCTGTACGGAAGAATGAATTCAGTCACCCACCGACTAAATTTATGGCCCTTACGCAGCCGGATCATTTGTCCTTACTTCATGGCATGCGAAACCGTCTAATTTAAGTAAATGACTTCATAAAGGACTGGCGTAATAGTTCACAAAAGCGCGTGTTAATATATGCGGACGAAATGTCTGGTGGAATCGAGTAAATTTTTAGCGAAAGTGGTGCTTTCTCTGTCAAAGGGTGAGTTGCCGGTTTTCCGTCGCCTGAGTTTTTTGATTTTCACGAAACAGGGAGTCACTTCAAAGCACACGTCAACAGTAAGAAGTATTAATTATTAAATTATTTCGCTTACGAAACGAAAACGCGAAAGCCATATTCGCCGACGTTAATCCCAAGACTGCATAGCGATCTATATGCCATACTCACATTATTTTTGCACTTTGAAGACTCATTATTTATAGCATTCACCCCATCCGGATATTCTACAGCGGTTTTCATTTCCCCGCGACGGCAAAATGCATTCATTTGAGCTCCTTAATGCGCAAGGACGAATTCCAAATACCCCTAACACCAGAGACCTCTGTTTCCTGCCGTTGCATTCCCTTTGGCCGGACGGCGGAACTTGGTGTAATAAATTCGAAGGTAGGTAAACTTAAGGTTAAGGCATCGACATAAATACGAGGGTAGGCTGAAAACTAATGCACACATGCTTGTAGACCACAAACAAAATCTCCTTCAGAAGCACTTCTGGCGACTTGTGGAATTAACATTCCCCCTCAACACGCATGCGGTGTGGTTTGAGGTCGTTTCATTCATTCAGTGTATTTTGAGAAACGAAGGTATATACGTGTAGACGTGTTCTAGTGCCAGTTCAACGGGAGTTAAACAGCATGCTGTTATCGAATTTTTAACTGCTGAAAAAGTTAAACCTATTGAGATTCATCGTCGTTTAAAGGCTGTTTATGGTTACGATGCTGTTGAAAGGTCTACTCTAAATCGATGGGCAGTAACATTTCGTGGTTGCGAGCCTGGAAAAACCACAATTGTTGATAAAACGTCCGATCACGGCCACAGATGATAAGCATCACAAACTCGCCGAAAATTTGATTCAAAATGACCGGCGAATCACTCAAAACCGTATTGCAAACCATATTGGAATATTCAAGGAAGAATTTTATTGTGTTAAAGGCACCCAGGCGCCAATAATCTTTCAACATGACAACGCTCGTCCGCACACATCTCTCGCAACTGGAGAGGCTCTGCGAAACCTGAAATTTGAACCGATTCCACACCCTCCTTATTCCCCCGATTTTGTGCTTTGCGATTCAAGGGTAATCTGTACTCAATACCTCGAGGTATTGAGTACAGATTATCTCATCGTCCGAGGTTATTACACCTCGGACGATGAGATTAAGGCAGCTGTCAAGTCCTGTATTCGAGAAAAGTCGGAAGAGTTCTTCATCCACGGAATAAAAAACTTGTTACACCTTGGGAGAAATGTGTTAACGGTGACTATGTTGAAAAATGAATATATGGTTTTGAAACTTAAGAATTGTATTTTTTGCTCAATCTTGCTATTGATTTTTGTTCGCGCTCTACAAGCATGTGTGCACTACTTTTCAGCCTACCCTCGTACCCTGCGATGTACGATACAATGCCTCCACATTCTTCAAAGTACATCACTCGAGCGTCGATACACTTTTGCCAGCGGCTTTCCCACGGCTCGAAGGCTCCCTGATAGGCAGATTCTGGAACGTCCTTAAGGGTACGCGTGTAAGCTTCTTTCACGGCACTTAGGGCACCGTGGTGGTGTCCTTTGATGGAGGATTTCACTTTTGGGAATAGGAAATAGTCTGCTAGTGCCAAGCTGGGACTATAAGGGGGTTGGGGAATCGTCGCGATGTCGTTGCAGAAGGTCTTAACAACCAGACACTCGACTCTGCTCATGATCGTCCGTCAAGACCTTTGGAACTAGTTTAGCGCAAATCTTTCGCATTACCGAATTTTCAATGGTAGTGGTGTGCCATATCATCTTTTCAATGCCAATACCATCATGCGCACGCTTAAACGACGGTATTAATTTAGCACTTCACGCACACGTTGCACGTTATCGTGGGTTCTTGACGTCGACGGCCGTCCAGCGCCTGTCTCGTCCTCCGTACTCTCTCAGCTATCCACGAAGACATCGTGCCACTTAAAAACTGCAGTTTGTGACATGCTTTCATCCATACGTCTCTGCACCCGATTTCCCCAGTACGTCACAAAATTAGATGGCGTACCGCTGTTCAATCGTTCGCTGTATTTTTCGCTTGCTCCGAGTCACTCGACAGGCGTCCATTAAAATACGATCTAGCCTGGACGAACGCTCGCAGACACTGGCGCTTGACATGCGTTAAAGGCCAGTTCTGCGCCACATAGCCTACGCGGTTAGAGCACGCTGCGACATAGTCACATCAGGAAAAACTTTTTTCCGACACTTGTTATATAAGCCTTGTGTGCCAATGCCCAACCATTTAAAAGAGGAAATAATAAGTTCTGAATAATTAAGCAACACGGTGTAATATATCTCTGTTTACTGACGGTAGTGCTGATTTCAAGGCATGGGCATCTTCTTCAGAAATTTGATGACGATACCCATACGTCATTGGTGTCATTCAATTATATATGTATGTAATTCAAAGTAAGGTTTAGTTATAATCTTCTTTTTACACGATTTTTTTCTATCATTCCCACCGAATTAATTCTCCTTCGTAGAGAAACTTTTAGACGAATGGGTAGGCGGATTTTAATTTTAATCAAAGTATTTCATCATTTGCAGGAGCGCGTTTTCATATGCTTGGGTCATATTTATTTATTTATGTACCCTGCAAGCCACCACAAGGGTGTGTGGCAGGGGGTGATTAAAAAACAGAATAATTTTTACCCGAAAATGATCCTACCGCGGTCGGACAATGTTATTCTGATCCCCTATCGTTCGTGGAAAAAATGTCTTCTTAAATCTATCCGTTCAATATTTAATCTCTCTAATTTTATTGACATAATCTTTCCTACCGTAGTAGGATGGGGCTAATAATACATTTTCAACATCACTGCTAAAGATACGTCCTGCCAACTTATGCAAGAGATTTAATCTGTAATTTAACCTTCTCTCCGTGAATGACTCTAAGCCCAGCTCCTCTAATATTTTGGATATGCTACTAAGTTTATCATAACAACGTTTTACAAATCCAGCCCCTCTACGCTGCACGCGATCCAATTCGGCAATCAATCCAACTTCGTGAGGATCCCACATTCTAGCAGTATATTCTAAATGAGAGCTAACCAGCGAGAAAAAAAAACATTTTTCTTGGACTTTTTATCACACTTACCCAGGACTCTTCTAATAATTCATAATTGCTTGTTAGTTTATCCACTTATTCCCCGAATGCGTTTCACCCAGGAGAGATCTTAAGTGAGGCTAACGCCTAGGTATTTAATGGAGTGTACACATTCTATTTCAGTGTTCCCAATGCAGTAGGCGTTCGGGAGGGAATTGCTCTTTTTCCAAACATTTAACACTACGCAGTTTTTTAAGTTTAATTCTAATTGTCAAATGTCGCACCAGCGTTATGCCATATATGTGGGTGGGTGTGGCGTCTGGGATCACTCCTCGGGGTCGCGCGGGGGCGTCTGGGCGGGAGGAGGGGGCGAAAGGGGACCGCTGTCGAGACACCCCCGGCGACGGCGGGAAGGGGACAGGAGGGAAACGGGGAGGCGCGAAGGCTTCGAAAGAGGCGGCGCGATCCGCGGTAGGCTCTAAAGATTGCCGCTCAGTAAAAGGATTCTTTTATGATTCATAAGACATTCAGTGGTTCCGCCGTCAAAAAATTAAAATTCATGTCATGGTCAAGTGTGGACTAACTCGTAACTCTCTTTATGTTATTTCATTGTGTCGTTCAAAATTCCCTTCCAACTGTGATGGAGTCCGTGTCTCATCTCTCGCATCGCGGTTTGATTTCTCAGTTTAGGGGGATTTTTCGTTGGATTCAGGGCCCCGTGTGGTGTGACGCAGGGAATAATTTAAGGATATGCATCGCAGATCTCGCCCGCAGGAGTGTCCACATTCGAACTAGCGACAGACCTTGTAGTCGTAGTTTTTAGGGGAGGCGACCGACGGCTGAGGTCATTTGCGCAGTTCAGGATGGATCAGACTTTGCTGATTGTGGGATAATGTTGCCGAACCTAGAATATGCCGAATAACGTATACTCATCCAATTTTCCCTCGCTATTCCATATTAATCGCCCTGAACAATAGTTTGGGTAATGGGTTTTACTTCCAAATTAATTACTGTGTATTTCTGGGATGGAAATACGATTAAAATGGTTAAAAGTATCGTTGACCTTCGTTCAGTCGTGACGTTGTGACGCGTGTGACATTTTTGTTTCATTTCTTTATCCAGGTTTACATGTTGCTTCTTTCTCGAAAAGAACAACATTACTGTTTATCTACACAAACGTGGTAATAGTCACAGTCGTAATTTCAACAATATACTTTCGATAGACACTTTAAATATCTCTATTTTTACGTTCTTATTTGTATTATGTACTTGGAATATCTTGAAAAATGACCCTGAGCCAATGGCTTGCCCAAAAAGTGGATTTTGTTATAAAGCAACAATTTCAGAGAGTAAAAATCATTCGCCTTGACCGGGATTCGAACCCAGATCCCATCCGGGTTCGAATCCCGGTCAAGGCGAAAGATTTTTACTCTCTGAAATTGTTGCTTTATAATGCACACATAGCGGGTGACTCCGTTAAAAGTTACTGTTGCGGCATCTCCCGCCGTTTCTTGAAATGGATTTTGTTAATTATGTCTTTCTTTTTTAGCAAGAGTACCATGGGATACCATCTTCGTACTTTTACAATAATGCTTGCTTTATAATTTGGGTTTCATAGTCTCGTTTAATGCTGGCTTTTAATTATTTTCTATTGAATTTAGTTTACTTCGTATCCTCTTAACTGTCGCGGTGGAAGGGCTTGTGCGTTCCGATGACCCTTAGAGCTGCTCTGGCGGGAGCAATGATAATTGAGTGCTGGTGTCTCGTAAAAATACAATTGAGGAATGTAACGGGAAACCACCTCAATTATAATTATGATAATTATCATTTCCAAGACCAAATGATGGACATAAAAGAGAATATGAGTCCTGGCAACTGCGGGACTCGGCCTTGTGTCGTGTCCAGCAGCGGGAGAGGCAAGGTTTCCGCAGTCGTCATCCCACGAAACCCTTGCAAAGGAAAACATATGGCAGCAGGACAGAAGAAGACAAAATTAGTTAGAATAGCAACTTGGAATGTTAGGATAATGTTGAGGACAGGAAAATTAGAGAATATTAAGCGAGAGATGGAAAGAGGTAATATAGATGTTTTAGGTCTTTGCGAGGTGGGATAGCGGAATACTGGAGTGATAATTACAGAATAATATACAGCGGCGGGAGCGAGAGCCAACGAGGGGTTGCCGTAATATTAAATAAAGGGGTAGGAAGAAGCGTAGTCAACGTAGAGCAAGCAACTGATAGAATCTTACTCGTAGAGATTAAAGCAGAGCCGACAAACTTGGTCATTGTTCATGAATACACGCCACCGAGCAACCACAAGGAGGAAGAAGTCGATAGGATGTACGATGAGTTAGAGGATATAATCGCGTGTGTTCCTGCAGGGAAGCATTTGATAGTGATGGGGGATTGGAATGCAACGGTAGGCGAAGGAAGAGATGGTGGTGAGGTGGGGGACTATGGGTTAGGCACGAGGAATGTATGAGAGGAGAAAGCGATTGAATTCTACAGGAGACAGGGGTTAGTCATCACCAACACATGGTTTAGACATCACAAAAGGCGTAGGTATACATGGAAAATGCCAGGTGACTCAGAAAGGTATCAGTTAGATTATATTATGGTTAGGCACAGGTTTAGGAACAGTGTGATAAATTCGCACAGTTTCCCAGGAGCGGATGCGGACTCTGACCACAATTTAGTTGTTATGAAATGTAACGTCCGTTTCAAAAAAATAAGGCACGGGCGGCGGGTTAGGAAATGGAATATAGAAGCATTAAATGGAATAATGAGGAAGGAGTATCAGCAGGCTGTAGAGAAAATGATGGATGATGGTAAAGAACTGAGTACTATCGAAGAAAAATGGGAATGTATCAAGCAAGGGATATCGGAAGCCGCGAAAGACACAATAGGAACCGTTAACGGGAAAAGGATAAGGAAACCATAAGAAACGGATGAGATGATTGCAAAGATGGATGAGAGAAGAAGATGGAAGAATGTAAGCACAGAGTTAGGCAAAATGAAGTACAAAGAGTTAAACAATAAATTGAGAAGGGACACAAATAAAGCAAAAGAAGAATGGTGGAAAACGCAATGCGAGGATATGGAAAGTTTACAGAAGAAGGGTGAAATTGGTGCCCTATACAGCAAGGTTAAGTTATTATCGGGAAGTAAGAAGGCAAGATCTGTGCTAACAGTTAAAGATAATTGGGGTAAGATAATAGTTGAACCAGGAAAAATCCAAGAGAGATGGAAGGAATATACAGAAACACTGTATGGTAAAGAACTTAGGCCGACAAGGTTAGACATAGAAAAGGAACATGACGTAGAAGAAGATAGCTTAGGTCCAGGCATACTCGACGATGAAATAGAAAGGGCATTAAAGGAGATGAAAGCAAATAAGGCCGTTGGGGTAGATAACATTCTTGTGGAACCATTGAAATCTTTTGGAAAATGTGGGAAGAAGACTCTATATGGACTGATTCGTAGTATCTATGATCGAATCGAATCGAATCGATCGAAAATGGATTGGGATTTGTTTGGAGTTTCAAAATGTTTATTTGATAGTTGTGTCCATCCAAAAACCTACGTTAACCGGTAGGTTACCTAATAATAATCCTCTTAACGTATATATTTACATATTCAAGGAATTGTGTAGTAATCATGAATCTAGCAGTCATTCATATCTTCAATTGGCGTGTACATGATCCCCTCTCCGCACCGCTTGGTCTTTTGTTCACTGTTGAGGTATGCTTAGTATAGTTCTAGGCAGTTTTCAACCGGACCTTTATTGATGCCGTGATATTGTTTCAATTTCGACCTTAAATATTGGCATTTCACTCGTTCAACCACTGATTGATATCACGTGTAGGATCCCATCTGTTGCGGCATGTGACTATTTCAGTGGACGTCTGATTTCGTTTATTCGGATCCCATAAAGAGTCATCTTAGGAAGGACCGTTCTGAGTCGCGCGGCTGTCGTTGCCTGCACGCGAAGGGCGGAAATGTGTCGTGTCGCGCTTTTTGGTCAGTATTCTACCATCTCCATTTCATCGTCATTTCAAGAGCCGAAACTGGTATCCAACGCCACTGCGTGCAGGGAACTCCCTCAAATAGTCCCGCTCAGGGTTGTGATTAGACCATTGAACATAATTACCTCGATTGCTTCACAGGAATTTAAATAATTGTCGTAAGAAGGGAGATAATTGCGATTTACTTCGAAATTTAAATTTTATTGAGTTTTCCAATACCTGTGCCCAAGTTTTCATTTTTTTATTTTATATATTTATTTAGTACCTTGCGAGGCATCGCTAGGGTGTGTGGCAGGGGTTGATTACGCACCAGACTACCCTTACTCAAAACACCTTTCCCTCCTAGCGCGGTCGGACAAACTTTAAATTGATTGTTGGGTGTTAAAAATTTCTAATGACATCGAATGAGGATTAAAAACATTTTAAACAATGACTTATTTCGACAAATTCAAAGAAACTAGAGCAATATCGCAGCAGCAATATAAGAGTCGCCCGCTGATTTGCACACGATATGTCCTAGGTCAGAAATCGGGGAATCCAGGTTCGAATCCCGGTCTACGTAGGCGAATGACTTTTTTCACCATGAAGTTCTCGCTATGTGAATACTTTCCTGCTCTGCGTGTGCCGTACGGGATCTTCACACGTTTGCAAGACAGCTTCTCGCCCGGACACGGAAAAGTTAACAAATATTTATCGCTTAGGATTGGGCAGAGGCGCCGCCAAACAAGCAGCCAACGACGGTCACTTTTTCGGTCGTAATTCTATAATTTTAGTGAATTGTGTGTGAGAACCAGCAGAACTGGGAGTAGTAAACTAATTACTCTAAAACCGAGTCATCTTTTAAGGTAGTTACGCCGTACTACGCATCGATGTCAATTAGAAATTGAAAACTTGTTGGTAACGTAAAATAGCACCACGCCATGGAATATTTCTATAGTATTTTCTATGAAAGCTAGAATTCTAGGAATAATTCCAGCGACCCTGTTGATTCCCCGATACCTTGAATGTGTTGCCTAGGCCTTTCCGTGTTTTCAAATTTACTCACGTCAAATATTACTCGAGACCTTAAACCCATTGTTTTTGCAGCTCATCCTTCTTCTCTTTGCTTATTTACTTCGTCCAAATTAAGTCATTGGTCAGCGGCATGAGTGTTCATGCAGAGATGCATGAACACTCATCCAGCTTTTATTTCCATGATTCATACCATATTGTTTCATTTTAATAAATCTTAAACGATCATCTGAAGTATTGATGCTAGCACTGAAGTAGCGGCGAAGCATTTGGTATGTAAGATAAAAGTGATGACTCTACCGTCATCCTTAGTGAGTAGTTATTTAGCGGAACTACTTTTGGGTTCAAGTGACTTCAACAGCAGCAGTGCTTTTAAATATTGTGTAATTCAAACATGGAGTTACTCATGCGGTTGTTTGTATTGCCATGAATCATCTGTGACAAATTTCGGGGTAATTTTAAGATAATTGATGTCTATTTTTACTCTCCATCCCTGTGAGAGGAAATGCAGTAGTAGATAAAGAGCACTTTTGAAAGTCCGGTTCGGAAATGCTCCCGGAGATAGGTGTTTATATTTGTGCCCGATTACAAAAGCGACAAATTCAGCTTCGAGGCATTCCGGCGAAAGGAATCAATTCCATGTCATTGACATTCGTGGCGTGATTTTTTCCCAGTCCTTATTTATGAATTCCAAAGATAAAAGATTCGAATGATCAATCCCCGATCGTTTAATGGACTTGAGAACATTAAAAAAATAATAAATTTCTCCAATCTCGCGTGCTAATTTCTGATTCCCAAGGGTCGATTCCCTCCGAAAAAAATCGGGAATAAATCAGTCGATCCACGCGTGTCACTTATAAATGCGCTCGCTATAAATGGGTGGCCGATCAACATCGAGGACTCTCTCTCCCGCCTTTGGGTTCGTTCCCGGCCACACCACGAGTGGGAAAGAATTCTCCCGGCCCTCCGAGCAGCAGCACTGCTCAGAAACTCCCGCCCCCCCTGCCGACTCGACCTCCCTTTGTTTGTCCCCGTGGTTGCATTCCACTTTCATCCCTCGCGACGATAACGGTCCCCTGAACCGAGCGCGCCAACGCCTTATTCCGCCCGGGCGGATGCCAAACCCCTGCCCTTTCCCTCCACCCCTTCCACTCGCAGCTTTAAGGGGGTGGGCGAGATACTTCCCCCCCACCCGACCTCCTCCGATGCTCCCCGGGAGAGGGAGGGGGCCGGGATTCCCGCACGTGCTTCCCGAGGGCGGGTGGGGATGTCGGTCGGTTCTTCCCTTCAGAGGGAGCCCCTCTTAGCCACCTGGGTGCATTCGACTCCCGCGGCGTCCTCAGATGGCGTCCCCTCATTGTTGCGAGGCGGGGGCATCTCTCATCGCGTGTCCCGCGTGACGTGGCCGGGACGATGCGAGTGGGATTGGCCGGTTAGCGGTGGGTGGAGCGGGTCCATCTTCCCGAATGGGGAGCGCCGTCGTATGGCCAGAGGAATTTATGCGAGTTTGTTTGGTGTGGAGCGAGGGATTATTTATCGCCCGTGACATGAAAGTGGCGGGTGAGGATGTGTCGAGGTACTTAATAACCCATCGGAAATACTTTGACGGTGGATTTCGGCGAATTTCTTTGGTTGCCGATCGGGACGGGGTGATCGATTTTTATTGGTGGTGATTGAATGCTTTGGGGAATTTGTTTTCGTAGTCAATGGACGCGCGGTGTCGTGGCCGAATGAATTTCAGATCAAATTCGGGTGACCATAAAAACGGAATTTCATCAGCCACGCTGGTCACTTTTGATTCTTCTGATTGGCTGCCTTTATTATGCCCATTCCAAGTTTTTCATCTAAGTTTTTTAGCGTGTTTTCATTGAAAACACGGCATGTGCAGGAAAAATGAAAATATGCATTTAAATTTTGTTTCGTAAGATTTCTTCAATTGGAATTTCGGGGGGTTACTCCATTGCAAAATTAGTCCTTTTAAATTATATTTATATGTATAATCCCAAATTATCAACTTGTTACATAGTAATCTCTAAATATATTAAGTTACATTCAACAAGCATTAACTAGTGATATCACAAAAGGATAAGCACAGAAGAGAACAGGCAACGTCTTAAAACGTCTCTCTCAATGAGTGGAAATGAATAAATTTGATTTTACACCTCGTTATTCAAATTAAATCATATGAATTATTTACGGAAATGTTATGCGGCTGTAATTTGATTTAAAATAATACTGGTATCCTTTTTTTCTGTTGTTTGTTTTATGCATATTTTGTGGACTTTTCACTTGAATTAAACATTTCAAAACAAATGATTAACTTTATGTAATAAATTCACCGTTCAAAATTTTTTAAATCCATTCCGTCATCTTAAACTCATACATCAGGAATTCAAAAAGCACAGAAACACGGTGTACACTTGGTAAATTACGTCAATACTAGATAAATGAAATTTTCATGAGTCTGGTTGCATTTTTACAAATAACTTAATAAAAAAAGGGTTCCTTAGAATTATATGTACTTTCCTTAAATCTTAAACACCAGGACATTTAGAGGGGAAATTGTGTTTAAAAATTTCCTTGGACAAATTTGAAGAAACTGCGGGAGATGCCGCAACAGTAACTTTTAACGGAGTCATCCACTAACATGCATTTTATTGCAACAATTTCAGGGTGTAAAAATCATTCGCCTTGACCGGGATTCAAACCCGGATCCCTCGATGTCCGACCGAGTGCTTTAGCCAGTTAAGCTATCTAGGTGTCCTCTTAAACTGTGAATATTTGGTTCAACTGGAATATATTTGAAATATTTGTTTACACAGTGTTCTCAAAATATGAACAGAATTTGATTAATAATCGTACTTGTGGGGCTTAATCAATTCTTTATTTTTTGTTAAATTTATAAATAAATAGCTTATCTGACACCGATCAGAACTTCTTCAGATTGTAGCTCATTTCCTTTTTTACCCAGAAACTTGTTGAAACCCGCCATTATCAAACTCCTTTGTTAGTTTATCTCCATGCTATTGCAATGAATTTAGTTTTCCTTTTTCAATAAATTAACTTTTTTGGCTAATTGACATGAGCGCCAAGCAATATCTGCGCATGGTGACCGTTCTAATATTAATGTAATTGCTCTATAATTATTCTCATACCCTACTATTTTCATTGGAGAACTTTACTTGGGAACCAGTCTTCCCATTTCTCAGCTTTAGAAGCTATTCCTGCTTTTACTTCAGTGGGTACTTCCGTGACTTATTTCTCCACGAAATTGCGTGCTCTGTGAAATAACACCACTTGGTCGATACTTTCTTATGATATCTCTACCAATACTCCAATTATATGGTTCTATAGTAATCTGTTACGTTGAACTTGCCAAAAAGTTATTTCTCCCATTTCCAGGGTAAAGACTAATTCATGGGTAATGAGATCAAACCACTTGTATGGACCTATCTAAGAAGGAAGAAATACCAGTCATAGAAGTGGGTTCATACAAATAGATTTCTCTTTCTGTGCTTACTCCAGCCTCATTAAAGCGTCTTTCACTCGTTAATGATCGTATCTTTCGCCACCGCGAATACGTCTTTGCAACCGCCAGCCTCGTGGACCACGCAAGCGTACGCGAAAGGAATCTTTAATAAGGCAGTGATTATCTCAATAATTAATTAATTTTACTTACAAATAACTTTGGGAATGAATGAACGGAGGACAAAAGATTACACAGTTTGTAATAGACATCGGTTAATTCCAAATGTTCTAAAATTTCTACAAATCTATGGGCGTTGTTACTTAATACTTTATTTTGAAGAAATTTTATCCGGTAGCATTAATGCTTACTCAGGTTAGTTGATTGCAAAAGGAACATGAAGTACATTTTCCTGGACGGGCAAAGTATCAACAAAGAAGAGGTGTGGTATTTTTTCGTGCCAGGAGCACCGTCTAAATAAGTTTAAAGGATACGCAATATTTCTTTTCCACCCGCATGGCGGGGAGCACGCCCTTGCCACCCCTTGTCTAGAAACGAGACCGGCGTCGGCGTGAATGCAAGCCTCCAGCCCCCGACTCCCATTTCCTGTCATCGTTGTGCTAATTGCCTAACGTAAAGGATGCTCATGTAAATGCTTGTTCTGTGTATTGATGGCATAGTGTTGTATTGCATCAGGTAATGGAATCATGCAGTAATTTGTGGATCGGATAAATTGATTCCGTATGGTAGAATTTTACATTGGCTAGCACAGATAAAAAAAAACAAGCAAACGGGAATACTATCCATCTTTGGAGCGTACAGCAAGTAGCTTAGGAGCGAATTTTTCTATATCTCAGAAACGTGATCGCTGAGATAAGACGACTAGTGTAGGTTGAAGGGTTTTAGAAAAGGATCGTTTCCTTTTTGTGGTGTGGAAGGTGATTCTCCGAAATTCTCGGTTCTCATCCTCGGAGTATAGCTGTGGTCTTGTGGACGAAGGAAAGAAAATTAAATATAATTAGTTGGAATATACGTACCTTAATATTGTTCACTGTTGATCCTTCCAGGCGTACCCTACGCTCCTTAAGAAGGGTTAAATAAACTGCTAGGTTTGGCAATCAATTCTATGGTTGTCTCTTAGTGAGTAGACTAGAGAACAATATCGAACCATTACGATTTCCTACTTTTCTGCATTTTTCTGCAATTAAATTCACACGGATTCCATTTAATTATTTTAAAACATTCTTGTAAGGGGCAACCCCATTTTTGTTGCTTAACTCCTCCAACAACTGGAAGTTGCTATTTATCAGCATAGTTAAATATAATAACTATTAATTCAAATCAAGTTCATAACTTCCACGCACGCAAAATATATTATGAAGCTCATCAACCCCGTGTGAGCACCTCCCGGTAGACGCTCTACACCAGGATCTTTGACGGCTCATAACCGTTTACCCATCTTCGCCTTCGGAAATTAGGTCCAGCGTCGTGCAGATCAGGAAGATCGTTCATCAAGAGAAGATTGGCACATGTCGATATTAATTCGACTCTCTTTTCCGTAGCATACATTTTCGTTGACCTTTCTCATTTGACTTTCCCGCCGATCAGTCCTAAATGACACCATGGCTAGGCAAATTACATCGGAAAGTCCATTCAGTTTTAAATATTCATTTAACTGTTCGAACTATGAACTTGCCTTATGTTCATGTGAGCGGCCTTAAAATCATTGTATCTTAAAATGTATCCTAAGCTCCATCGTTATCATTTCTTTTATATAACCTTCCCATGAGTTAGGAAAGTGATTTTACTCGACCTTCCAAAAATAAACACTCGTAGATAAGGGCTTGCTCGTCCTTCTGGCGAAAAATACAGTAAGTGTCACTCCTAAGCACAAGCTGTTAAATGTATGAGAAAAATTGCACTCTTTAGTAGTAATGGCCACACACTGTCTTGGTTCGTCAGTTTGTATGAAGATGCCGACAAGAGGTAATGATGCTACGTGTTTGATTTGCTCCCGCCCCTGTATATCTAGAATTAAAAGAGAGAGATGACCACCTATGATTGACGCACCCTCGATCATTTCCCGCCCTTCCGCTTCCCCTTTCCACCACCCCCGTCTCCTCCCCCTTCCCTCCTGTATCTTCTCTCATCGGTCGTATTCTTTACTCGAACTTTTAATCTCTTTCCTAAGTTTCTGTCATACGAGCGTTTATCCTCCTCCGAGCCTGCGTCAGAAATATCTCCTGTCACATCGGTAACCGTCAAATTTCCTTACCTTCCCTCCAACTCCTCACCCTCCCTTCGCTAGCTCCGCACCCCCGCCTCACCTTACCCCCGGTGTTCTCCCTCCTTCTCCGCCCCGCCGTCCCCACCCCACCCCATTTCTCTCTCAGCGTTTCTCACTTTGAATTCTTAATTGGAGGCGGCATTTCGCTTTACCGCAGCAGAAAGGAGCGAACCGCGCACGGCTCGCTCCAGCGGGAGTATGCTTGGCCTGTTCGGGTAAGGGTTGGTTCCCACCCTCCCCCACAGGGGGTTGAGGAGAGTGGTGAAAAAGTATTGAGTTTCGGAACCGCGCTGAATTGATGGGATTTTAGTGGGGAGGGGAGCCCCGGGAGTGCACGTGGGCACAGGGCCGCCAATTTCCACCCCTGGCCACGCGCGACCTTCTGGAAGTAGGCAGGTAGGCTGTTTGACAGTGCGAAGAATCATTGTCATCATCAGCATTTCAGTACAAATATTGGTTTTGCAATAGCCCTTCATACACCTCTTTAAATTAAATCCCCTCGCCTCCTGATATCCTCTTTGTTTTTCGTCCTTACTTGTTTTTCCCCCGTGTACTTCTCCCTTGGTCTTCCTCGCAGGATCTTCCCTTCTATTATGTTTATGATCGAGTCCATTGTGCCTCAAGGTGCATCCAATCCACCCAGTTCTTCTTTGCTATAGAGATTCCCATATAATCCTTTCGCTTCCGCTCTCTTATACACTTAGACTTTCCTTACTTTTTTGCCCTTTTCATCCTTTGCCCTTCAGCATTTTTCTTCAAAACCCTGAACCAAAGACTTCTATTCTTGGGTGGCCCCCTTTTCTGCTGTTCCATGTCTCTGATGCATACGGTTCCATTTATCGTACGAAAATTTTGACAAACTGCATTCTTGCCAACCTCTGGTTCCTTGAACATGGTAGTTGCCTTTTCTTGATGAATGCCTTCTTAGCTGGCTATTCTTCCCCTAACTTCGGTCGAATGTGTACCATCCCAAGTTATCCCACTGTCCAGGTCAATGAAGGGTTAGAGTTGCTTCCAGATCTTCTCGCGTTTCTGCAACTTTAAATATATGATAGTATGATGATATTTTAGTACCCTGCTAGCCACCGTTAGGTTGTGTGACAGGGAGTGAATACGCACCAGACTAAATTTGGACCCGAATATGACCCTACCGTGGTCAGACTAATTCTGATTATTCTGATCCCTTATCGTTCGTGGAAAAAATGATATCGTAAATCTATCTGTTCTACCCTTAATCTTCCTAATTTTTTTGCACGATCTCTCTTACCGTAGTACGATAGGGTTAATCATACATTTTCTTAAAGAGACGTCCTTCCAACTTACGCTGGACATTTAATCTGTAATTTATGTTATCTCTTTTTATCTCTAATTAATATTATACCGTTTGACTTTGTCAAAGGCCTCCTCGAGGAACACAAATGCCACACATAATGTCTTGTTTATGCGTATTATTTTTTCAACTGATACCCTCAAGCTAAGTATTGTGTCCTTGTTCCTCGGTTTTTGATGAATTGGAATTGGTTTTCTACAATTGTTTCCTCCATCTTTCCTTCTTTTTATTGGATCCTAGTAAGTATATTCGAAACTTGATACCCCAGCCTCAGAGTACCTCGCAAAAGTCTCTTCTTGGTTTCATCGATATTGCAATCGTCACACTCCTCATGAAGTCCTCTGATATTTTTCCACTGTCGTAGCTCCCTTTGATTATTCCATTGAGAGTATCCTTAGCTTTGACTCCGAATGCTTTCGCTATTTCTCCGTTTATTTTTGTAGTGATTTCCAAGTGTGCAAAGACGGAGCAGTTTGTAAAAGACTGAAGAAAATGAATAATTGCCCTGGAACGGCTTGAAAACTCCCTCGGCTTCGCCGTAAGGGAGCGGCTTGAGTATGTACATGTGTGCTCATATCTGACCCATATCCGTATGTTGCTTACATGCTAGATTCGATGTACGAAAAGAGTTTATTTCACTGTTTTTTCGCCTCTATGAAAATCTTTGGGGCCTAAGTGCACATTTGCTTGAACTTGTCAGGAGTGGTGCTTTTCCGATAAACATACAGGGGATATCATTTTCTACCATGGTTATCCCCGTGATGTGGCTTTAAATGTAGCATGTGGTCGCAGTCGCCAAAAATCAATATCTGTGGGCTCTAATCGATGAATTTCAGTCCTAATTTGTGTCCCCAACCGTTTGCCTGGCTTGCCATTAATGAATTACTGCTACGCCATTGGAAATACTGTTCGTTTCATAAATACGCCAATTTGCTTCACCCCTCTGTAACAATGCTCACCATCGTTGCTGTGCATGTAGCGATTTCTTTCGTATCATAACACAGGAATTCCATCTTTACATACAACGTGAAATTTAATTGTATTTTAAAAGTGTCCTGGCGTTTAGCCCTCCGTGAAGCTTAACTGGTAGCTAGAAGTATGTGCTCCATGTTCGTGCTTCGGTTAATATTTTGGAACTTTTTGAGGGTGAATATGACCATTATAACCTCATATAACTCCAGGGGAGTATAGTAAACATGATTTTTTTCGTGATCCTGCTACTGCCGAGCTATTTTCCGTATAACAAAAGAAACCTCGTCTCGCCGGGGGAGCACTCTTGCCGAAGGAGAAGGCGAAGGAATGATGAGGAGTTCACTTTAAGACTTTTACTCTGCGCCAGGAGAGCGAGAGAGCATTTTGAGATCGCAATTAACTTCGGTAAATATATCGCCACTCCCATTTCAAGCAAATATTGTTGGTCGCCTGAGAACACCATCTTGTTTTACGCTATCGAATGTTAGAATATTAGATTGTGCAATGAAATAACATGCTACTTACTGGGTGATATAAAGAAAGAAGAACTGTTAGTGCATGGACAAATGCATATTCGTAGACTGTGTTAGCAATCTCTTCTTGTGTTAGCAATCTTCTCGTGAGGTAAGATTCTCATTTCGAAGGCATCAAACATGTTAGCGTGCATATGTCAATGCATGTACGGCTTGTAAAATTGAGGGAAATTCAAATTCGTTTTTGCCAAAAATACATCTACGTAACACCTCACAAGCCGCCGCAAGGGCGTGTGGCGGGTGGTGTTAGGTCATCACCCGTAAAAAGGAACAAAGCCACGTGCAAAATCACCACATACACGCAAAAATATACACACAGTGGCGCGTACACTCATGCAAATATCCCTTCATCCCACTCGCATGCACAAGTACACATTTACACCAAAAATAGAGCCGAAATGAAATACCGTGGGATTCTCGATTGGCAATTTCTCTTACCATTTAATTTTTCTACGTTTTTTTCTCACCGGTCCTGTCCAAACAATTGTTGTTGTTTTTTAAACAATTTTGATGGGTAAAATACTGAATGCTGTGTTTTAAATACGGCGGAGAAGAACCTTGACGCATATCAAAAACTGGCTGTATCATGTCAAAGGGCTAATCACCGTTATCGTCTGTAATCATGTATCGCTTACTCCTTGTCAGATTATCTATTTAGGCATAGATTTTGTTCTCATACTTGGGAGGAACACCCTCTTCAATTCTTTATTGGGATACTAGTTGATGATAAATTTTTTGCCGTAATAGTAGTTTTTTTGGTGAAGTGACTTATATTTATATAAATACATACCATATTTATTTTCTATCCCAAAAATGATCCCCGTTCTTCTTAAAAAAATATTCTTTTCCCACTGTAGTTACTTTCCCACCGCGTTACATTAGAGGCTTGGCTGTAATCAATACACTGTAAATGCCATTTCTTTATTATTTTTCAATTTTTTGTAATCTAATTTTTCAATTTTTTCATTGTCTCTTGTTTGGGTTTTCTCAAATCTTCTTTGTGCAATAAAAAAAGTAGCGTTCTAACGTCAAACTGATGCCAGGAAATGTGGTTCATTAAATGATACGGTCGGGTGTTATTAATTAACACTTCAGGGACCCCAAACCGACAGGGCTGAGGGATTAATCAGCGGGCCGTATCGTGAGGGCCTGAGAAATGTCTTCCTCGTGGCTCCCTTACTATTATCGTCGGGCAAAAAGTAGCGAATTCACTCGCCGCATGTTCCCATCACCGAAACTCGAGCAGTGATGGCTTCGCCGGGTGATTCAGAGCCAAGTTTACATTGTCGCATGGTGTTCCCTTAACTTATTTTTTTTTAGTTTGAGTTTCGAAGGAGTCGAGGGGGAATCGTCGAGGGAGACCTGCAGAATTCTGCAGGGTCGGGGGTGGGTGGGGAGAGGGTGTGGGGCGAGTCTCCTGGGGTGATTGGATGGAGATAGGCGAGAGGAGCAAAAAGGAGGGGGGAGGCAGTCCGGGAAGAGGGAGAGTGATTTACGTCCTGGTTTTTACGAATTTCCTTTGTTGTAAGGTTTTTACGTTAAGATCTTTGACAGTTTAATGTCTTTCCAAGTGGAGATCGCTCCGGTGATAATGATTCATGGCGGGTGAATCAAATGCTGGCGGAAAAATGGGAGGGATTGCCTTGAAGCGCAAGGCCCGATGCCTTGCCTTTTTAAGTTTTGAAGAGAGTGCGTGGACGCAAAGGGTTATTTCTTTTATTTATGTTTTCGACGTGACTTGTGTCGGGGTTTGGTGTAGTTCCGCCCCTAGTACCACGCCGTGATTTTTGCCCCAGTGCCTTTGGGTCCCCTATATGGAATGCACCCGGCGTTCCTTCGGTTTTGAGAAAGGAAGACTTTCTTTCCTTTCTTTCTTTCGCCTGACCCGCACGTTTCTAAGTGTTCTTATCATATTGTACTTTATATGAAAGGTGTGAAGCTGTCTCCTTGGTAATGTTCGGACTATCTCGCACTTAATGCCGTTTGCTCTATTGGCACTATCGATCAGAAGTCATTTTATGAAATAGTGTAGTTGTGGAACGAAATGGTGAATACTTGAGTCCTGCACTGCTAAGGAAAAGACTAAAAGGGTCCGCGGGTTGTGATTCTTTATTTTATTAAAATTAATGCCTTCCAAATTTTGCGTTGAAACTGGAAAAATCTTGGAATCCGCTTATGAAAATTTACTGATTTGGATATCGTAGTTATTTTTGTATTAATATGACAAACTAAAATTGATGTTTGCTGTTCATCCATTCACAATTACGTTTGAAGAATGTGTTTTTTCTACTTCGCAGTACTTTATTATGTGTGTACTCCATGAGCTGACAAATGTATTGAGGTGTTGATGGACGCTTCTGCTCTAAAAGCATTCTATTTCCCGCTAAAGTTTTTTTTAATGCCATCATTTATGTCCAAGTGGGTGATTATCGTGTGCGTGACGAAGTTAGCTAAATACAAGAGGAATTACTTAGATATACCCTTGCAGTATTCGATTCAATAAAATATTCTGGGTTTATCTGGTACAAAAACGACTGTCACAAAGAAGTGTATCATAAATTACACTCATTTGAATGCATTGAAAAAATTCAGTAAACTATAATTATTATTATAAAATTTCGTGTGGCATTTACTCTTATCATTGATATCGTTTACATTACTTTTAACTATCTTGAGACAAAAGATGATCGGTTCCCACCATGTAGATCATATCAATTTGTGCTCCATGTTCGATCATTTTTTGAATTGAGAGCATATTGATATCAACGAGTGGATATGTTCATTATTGCTTTTCCATTATCAATTTTTAACTTCTGCGGACGCTGAAGTGATGTCCCTTGGACGTTAAACCTTCGATCTCTTCATAATTGATTGAAAACTGCGCTGGTTCCTGATCACGTGTGGCTCTTCGAGTATTACACGATGCTCGTCGGGTCGATGATTGCCGTCTATGATGCGTATCTCAAACAAAAAACAACTCTTATTTCGCACTTTTCGTCCTCTTAGCCCCTCCCACTCGCTTCGACCCGTGCGCTCATTTCAGCACGGTGAATAACCCCAGGGCTGGCCTTACATCAATGACCAATAACACTCCCCGAACTGAGATGCAAATGCGATTTCATTAGTCTTTATGACACAGAGCATAACATCCTCTTGCGCCAATGACGCCGAGTGCATCACATTCCCTTGCCCCGCATTCTCTCTTCCGCGGGGTAAATGGCCAGGTTTTTTGGGGGGACTTTCCTCTGAGGCTCGCGATATTGGTTTAGCATTGACATTGCTCCAGTCTTGAATATATCATAGGCGTTAATTTAAACCTTCCGACGAGGTAAACAGTGCGATTGTCGTTCGTTGGTGACGCAGGAATCTCATGCAGTATGCATATGGTCTCTTCATCGTCCAGCGATGATTCTCTTTCATCGCCACTGATCGGAATCGGTGTTTTATTTTCAGAAGGCCGAGATTTTCTAACGTTACTAATGACCAGTACTCATTTCGTCTTGAGTTGAATGAGCGCCTCTGCCCATCCAAGTTAAGTGGCTCGTGTAATTTTGGGCGTCTAAGTCGATTTTTAGATCCAAACTAATCAGCATTTCAATGAGAGCACACGAAACGGCTCGCGGATGTCCCTCACGTGCGCCCTCCGCGGCGTACACGGGTAAACGCAGGCGCCCGCTCGCTCTAGTTCCATTTTTAACTTTTTATCCTTGAGTAAATTGATTCCCGGTGAAACTTGCAATGTTTGCCCAATAGTAATCTTCTCTGAATATCATGAAACTCGCTTTAAAACAATCTCGGAGATATGGGGCTCAGTTTTTAAAACTCTCTATTACTAGTAGCAATGCAAACGAAAAAAGTTTTTAAGTCGCCTTTTAAGGCACTGTTATTTAATGTTTTCATCACTTGAAGATTGAAAGCATGAACCTGAATAATTGTGACACTTTTCAGAGAAAGCTCAGCTTCATTTTTGGACTTTTATTATTGATAATGTATTTTTTTATCGGTAAGTCGGTTTGGAAACAGAATTAGACTTTTGCTTTTGATTCAAAATTCACGCACTGGCTTCTTGGCAGATAATCAGAATATGGATAAAGTACCTGAAGTCTCGGAAAATTGATCATATATAATCTTCATCACCATGTTTATCATGATATTTTTTGAGACACCCTACCGACACCTGGAATGCAAAATCTTTTGTCGAAAGCGAAGTCATTTAGTGGAATTTTGTCGTGGTTAACCTTATTTCTGATTTAATTTTCAAGCAATTAAGGCAGTCCGCTTAGCAAAAATGTTGACTCGGTCAACAGCAATGCGATGTTTTTAGCATATCCGATTGAGTGATAAGAATCCAACATTCAATCAGGTTCCAGTAGAGAGATCTCATCCTTGGATCCTGCATGTCTTCCGTTAAGAATTGAAAACGAAAATGTGGAAGGTGGTGTGGTACATAATGGTGTAATGTATTGGATACCCCCGTTTCGATCAAGTGCAAGAAATTTACTCTGGTACACAAAACAGTATGTATTAGGTGTTTAAACCGAAAGTCATTTTAGAAATGATGAAAGCATTTAATTTACAAGTCGGAACAAAATTAAACATTGTAAATATAGCAGGTATATTTGTAGGTGCATGTGTATGTTATTTGTTAGTTTGTGTGTTTGCATGTGTGTGGGGTGTAAGGGTTTTTGCATGAATGTATACAATGTTTTGTTTGTGGACTGTATAAATTTGTGGCTTTTTCTTAATAACGGGTGGTACCCTAACATCTCCCGCCACACACCCTTGCGGCGGCTTGCGGGGCATTAAGTAGATGTAGGTGAATAGAAACCGAGGCATTCACACTGAGGTGCTACACCAGATGTCCCTCCAGGCTTCTTAAATAGATGTATTCTTTAATGCTTAATAGATCAGTTCTTGATGCTTAAATAGATCTATTTTAAATGTTTTAAATACCGTTGCGATAAACTCACCTCCTAAATTAGCTCCAGCCGCGACTACGAGTTGAAATGGCGTTTCATTTGTATATCTATTTTCCTCATACTTTCCGAGAGATAAACATGTCATCCATGTGCTTAGAGTTCAAACTTCAATTTGATGCGTGGTGAAAGAATCACACCACGTTTTGTTCCATCTACAACAATGAGGAAGAAAACTATCCAAACAGTTGTTGCTTAGTATTTGAATAAAAATTCCTTTCGTTGGAGATGTTCATCTCCTTTGCATGATAACAACGGAAGGGAGTTTTCAAAAGTGTTTATGTGGAAAGAATTCAAAATTGTCATCACACATTTTTTTCCCCGCAATGATTTAAATCCGCATTCCGCAGATTCCAAGGCCCTGTCGGGGTTTTTTTTATTCCGCCTTTCCCCGCCCCTCCTCCTCCGCACCATTCCCCGCTTCTATAATACCCCCTCCCTCTTTCACTCTTCCCTCCTCTCCACCCCCCCCACTCCCCCGCTCTTATTCATTCCTCGACGTGGGCCAGTCTCGTTTGGGGGAAGGAATCGCTTTAGGGACCACTCGCATCATCGAGGAACCAATCGGAAACATGATCCAGGGCCCCGCCGAGCTCTTGTGCTATGCTGCCTTGCATATTCAGATGAACCCTTTTTTTAATGCCCTTCTAAAATTTGCATAATCGCGCATGTTATGCTTCATCTTGGAGTTTAGCATTAAATTTTTTGGCGATCTCTCTTGATTTAATGTAATTTAACAAGAACAAGAAGGAAATATGCCCTGCATTTCGCATGGTGCTGATGTAGTGGTACAATGTTATTAAATCGCTGTTTAATTTCCACTACCGATGGCTCCATATGCAATGAGTAGCGTACAAATATCGCTAAGCAGTAAACCAATATTTAATTGAGACATGTAGAAGGGGATAACGTGCAGATCAACATGCAAGAAGCGTCATATTTAATGTATTAGCAAAGCGTGACAAAAGGGTCTACAACAGAAAACTCAAACAGGAAAATATAGCCGTTTCATTTACTTAAACATCTTGAGACAGCTCTTTATGCAAATTATTTATTACTTTATTACAGACTCGCCAGTAATTTAAAGAAAACGCGGTGAATTTAGTGTAAGTAACTTACTCCGGTTGGTATATGACATTACACGATTTGTATCAAGCATCGAATAAACAAATTCATTATATTGGCGTGTGGGACTCTATAAATCGGACTTATCGACCATTAGGTAAGGGCACTAGATTATGAAGCCTAGTGCCATAGGCAAACGTTGAAAATCAACACTCACACTTATAAATGAACATCCGCCTTCAACCTGTCTCTTCCATATATTTACCGTGATTCTAGTTTTTTCATAATGGTTTTCGTGTCTCCTCCATGAAGTGCATTATCTGTATTGTTTATTAGAACCTCCTTGTCTCTTCTCGATTACCTGCTCTAACCACGTTATCTGTGAAAATGAAAAATGTCGATTTATTCCCGCAACTACATTGTTTCTTTGCACTCTCATTTTTCTGCCCCTTCTTTTGCTCATTGGAATGAGGTAAATGACTTTAAGTTATCCGTATAAATCTTCCGTTTACTTTCGTTACTGCATTCTCCCTTCTTTCCTCGCAGCGTGGCGAACTTACCGGTATGAAGTTGATACTTGCATTTTTATCCTCTTTGTAATCCGTTGTAAGTGTTTCAACCAGTTTTCATGTATTTATTTCCCTCTTCACCAAAGGTTTTCTTAGAGTCGTTTTTTATCTATCTGCATGACTAGATGAAGCTTTCTATCCCCGATGCCTCTCACCTGTGAGGTTTTCTGATGCGCGGTTTTTAATTGTATACCTTTGGTCTTTCGACTGTTCATTTGTGTCATCAATTTCAGCGCTGGTTACATTGGATACTCATGTTTTGGGGATCTTCGAATGCCTCGATTTGTCTTTTCATCGGCATCGCCGTCTTCTCTCTGCTCCCTTCCAGTCCTGCCAAATTATTATCCTTCAGTACCAATTTTTGATTATCCAAACTAAATTTTCACTTTATATTTGCCCTGATTTTGTTCCCGCCAGACGACTTCTTTTCCTTCACCTTTTCTTTCACTGCTCTGCGAAATTCGGCTGTTATTTGCTCCAGTCGTCTTCATTCAAATTTTACAAAGCCTTCTTCCTTCGTTTTTTGTCGCTTATAAGATTTTTGCATTTTTCAACCCTATCACAAAATCCTAATATTCCGTTAACTTGTCTTAGCATGTTCTCCCCACATTATTTACCGCATCAGAGTACGAACTGGAGCCAGTGAGTGGCGGAGATGAATGCAACATTTAAAAACAAACCGGAGCCAGTTCCTAGAAGGTGCAAAGCCTTTCTTTTCCGTTTTATTCGAACCTACATGTTCTACAATTATCAACTATGCATCAAAGTTTTCAAGTATCTATCGCACATTAGCATCTCTCTTGATAAATGGAAGTTTTACACTCTATGTTATGCCAACTTTAAAGTTGTAAGTTTTGTGATGTAGCTTTTAGCTTTGACAAACGGAACCTTGGTCTCTTCATTACATTGATGCAGAAAATGGAGAAGCGTAGAAGTGCTGGATCAGAACCGAAACGTACCGTGGGAGGGGGGGTGTGGCGGGAGGGAGCAGGGGGGCGTGGAGGTTTGAATGTGTCCCCCGGGGAGGCGTGCGTGGGTGTCGCTCGCCCCCCCCTCAACGATCGGACCGGAGTGAGTCTGCCTGCTAATCGCCGTCCCGTCTGGGATCGCTCCCCCCCGCCCGCACCCCTCCCTCTCCCGCGGCCGGCGCTCCCGACCTCTCCCCCCGAGAGCCATCCATACCAGTCGCATGCCGCGCGAAAACCTGTTCGCCAGTGATACCGACAGGATGGGCGAGTCTGCTGCCTCACCCCCGCCCCTCCCCGCTTCTCTCTCTCTCTCCCTCGCCCCTCCCACCCAGACGACCGGGTGTGGCGCTCCAACCCTCCTTCGGGGGTCCTTATTGCTTCTAGGGTGGGCCGCAAAAAAGATTTCTCTCGAAATGCAAAAATGTTACCCCTCGCGAAGAAGTGCTATATTGGGCGTGAAAGTAACTGCCGCGGTTCTAAATCCGTGGTTCTGTTTCTTGACTATGCCCACTACATCTGTATAAATCTCCCACAATCCCCAAAATCAAAGTATTTGGCACGGGATGCTAGCATCAGGTGGGATAGTTAAGGGATAATGGAAATGAAAATGTGCTTAAAGGGTTAGGTAGAGGGAAAAACCATTCAGTGCAAACCCCGAAAAGACGTGCTAATCCATATGCATGCCAGAGGAAAACTTAGTTCAAACAAGTTTTGATTTAACCCACCACACATAAAAGTTCTCTGGTATATGCACTAAAATAGGAGGGAATGAAAATGAAATGCGACACCTAGTACCATAGACCACCACCACCATTAACGAGAAAGGCTGTGCAGAGCTGGAAAGCAAGAAGGGAACAGTGGTGTTGACCCATGGCCATGCGATTCCACGTTTGTGACATGGGCGACTCTGCTGCCTCTCCCCCACCTCTCCTGGTTCCTCAAGTTCTCTCAACTTCCAGCACTTAACGGAAATTGACAAAATGTGTATGACCATGGTAAAGAAGCCACCACACCCCCATTTCAGACTAATTCATATCAGATTCATGTCGTAAGGTCTCTTTAAGTACCTTGCTTTCACATCGTTTCATCATGTTCAGCGTTCTTCAATATTGACCCATATATTTAGGCTAAAAGAGATGACGGAGGAAGATAAGCGTTGACGTGGCCAAATTTTTATGCAGTTTTAATCGGTATTCAGACGAACTGGATCAGTCATCCGCTTTCACTCACATGCATGAGTGTTTGGGAGGGACGTATAGTGGGAGTCTTATACCAAAGTGTGCTTCTTTCCGCTTGCGCATCGAATCTTTTGATTATTTCCCTCGTCATCATCATCACTACTCATCGATTCCAAGATTGTTTGGCACTATTCCACGACTTGGCACGGCGTCGTGCCTCGATATTTCTTCGCTTTCACCCTTGCTGGTTATGTTTTCCATTAGGCGTTTTCCTGCATTGGTTCTTACCTTCATTCTCTTCGACCATAAGCAGTAATGGAGGATTTCGTCGTTAGTGATGTTTCGCCCATTTGACTCTGATCGTCTTTCCGGCCTGAGTACGTGGGTGTTTTTTGTAAACGACGTCAAATGCACTTAAATATCCATCCTTGTCGAAAGCGTTAAAATTCCAAAATATATATAGCTTTTGGGTGCAAAACCTGATAAGCCGACGAGTGAACCCTAAACGAAACTGCCAATTAAGGGTGTTCATGTGCAGAATATATGCAAAATATGCAGAAAGCTAATGCGGGGTTTAGCATTATACTGATTTGACTCTGTGTTTCGTAGTCCAAATGACTGTCACTTTTCCTAACACAGAAAGCGTAAATGATGAACTGTTTTTTTACGCCCCCTCCCCTAATGTGCTATTTTTCCTGCACTAGGTTTTTTCGTCAAGGATAACACCGTTATTCCTTACCTTTTTCCCACAATTTTGCATGGCTTTTCACTCTTTGCACTCTCGCACTCTTTGTACTCGTATATTCATTGTAAATCGATTTTCATTATCTAGTTCTTTTTTGTATTATTTAGCACTTAAATGTAATTATATTGCCATTGATTGTAATTGACGATGGGTTAGATGAAAGAAGGGACTACCGCAGTTTCCATCTCACCTGAATAATGCCGAATTATTATTATTATGTAGTTGTAAAAATCTACAGATTAACCTTCGAGTACGAGACATAAAGTTCTCAACGGAGTCGTCATAAAATTGTCTTGATATATAGAAATCACGATGTGCTCTAAAAGCTGACTTATTTTAAAGTTTTAATTACTATATTTCACCGTAAAACACTTCATGTTTATTTACGCTTGTTTTAACGGGAATGTAACACATCTGACGCGAGAAACACGCGAAAAAAAGACAGACTTTTAATTTGATTGCACGTGGTCACAGCCACCTCCGTCAGAGTGAGATGACGCACCACTAAAGATTGATGGGAACATCGAAAATTTAAAAAAATCCGAGAAACAAAACCCGCAAATTCTAAAAAACCGCTCCACAGTAATCTCACACCGTTGGAGAGCGTAGGAGTTTAAAGAAGAATAAGCAGATGAATATAATGTTTTTTTAAATTTAAGATAGAAACATGTAACATGTGATTTGTATTATAAAATGAAACCTAAAATATCAAAATGTATTCTAATGCAAATTTTCGTTTGAACCCAGAAAAAGAATTATCATGTAGTGACACTGCAGGGTGTCACATTCGGTGTGTTTGCTTTCGCCACTGTCGTATCGGTTCTTACTCTCCGAGGCACTGTTCCATGTTGATCAGGTTTGATAGTTGATCATTTACTATCCCTCATAAAATAAAATGCATGCATGTGGGTGGAAGAAAGGAAGAGTTGGGGAAGGAGACTTTTTTTTGGAATCTCGAAGGGGGTTTTTGTCGTAACTCTGTCGCTAATATTGCTCTTATTCCCAAATTTTTTGCTACTCCTGTAGAATTATCGTCGACTTTATAAAATTCTCCCCACTTTACCCTGCTGGTTGAAGAGACGGTCGTAGACGAAGAAATCCTCTGACCACTTTGATGCGGCTGTTCCTCATGAGGCATTAAGTCTGCAATCCGAACTGCTTTACGACTTTGGAAATGACAAATGGATAAAGATAATCAATACTTATAACAATTTAGAAAAATGCGAAAACGAGTGCGTCTGCCCGTGGCGACCGAGTCTCCTCCCCCTTTCCTAACCTCTCCCACCCCCCCAGTCTCTCCCATCCATCTTCTACTTATGTTTGTCCCCTTCCCACCGCTTCCTACACTCCCCCTCCGGCCGACCTTTGCTTTCTCCAGTGGTCGCTCGGTCGGAGGAATACATTTGGACGCGGAAATCAAAAGATCGCCAAGAAGAGAGATTAAAAAATGAACGCCGTTAGTCAAGGCACACACAAACACGCGCGCGCGCGCGGGCCACCTCGGATAGGTGTGCCAGTTAAAATCGCGAGCGGCTGGCTGAACGCTTGCAGTCCACTAATTTACCAAGAGGTCGGCAACCTCCGGACAATACGTTGGGGACGAATGGCTCAGTCGTGAAGGGCCGCGGCCGGAAGCCGGCCACTCGACCGAGGGCAATCGGGAGAGGACTCCAATGCTGGGTTTGGTCACCTTGCAACGTGATTTGTGAATATCCGCGTCATCAGCAACCTTAGGGTTTTCTGAGGGCACTATTGCCGAGTACTGTGAAATATTTCCCTCCGCTGGTGGTGGATTAAGATTCGTAAATGATTGCGGATACTTCTCAGAGGAGAGTCCCCGCATCATTTCAAACGATCATTCTTGTCCAGCCGAAAGGGACTCATGATTGTGCCCTTCGAGGTGACGGCTGATTTTGATGATTGCGCGGAATAGCGCATAAACATAAGTGGCATCTATTAATAAAGACAATTCTTATTAATGAGACTGTGAAGCTAGCAATGCCATGTGAAAAAATTATATTTTTATGACTAAGAACGTATATTTGTAAAAAAATTAGTGTTTAGCACGAATTAATAAAGCTATTAGGAGAAATACATTTTCAATGATTACCGTACCGACTTGAAAATAATGATAAGTTTCCCCCCAAATCATGCCGATGACTCCATAATCCGCCGCTGAACCAAGATTCAATTGCAAATGAAACTATACAAGGACCATTGATTTCGTTTGTCAGGTCTCGAAAAAGATAGAGGTGTCCATTATAAATCTGAGTAGGCTTTGTCTTATGGATATAAATGGTGCAGTAGTGTGAATCATACCAACTTTATGTAGTTTAAAATATTATCCAATGAGTTTTTGTTTCGTTTCCCAAATTTTCTATTTTTAATATAAGAATTAAGACAAAATAGACAACAAATATAATTGATAATAAAATGTAAGATGTGGAATTTCAAAAAATAATTCAAGAATTGATTTAGTATTTTTCATGCGTACTTTGAAGTTAATTTTTATGATTATTTATAAAGAGGAGGAATTATTTGTTTTGTATCGTCCAAGAAAATCCACTTACTTCTACTGATATGCTATTAAATGGTGAAACAAAATTTGGTGCTTAGTAGCATGGCAAAAGATTTTCTTCATTGCTAATCGTCAACTTGTTGCTAATGTTTATTTTGCCGTTGAATTTTGGAATGTTTTGGATTCGCCCTTTTTATTATCTTTTATGATTTTAGTTTTTTTTAAGAGCTAGTGGAAGACTTGAATAAAAATACCGACTTATTGAAGATCCCAGTTGAATATAGGATTGAGTCCTGAACTGGACCGTAGCATTGGAAAGAATGAATGTACTCATGCTTCCACATCTATTTAAATTTTCATGAAATAGACCAATCAGATCAGTGAAATTATTCGTATCTGTTTCGAGGTTACTATTAAGTTTAATCGTATGAGTTCCCCATGAAAAAAGGAATTGATTTCATAAGTTTCCTTCTTCCTGGTGCACCTGTAAGCATGATTTATCAACGGGACCCAAAGCGGCTCCTGATAGAAGACCCTTCTGTCCCTGAACCTTATCGACTACTGACAGCCCCACTACTATTGTCTCACACCTACTGTAGATCACATAATCTGTGTAAAGATCTAGAGCGTAATATATCTTTTCTTCGTAATAATTTCCTCCCATTATTCGTTTAATTCCATTAAATTGGGTCCTTTACTCCAGCGTCAAATTCAGATCCGAGAATGTAGATTTCTCTCTAATTACTGTCGGCAGGATCCTCTTCTTCATGTATTTAGGCATGAATTTATTTTCTACTGCCAAAGTAGTAGGGACGTAAGGAGTAGAATTGCGCTAGGCAAGGAGGCTTTCTCAAGGAGGAGGGAGTTGATGATGGAACGTTGAGTAGGGAGGTTAAGACAAGACTCGTAAAAACTTTGATATGGAGCGTAGCCATATACGGCGCGGAAACGTGGTCACTGAAGCAAGAGGATAGACGTAGATTGGAGGCTTTTGAAATGTGGGTGTGGAGAAGAATGGAGAAGGTGAAATGGACCGAAAGGAAAACAAATGAAGTGCTGGAGATGGTGGGTGAGGAGAGGGGTTTGTTGAGAGAAATCCTATGGAGGCAGGAAAAATGGATGAAGGGCGTATTGAGCCGTAGTGGAATGTTGAAGAAGGTAATAGAGGGGAGAATGTTAGGCAAACGAGAAAAGGGCAGGAACAGGATAGGGATGTTGGACGGGATGAAGGGAGGAAGGAAGTACACAGAGATGAATAGGGATCTGATGTAGAGTAGGTTGCTGGATTGTTTTGTTAGGAGTCACAAAATATTTATTTGGTAGTTTTGTCCATCCAAAACCTACCTTAACCGGTAAGTTACTTACGAGTATTAGAATTACTTTCTATTATAAATATCCTCCAAAAAAACTTTTCATATTTTCGCTCTATATTCGCCTTTAAATTAGAACATTGGCAAAACACCGAATGATGCTTGTTCTGCGTCAAATTAAGTGTTATCCCAAGGGAGGAACTTCGACTTTTTATTGAACCAAGGTATGTTGTTCATCTTTGCACTGGGGCTTCATTCTTTCTTTCTGGTTCTCTTCTCGGTTTTCGGTTTATCTCATTTCTAATCAATTTCTCACATTTTGTCTTTCCTCGGTCCGTGAATTTTTTGGACTTCCAACTATCTCTTTTCTATTAGTTCCCCGCTCCTTCGTCTTTTATTCGTGATTCTCTTAACACAGGTTTCCCTCGCTCAGGTACGTATTTTATTTCCTGTTATCCAAATATACGCTCTTCATGTCTTGCTATAATTCTCCGATTGAGATCGCCTGTGGTGTAAGTGTTGCCATTTTTTTCCGTTCATCACCCGTAGGATTGCCAACCATCGCTCAGATCCATTCAATCTGTATTTATGCCATTTGGTCTTCGTTCTTTTCCTTAGCTTTTTTAAAATATGTCAATTCATTTGCGTTGATTTGTGATCGCAATCATTATCTGGTCTTTGTTAGCTTTTGCATTCCTGTATTTTTTTCCTGAATTTCTGCTTCACAAGAATGTTGTCATATTGATATATTCATGCATCTGGCATTTTCTCATATGTGTTGTTTTCGTGAGTTTGTTACCCCTGATTTGAACCTATTTTTCCTACGGTCTCAAACGCCTTTCTCCTCGTTCGTGTCGCTCTCCTAAGCCACACATTCTTAATGTTTTTCGTTCCTGGCTCTTTCCAAGGCTTCCATTCCAGTTTCCTAAGTGTAGTTAACTTTTCTTTTCCCTTAAATTTTTATTCGTTCGGCGATATCCTCCACTTCGTCATCAACATGTTCTGCTGTCGGTGTGTAAACTTGTTACACTGCAGTATCTGTGGGGTTTTATGGTTGCCTTGACCGAAACGATTACTTAATTTTATTAGAGGAAACCCTTCACTCTCTACATAGCATTATTTTTCTGTGCTGTACCCAATCCCGCATTTCCATACACGGAGCGTGTCTGAATGATTGTTTCTTGCCGCCGCTCTAAATGTCTCCTTCTTCTGGCCACATCTTTTCACTTACGCCTGAAGACGTTCAAATCCTTTCTCCTCATCTCCGCCTTTACATTCCATAACCTCCCGCATGCCATGAGTGACCGACCATTCCAAGTTTCGGTTCCAATACTGTATAGCAGTTGCGCTATCTTATACGCTTCAGGTGGAAATGGCGAGTTATTTGTTCACGAACTATAAATTCAGCTCATAGGACGGTTATTTTAATTTTATTGTATTTGATGAAATTTCTCTTTGAACCGGCGGAAGATAAAGCAATGACGCTGTTCCGCCATGCCTCCTCCTAATTTATAGGTTCTTTCAATGAAACAGTTTTCTATTTTCTCCCTGACGTGCTGATTGCTTGCTTCTCTGACGCGAATCAAATTATCCTGTCCGACAGTGGTTTAAATTAACGTCTCCATTTGATCACGTATTCCCATCCAATCATTTTGTGGTCAATGAATCCCCGACCGCGCAGTTTGACCCAGAATCGGAGATAAAGCCAACGCTTCTGATATGCGACTGTTTTTAAGGTGCACTCTTTAAAATGTTTTCAGGGGACGAGTGAAACGCATTTGGCTCATAGGAATGAGAGAGAAACGCTTTTTGTGGTAAACAAATTGCGAGAGATTTGAATCCGGAACTCCCGACGCACGGACTAATGAGAGCGACCGCCCGAGGTGCGCTCGGCGGACGTCGGTTGGAATAACTGAAAGAGCTGAGAGTGATGGGAGGGAGGGTTGTAACGAAACGAAGAAATGATAAACATGTGACTGAAGGGCACGTTTCGTGATTCCGCAGAGCGTCGGCGGGATGCCACGATGGCCACTTAGGGGTAAAAAATATCAATTCGGAATAATGAATGATTTAACTTTTGTGTGTGTGTGGGGGGGGGGAACGTGATAGAATGCGGAGACCGACAGAAGAGGTCGCTGCGCAGATGAATTATACCCTCCGACAATGTGGAAGTTTAGACATTTAAATCGAAGCCTGGCACTCTTCAGTCATCGCACTGTGACGAACATTCATTGAGAAATTAATCTGTTCGCTTTATCCCACCCATGCTTAGTAACGAGCATCGAAATTCTTTCCTTAATGCGGACAGTGTCTCTTGACGTATTTTTTAGAAAGCGGAAAGCATAAACAAAGATACAGGAAATATCGATAAAAATTGAACCATCTAAAAATTTGTTTAATGTTACATCGATATTTGCCTAGTATAAAGTAAATAGAATTTGCAGTTCTCTCTACATTTTGTGAAGTGTCAGTGCTGGAGTATTTTGTACAATCTGCACGGCGACTCTTCTGTCTTGAAAGCATTGGTTTTTGAGATTCATGGATACTGCGCCCACTGCTGTTTGAGTTCCGATTCACTCACACCCGGCGAAATAACCTTATTTTCCTCTGCGCCATTGTCTTGATCAACTCTACTAACTTCACTTTGTTTTCGCCTCATTTATGAGACGTCCAAAATGCAAAGTGTTTCGAGTGGTGTAAACTTCTATCATTGTACATTTATGTTTGTGAAAATTGCGTGTCAGACTACAATTACGTATGTAAGAATTAACCAAACAAAACCTCGACCTCCTCTTTCCCTGATTAGCTGCCTAACATTTTTCATTACTTAGGAATTTAAAGTTATACTGTCTCTGATTATCTTCTCAATCCACCTTGTCCGACTTCTTAGGAATTTTCCTTTGAATATGGATACTCTCTCTTCCTTCATTTTCCAACACCACGCTGCGAAAGCCTCTGATCCTATTCCCCTTCGTCAAAGAACAAGCTCACGCATTTATCATACAACGCCGCAGTCTTGATTAATATTTTCCTCAATCCTTCTTTATTTTCAGTGTTTGTCTTCGTTTTTTAGTCTCGCCTTTCCGTGAATGGTTTTCGTTATGATAAAGTTGCATTCTTATAAAATAAACTATTTGTTTGTAAAACAATTTTCGCTAAAATTAATGATTTTTTCCCTTGAAATTATCTATTTTAGACCTGCGATGTTTACTTGACTTTCAAAGTTTTATATCATTGCTTTTGGTTTTTATTTTTTACATATCCTCCTTGCTGCTTTATTAAGGTAATACTGCGATTTATTTTGGTGGTTCTCTTAATCATTATCAAACACACCCTAAGTATTCTACTTCCTACATTGTGA
Source organism: Hetaerina titia (assembly GCA_037158775.1). Classification (NCBI taxonomy): domain Eukaryota; kingdom Metazoa; phylum Arthropoda; class Insecta; order Odonata; family Calopterygidae; genus Hetaerina; species Hetaerina titia. Next base: position 95,297,177 of record CM073776.1, read on the forward strand.
AATCTTAATGATAATTTGGTTTCCCGCCATTTTCATGCTCTAAGGTTTTATTTCATATTCCTTCGACAAAATATTTATCTTAAAAATGTTCACTCTTCCCGTAACTTTACCAGTTGGTGAGATTTGGCATTGGTAACACGTTCAGCCTTTTGTACCAGGTCTACTTGCTAGTTGTTTGCATTGCTCATAAACATGGGCTTCGATTTCAGGGGTAAAACTGTAGGTTACTTGAAGAGCTATGTTCCTACATGTCAGTATTCGGAACTCATATGAATATTTCAACATAAGTTAAAGCATCGACCGCTGCTGTCGACCAAACCCCCTTAATAACTATTTTTCATTTATTGTCTCTGATAATTTTATTCATATAAAATTTTAGTGTATGTGAACATTAAGTGCGTATGCCCAAAATTTGTACTTTTCCACAGTTTTAAACATTTTTTAATCAATGAACGAATGAAAACGAGTCATATGAACCCTTGTTAAGTCTTTTGATTACTAAGCATTCTAGGATTTTTTGCTATCGTAATAAATTTTACTTAAATTGATATTTGATCCATAAAACCAATCATAAACTTGTGAAATATACAGTAATAAACTGTATTATTGGGAAATCGGAGGTGCTGTTTCCAGCACAGGTACTCTATCATGCTTTCATTCCTTTGGCAGGATGACTAATTACCGGGCACCTTCGTTTGTCAGTAAGGAATCTGGTGCAGTGGTGAAATCTTCGGAGCGCGATAAATTGCTACTTTCGACATTTCCATTTAACATTCGCGGATTTAATTCTTTTTACGATGCTGAATTAGACAGTTTTAACTTACACGGACTGTTTGAACATCTGTTCCCGCAAACGGAGTTTAATAATATTTCAGCGTGCGTCTCGAATGTGCAAGCCGAATGCCATTTCGCCCGCATCACGTCACCACTCATAAAGCACCAATCAAGGGCAACTCCCCCCCCCCAACATCGCAGCTCGTTCCATGTAATCAATTTGGCGGATGTCATCCGTGGAGGACAAAGGGCGTTCCCGGTTGGTAGCCCTGCAGGTGTTGGGGGCGGACGGATGCCGGGAGACGCGCTCCTTGCCCGCTGAGAGCGTCCTCGAGATGAATCTTTTGCATGCCAACTCGACTTCTTTCTGCCCTTCAACTCTCCACTTGTTCTTCATATATCTCCCCTCGTGTTCTATCCCTTGCCGGACGCCTCGTCTCCTTCAAGTTCTCGTCTTCCGTCTCTCTCTCTCTCTTTCCTCATCCCTCTCCCGCCCCACCCCTCTTGCTCCCCTTCGCCTCGCTTCGGATTCCTCTGGTTAGCCATTCCGAAAGATCTGCCACTCTTGTCACCGAAGAGCCTTTTATGCGTCCATCCCGAGCTAAGAAATGTGTCCCGGAAATTAATACCGCATTGTTGTTAAAGTGCCAAGGTTTTCATATGCAAGTGGCGGAATGTCTCGAGTGAATTGAATCACGTTTGTTTCTCCGTGGGTTACACAGGCCAACAGTGGTTTTGGTGCCAGAGCTTTTAATGATGATTTAAAGAACAATTGGGGTGCTGAATCCAATTATGACACTAGTTTTTTCCTATCAGCTATAGTTTTCAAGATATAGATATGTTGTTACTTACGTAAAAAAATCTTCTACATGATGATATGGGAATATTATATTAATAATAAAACCCACTAAATATAAAGACTTGATTTATTTCTAGGGCTGTTAAATTACCCACAAACACAACAGAATTTACAATACAATTGAACAAAAAAACTAAAATTTTGTACTGTAATAAAAGAAATTGAAAAGAAAAAAATACATAAAAACATCACTCAACACATCCGAAGCTTCTTTTGCGCGATTTTCTTGAGTGCACTTTGTTCAAACAGTCTCGTTTTAAGCACCAGCAGTAATCTGCCATCATATGGTTATCCCATCTTCCTTGGTAGCGAGCTTCCATTGTTTTTATATCCTGGTGAAATCTTTCACCTTGTTCTTCACTTGTGTCTCCTAAATTTCCAAGAAAATTGTCTGAGTGGCTGTGTAGGTAGTGAACTTTTGTGCTCATATTACATCCAAGTGATTTGAAGTTACTGAGCATAATGTTTACCAGCTCAATATAATTTTCACTTTTGTGATTTCCTAGAAAATTTTTTATGACCTCAACAAATGACATCCAACTAATTTATTCAATCTCATTTATTGCCTCGACAAAAGCAGGATCCTTTGTAAGTTGTCTGATCTGTGGCCCCTCAAAAATACCAGCTTTAAGTTTTTCAATACTTATATAGTATTATTGGGCCGGTTCTTAACAATCCTTTTGAAATTTTTCCATGAAGTGTCGTGAAAATTATTTGCACAACATTTCACGTAAATGAAAATTTAGGGCTTTGCGTGCTCTTTAATTTTATCCGTCAATCGTGAGTTCGAGTCGTCTTAATTGTCCCGGCCAAGTCGGATCATGGTTTACTATATCATTGTGCATCGAATGTTTTCTCCCTTGTGATGTCGCGGTCAGTGTTTTGGCGTCCAGCCGTGGTAGTTCCTACGGCATCCGTCCTATAAATTTCGTTCCCTAAATCTTCTTGTCGAATATTCGCCCTCAGAAATTGCGGGAGTGAATGCTGTGATTGAAGTAATGGTTACCATTATTTAACTACTATTTTGGATTCACTATTCCGACGACCAAGGGACCGAAATATCATTTTAATGTGTTCCATCTTTTAAATTAAGTTCATAAAATATATTGTTAACTTTTTTAAATCACACGATAGCTAATAACATCAGTTTTCTCTTTCACCGAAATGTAGGTCCATGTATCGGATCGCTTGGCATATCGCACCAATTAAATCATATTCGTACTTTCTCTCGTTTAATTTCTTCAAGATTCTCGATGGTCTTAGCTCCAGCAGTTGATGAATGATGTCTGTCAGTTGGGCGTATGTAGCTGGGTTGTTACTACGGAAGGCGTCTCTAAAGATCTTGCCAGTTATTATTCTCTATTGAAACCTAAACAAAACCTTTGTGGATGAGGATTACTGGCCATAGTTGCTAAATAGGCAGTCCATTGTTTAAATGGAGTGAAGAAGTATAAAATTATTATTATTTAAAATGGCAATGCTAATCATCACACACATTATTGCCTTTCGATTTATTTATTATCCGAGTCACGCTAGAATGTGCAGCGTTTGAGATATCTGTGTGTACTCTCAAAGAAAACATTCCGCTACTACCTTTTTATATTTATTTATTATTAATTATTTCACTCAGGCCGTAAGAATTTTTTTCAACCGCTGAAATATAGAGATATTTTTTGAGCCTTTAGCCGTGGGGGTAATATTTGCTCCAAAGTTAAATGCCTAATTCTTTTTTGTAGAAAATTTACTGATGAAAGCGAATTATTGATTGATGAACAAAGAATAAAATATTTTCTAGCTTCAGTGGCGAAATTTCCTTTGATCGATGTCCAACTATCCTAGCAAGCGTGACGTGGGTCGACAAATCGGCGAGGGATGTCGGTGGAAGCCTCCGCGACTGGTGCACAAGCGTGAATTTAGTGGCGTCGGAACATCGATATGCTTAAGTGAGAATAGGTTTCCTTAAGTTGGAAAATGGGCTACACAACGGACACTAAAGATGAAAATTTTTAACATCTGGCTGAGAGCCAAGAGCAATCTTTGCTTCGATACCGCCATTATATTCATTAACTCATGATGAATGGCAACAGTTCCTCCGAATTCAGGAATGATTTTCGTTGGACAGATGGCTGCCATATTTCTGAAAACCTTAAATCTGTGTGCTTCTACTAAATGTGCTAGAGTTGCCTTTGGAGTATCTTCATTTCTAATGTAAAAGAAACAAAAGGGTAATTCCTATGGGTAATTTCATTTATCAACTTTTTCTCTTTGGCGAACTTGATCCAGACGCACTTGATTTTTACAGTCATTCCCCTCATCCTCCCTTGTTCCCAATCCCACCTGGACTCCAGGTCCATCAGCTTCATCCTAATGTGTACCCCCTTACGACCTCCTTAACTACCATCTTGAAAATAACTTAATTATCAAAAACAAGTTTGGGGAAAAAATTGTCGACTATAATAAATCATCTCGACTATTCTTCTTATGCATGTTACCAAATTATAGAAAACGTACAGTTTACTTTTAAAATATGTTGCCAAAAGATATAAGTTGTTAAGAAATGTGTTATACTTTAATGACGGAACATGTTTCCGGTGGTTTTTTGGCTGCCCTGACATGTACCATTAACTAGAGCTATTCTTTTCCCTGATTCCATATGAAATGCAGCAGAGAAAGTTTGAGAGTTTGAAGTATTAAAGGCTTACTTTTTCCGCTGCTTCTTTGTCGCCGGTGCACCGGGCTTCATGATTAGGCTCTTCCATCCTGGTCGTGGGCCACTTCCCTCTCCTCGCCCCTTAATCCTCGGCGTCCGAGGGTAGGAATGAAACCGGTGCAAAGTTAACCTCTGCGGTGTTTTTATCAGTCATCTCTCCTTTACGGAAATTATCAAGTCACGTTCACCTGCATGGTTGCTGGAGATGATAAAAATATAAGCGCCCACCCCGTTGTCTCGTTTGCTGCTGTCTCCCAAGATCCCCTGCTGCTAGGGCCATTGTTCCGTTAGTTATCTGCTCCTATCCAATCAAGACGAGCGACGCCATTCACCCGATCTCCTTCCTCTTGGACGCATTTTTTTCGCAAATTAACATCGAGAATAATGTTTGAAGTTCGAACTATGGGTCAGTTAAATGAAATTGCGTTACATTGCGAAATCTTGAGTGTTTAAATCTCTATGTTAATAGGCAATAGAGAAAAGCCGCTGCAGAACATTAACTGTGCCACAAATGGAAGTTGGATGATTCTTGGTCGTACTAAGGCACAAATAAGCATCAAAATGGACGTTTTGGTTATTTATTCTCATTATTATTACAGTGGTTACACCTTTATATTCCCAATTGAGTACTCAATGCGAGTTTGAAAGTACTTACAGTATCGTGGAGAAATACTGTGAATCTCTATGCAGCAAAATAGGCAAGTAAGAACGTTTTATTTCGTATTTATTCAATCCTTGGTAAATTATGTTTTTATTGGATTTCATTGAATTTCAGTTATTGAAGTTCAGTTATTTATGGTAAATTGTTGATACTAATTGATTGCATAGGATTTATAATATTCTACTATAAATACCTGTTTTGTAATCAAAACGTGTGTGTTGCCAAGGAATAAGTTTATTTGCAAGTCTCAATCTTTTTGAAACAACTGAATGTGTGTAATAAACTATAAATTGCATGTCTATCCTACTCTGGTAAATCTTAATTTATGGGTTAGCGATTCTTTTAAATTGACGAAATAAATTCCCTTAAATATCTTCCGGGCTCCATGATGGATAACTCTGGTGCAGAGCGTTGTGGCTTGCGTGCTGATCTAAAGCGGAACGGCTTGCTTATTTTGGCCAAGTTCCATTTTTCCAGAGAATTCACCTTGCAAAGAAATAGCGGTTTGAAACCGTTGAACGACTAAATTTCATCGCTTCTCTCGTCATCATCATTTACAAGTTTCATTTACAAGTACGGATTTTAATACTTCTCCGTTCTTTCAATTATACGGTACCATTTTTTTATTGTAGCATAAGCCAGGTTTTCGTAGTCCCGATTTGATGGGCTTAATTAATTTTTCTTTCATTACTTATTCCAAGCGCTGCAGTTTCCAACATGCTGTTTTAATATCAATTTTAATTTTGACACGTGAAGTTGCACTTAGCAATCAACGTGCGCTTTCCAGGAGAGATAGAATGCGTCATCCTGTTATGACAAAAAGGTGGTTCCCAAGTAGATGGCTTATAATAGGATGTGATTTGAATATTGCTCCGCAATGGGCCGAGCCGCCCTTATGTAGAGCAAACCATCAAACACCGTTGGAATGAGACCTGTGCGCTGTTAACTCCACAGTCGTTTGATGGCAATCCATCACCGGGGTTGTTATCTTTGGCACGAGAATGATGTCGCCGTTGAAAATAACATGTTACACTTTTGAAAACCGTGGAAGCTCCATCGTCCATAGAGAATTATGGCTCTATTGTCCACCGCGCATTTTAAAAACATGATCGTTTTCCTCGCCGGAGGCACGCGTCCCCTGCCCTCTGTGAATGGGCACTGTTTCCTCCCATCCGATAAGCCCCCCTGACCTCTTTTTCCCGTTCGTCTTCGCCCTCGCGGTCCCCTCCCCGCAAACACTCGCGGGTGATTCGGCGAAGACCCACGCCGAAGCGGTCAGCGGCGTGCACTCAGAAATCCCATTGGCCGCCTCCATTCCGGGGCGCGACTCTCATCTCGACGTCCGCGCCCCGACGACGTCCTCCTCACCCACACTTCGCCGTCCGGGCTGAACTCTCGTCCCGTCGCCTCTCCTGAGTACGCGTGTGAGCCCTCGGAGATTGTTTCCTAGCCGCGGGGAGTCCTTTTCGAGATTAGGTCCGAGCGTTCATTTTCATTTTTTTCGAAGGTGGGTGGAGGAGAAGGTTAGGGGGGCGGGGAACGTTACATTTGGAAGAGGGTGTGGGGGGAGGAGGATAGGAAGGGAGGAGAGGGAGAAATATTTGGAGGAGAGAAATGGATAAACCATTTGGTTAGTGTTCCACGCCTACGAGCGGTTGAGCTCGCTGGCGGAGTGTGGCCGGGAGACAACGGGACCGGCCGGGGAGGAGAGGAAGGAGGAGGTGGTGGGTTTAGTGAGGGGCATGCTGGGGACGGCGGCCAAATGAGAAGTCGCCTCCCCCGGTTGCAATGAAGATGTGAGATTGAGGGGGTGAGGGGAGTGGTACTCCGTAATTGAAAAACGCCTTTCTTCCCCTCCCCGCCCGACTGGGAGTGGTGGTGACCCGTCGCGTTGGAGTCGGTCCCCGCGGTCAACCCACCGCCGCCGCTCCCTCCCTTCGCGGGGGGAGAGAGAGGGGGTGAGACCGTCGTTGGGCGTGGTTGCCTCCGCGTCGGGAGTAATTGGCGAGGGGCGGCGAGTGGGATCTTGGGGCCGTCGCTGGAGCCTCCATCATCATCCCATGAGAGTTTTATTTCGGTTGCGTTCGGTTCGGCACTGATTTAGGTTCAATTGGCTCGGTGCCTCTTCTCTGTCTGCACCGAGCGGAAGTTTTCTCCGCTCGGTGCCCCGTCGCTGCTGTGAATGGCCCACACGGGCCCACTCCGTTCGTGATTGAGTGTCTCCGGACTGTTGCATTTCCCTTGTCCGGTGCTATTCCAGGGATGATTTAACCACGATTTGTGCCATTCTTCACCTCTCCTCCGAATCCCCGCCCACGGGATTCAGAGGAGTGGATGACGTGAACTGATCGGTCTTTGGCGCCAAATTAGTGCGCATTTTAAGGAGGCCTGGGCGCCCGGCCGAAACTGGATTTTTCTTTTTCACGACCTTGACAGCGGAAAATTGCGAGAAATCAAACGTTAATAGTCGTTGTTAATATTTTGAAAATAATACGGGAGGGATTAATGCAAAAATTACGACTGGAACGATATCGTGCGTAGAAAATCCAAAAGTAAATGGCGGAAACGTTAACTATTTTTGCCATTTACTAATTCAGTGTCCAGGCCATTAAGCGTAGGCGAGTTCTTTCCATCTATCGCACGAATAAACAGCATCATTGAATGATGTGTCATTGCATCACGGGCACGCCAGCATTAGTTTCGTCATTATGGCAATAGACTATGTCATATTCTCATGTGTCGTTTTAATTCCAATTATCCTCATTTATAGGTACGTACATAGGGTCTGCCCATATTCCATCCGACAACCTTGCTGCTGAATATGTTTCTAATTGTTAATATTACCTCTTTGATCACGAGTTTCACGGACGCCTTGTCACTGTCTTCAGTGTCTCCTTAGATGCCCGTAGTGGTTTGGATTTTTGAAATTGTGTGCCATCTTAAACCCATTAAGACGGAATAAAATAGTGATATAACGTGTGTCGTTTGAGATGGCGTGCCTTTTCTGATTACTGCATGCTGGTCTGGTGCTTTCTCTGATGAATTTGACAAATAGCAGCTGTATGCGCAGCGGTGTGTCCTCGGCAAATTTATTCATTCAAATATTCAATGCCAGTTGCGCGCGCCACAGTAGATAATCTTCATTTTTCATGTGTCTGCCATTTATTCATTATTCTTTCAGTTCATTTTCAATTCCATCATGAATTTCATAGGATACCGTCTCAAGGATTTTTGAAATTTTCAAAAAACCTGTTTTGATTGTCTCTTAAAGGATGGCGTCTTCATACGTACGTCATTATGTCTTCTTCCTCCATCTTTCTCGTGGTCTCATCCTTGGCATTACGTTCTTGTTTTAGTGCGGGCGAAAGATCCAAGAGGATTGCCATTCAGCTTGGATTGCATATGTTTCTTTGGGATTATTGGTTCTCATAATATGGTTGTGAACTGGGCTATCTGAAACTCAAAAGAATTCAACTTCATCTTTCTCACCTCAGCCAGGAAAAAGTTTTTTTTTATTTCCAATGATCCAGAGTTCCAGTTATATCAGAAGTGTTTCACGCCAGGCGGCCTATTTCTCGCTACTTGTAGAGCGCCAATTATTTTCCGTAGTAACTTCATCATACTTACCCCCTGATTAAGCAAATCTTTGTCGTCTTCCGACCGTTATACAGTGCTTTTTGCAGTGGTCCAATTATCTCTATTAATATGGTTTGATACTAAAAAATAACCATTTTATATTTAAATTATTTCTGAATTCTCCCAAACCAGCCCTCCGTTTATGTTCCTGCTCATCGCGTTCAAAATAATTATCAAACATTCCGGCTATTTCTATGCTTTCTCCCGATTCGCTTACCTTGAACGTCGAAGATTTTATTGGATCATACCTATCATACTCCAAGGTGCAGCACGCAAGTTTGGTGCCGTCAAACGCACGCTTCTCGCCGTATAATTAGATCTTCGATTCCAAGGATATGACAATAATTACCCTGATGGATTGAGATAATACGCCCAGGCCGTGACTGCTTCGTGGACCAGTGGAGGGCGAAGTAGAGAGGGCGCTGGCGCAGGTCACCGCATGCCCACATGCGCGAGTGCATTTCCCCGGTATTGTACATACGTCGGGTATGTGAGCGCGTATAATAAGCAAGCAGCGGGGTTTGATTTAAACCCGCCGAGCAAATATGCATCGCCTACGCCCTGCCCCCTCCCTCCCCATATCCGCCGTAATATATGGATTATAAATTACGTATCCATTTGGATCAAGGAGAAGTGGGGAATTGGGATGGGGCGTGAGGAGTGGGTGGGGGGAGGAAACGAAGGTTGGAGACGAAACGGGGTTGGGTGTAATGGTACGTGATGGAGTCTCCGATGCATTTGGTTCCCCCGCACTCACCCCCCCGTCCCGCCCGCCTCCCCCCGCCCGGCCCCCTGCGCCCCGACACGGGAAGATATTTAATTCATCCCTTTTCATGTGGGGGGCCTCCTCCCTTCGAGAAAGAGCTAGAGGGGGCCCTCCGGGAAAGGGGCCAAAGAGGGAGAGGTCTTATTTTTGCTGGGGTATATGGGGGGGGGGGTCCGGACGGCGTCATGGCGGAGGCCCCTGCTCTCCCTGCCGACACAGTCTTCGAATCGGCGAGGAGGCTCATGTCGGCGTTGTCGTTGGGGATGGAGCTTTTGAAAGGAACGGATAATTCGATAAATGCCTATAGTTGATGAACCCGCGGTATTTACGGCAGTGTATTTTACCGATACTTTCGAATTACTATAATGTAAGTCGCGAACGAAAATGAATTTTTTTTAAATTTCACTTTTGAAAAAGCGGACGAATTCTTTTTTGAAGAAAAAATGATGGAGTTCATCAGCTGTTTTGTGTTTTGTAATTATTTTAAAGTTAGGAAAGGTAGTGACATATTTTAAAATGCAGTCTTGTGACTTCATGACATAATTGCTACAATTTCAGAGCGTAAAAATCGCAGTTTCTTGAAGTTTGTTCATGACATAATGTTACTGCTACCGAGGCCGTGTAATTAAAAGGTTAAAGAAGTGTTAACGAAATAATTAGAGTATAAATATTCCTACCGGGAACGAGATATTAGGGATACTTTACACCATTGCTGCATAAAATGATTTACTCCATAAATAATAAACAAAGTTCTTAAGCGTGACGATTTTGTATAGAACTCACGTTGAAATGCAAAATGTAAGCTTTCCAGTTGGAGTACTGCGATGTAAAGTGAACCTCGAGATGACTTAGCTCATTGTCAATCGGCATTTAATTATGGCAATACTAACATTAGTAAATCGTAGTATTTTTTTACTTCCTGTTATATAACATCCCGCGCAGGAGCGAGCTCTCTCCGCGATTTCGTAGTAACAAGTGGCATCTTTGCCATCGTTACCAATTGTTAGGTTCATCACTAGTGATTATATTATCGATATCGCGATCTTTCGTTGCATAAGGTGCTTGCACTATTGCGAGATATCACGTATATACCTACGATCATTTTAGATAGAAACTATTTATCCATTCACGAAAGAAATTATTACTGATTTAAACTTCTCCTACTCAGTGGAAAAGGTAGTGCGATATTTTTTCCACTGCTGTAAAATTCATTTTAATGTTGCACTAAAATCGGGATAATAACTCCAAAGGTCTCATTCAAAAAATTACTTTATCATGTAATAACCTATTTTGTTGTACGTTTTAGCTACTTTTACATTTGATTTCCATCCCGAAAGAATTGTAAAGGAAAACTCATTGAAGAAATTAAAAGAAACTGTATAGATGTGTTAGGTTATTGTGAAAATGAGATTCGGCCGGAATTACTGGAGGGATTGTTAATGAATACTTCTTGGAGGAGTGTCAATGTGGAGTGGCCATAGTACTGAGCAGCACACGGGGAAGAAGGGTAGTGAATCTGGGGCAGCTGAGCGATAGAATTCTATTGGTGAAGAAAAGCAGACCCGCTCACTTTATTGGTAATCCAGGTGCATATTCCGACGAGTAGTTAAAGGAGATTGGAAGAAGGAGAAAGGAATATTTTTTACGATCGATCAAAATAAATAATTAGACACAGGCCAGGAAGGAACCACCTAATGGCAATTGGGGATTGGAACGCAGTGAGTGGGCAAAGGAAGGAAAGGATGAGAAAGTGGCAGAAGGATGCTATTAAGGAATCCGGAATGATTTCGGAGAGAAAGCAATCCAATCATAGGATTGACCGTTTGAAAATAACTAGCACCTGGATCAAGCGTATTCATAGGCGTAAAGACTCATGGAAAATGTCCGGAAGAAAGTTGTAGGTTCCACTTAGATAATATCATGATCCGACCTAGGGTTAAGAATAGCGGATTTACCTGTCACAGCTTCCCGGGGGGCAGATGCAGATTTGAATCAAAATTTAGTATTTTTGAAATGCAATATAAATTGAAAGATAGGAAAGATAGGAGATTGCCGAAATGGAATCTTGAAAGTTTAACTGGATTATAAAAGGAAGCAATTCCACAATGAAAATGGGGATGAAACACTGGAAATGATGAAGACTGAGAGGATTAGGAAACCTTGGAGTAGGGCAGGGATGATTCAGGGGATAAGAGAAAGAAAAAATTGAAGAACTTAAGCGTGGTAATGGGGAGGAGAAATTAAAGGGAGCTAAATACTGTAGTTGGGCGAGGAACTTATAGAACCAAGGGTATCTGGTGGAAAGATCACTGTGAGGATATGGAGAAATTTCAGAGACGGGAAAAAGTACGTGCATTATCGCTGTCTGGAATGGTAAAAAACATTGCCAAGGCCGAACAAGGGAAACAGATATCTAGCTAAATAGTTAAGACAGGTAAATTAAATTCTGGGAAGGTGAAAAGGATAATTAGAAGATATTTTTCGATGAAGCTATTAGGATTGCCAGTATACGTAGGCATAGAAAGTAAATGAGACGCAAATTAAGATGGCTTGGGTGCAGAAATACTTGATAGCGAGATGGAAAAAGTGCTAAGAAAGATGAATCGAGCCAGGAAGTAGGAATAAATAAAAATCCCTACAGAATAATTAAAGATTTTAGGAAAAAATGGTAGGAATGGTTTATTTAAACGCACGCTCAGTGTTTATGGAGAAATTTAGCCAAATGATTTCCTTGCATCAATTTTGATCCCATTCCAAAAGAAAGGAAAGCGGCAAGATGTGAGGACAAATAGGACGATCAGTTTCATTTAATTTGCGGCGAAGGTCGTTCTGAGAATATGTAGGTACAAAGTATTGCAAAAAACTTCATGGGCGAAGATCAGTTTGTCTTTGCGTAGGAGGGGGAGAGGAATGCGGTACACCATTGCTGCGATGAGGACATACGTAAAAGGGAGCAGCAAATATAAATCATATTTGGGCGTCGTTGTGTGCTTCGTGGTCTTTGTGAGGGCGTTCGAGGGGTGGAGTGAACAAAGGTAATGGAAATATTACGGTATATGAGAGCAGCATGGGGGGATGTGCGAAATATTGGAATCTTGTACATTAATCAGACGGCACAGTTAGGGGTGGCAAATGAGGAATTGCAGTGATGCCAGGAAAAAGGCACATGATCCACGTAGTTTTCAGCATATAATCTGTCGAAATCTTAAGGGTAGCATGAGACGAGCTAGCGCTGAGAATAAAAACTAAAAAGTTTTGTTCGGTTTGCTCAAACAAATCAAAATCCTTCATCAACAACGGAGAATCAGATTGGAAAGTGGTAGCAGTTATGAATGAGTACTTTATAGGAATATTGTCAGAGGTTTGGAATTATGACTAATCACAAGAGAAGGGAAATAATGAGCCATGCTAAAAAGAAAGACTTGCACTTTTCCACAGATTAAACAGATTTCCACAGAATAACACGGATTAAAATCTGTGGAAAAGTACAAGTCTTTCTTTTTAGTATGAACATTAAATACTTCCACGAAGTGAAGCCGGAAACACTAGAATATATGGAAATAATGAGATTATCTAGGAGCAGGAAAGCCAAGTTAAACATTACAGTGGGAGGAACTACACTATAGAAGGTGAAGCATTTAATGTATTTGATCAGTGTTTTAGAGGAAATTGTGCGTGAAAAAGCAATGGGAACATGATGAGAAAATTTTCGAAACGAAAGAGGCGCTTAAAAAAAGAAAAAAAATCCGTCGGGTACATGGAATTTAATTGTGAGGGCATAATTAGTTAAAATGGAAGGATGGAGTGTAGTGCTTCATGAATGTAAGTCCTGATCTTTGAAGGAAGTGCGTAGTAGGTTGGAGGCTTTAGAGGTGTTGCCGTGACGTAGAATGGAGAAAGAAAGTTGGGCAGAGAAGAAGATAAACGCTAATTTTTTAATCAAGGCGAGCGAAGAGAGGTGGTTGCTGAGGAAAATCCGAAAGTACATAGATAAAGTAAATGGAGGAAACATTGAAAGGTAGTTTAATGTGGAATACGTGATAGAAGGGGGAATTTTGGGAAAATGGAGCATCGTAAATGAAAAAAGAGGCTTTTTAGACAGCATGAAGAGAGAAGTCACGAGGAAACGAAGAGTGAAATAACTGGGGACAATCAATGAGAAGTTTTCGCGATAGTTAGAGAAGTCTTTTAGGACCATCGAAAATGTAGCTTAAATAGTTGAAATCCCTCGAATGAATTAATGGATGCACTATAGTAGTAGATATTTCAATTATTATTTTATTATGTTATAATTTTATTAATTATTTTAATTTGTAGCCACATAGGTGGTGGCTACAAATGGACCTTCATTTCATAAATTGATATCAGTACCATGTTGAATATTTATCTATTTATCGTTATTATTTTAGAAAGTACGCTAGTAATTCACTTTAATTTTTATTGTAAAATATTGTAAGATGATGTTTCATTTCAATTAGGTAGTCGTAATTAAATCGTGTTCGATGTGCTGTAGTGAAGCAGGATTATATCAATGAAGACAACATTTCACACTGTCTGTTAATTTTTCTAAATTCTATAAACATGTTTCAACGTGCTCTTGAGTGTCATAATCGGGTTAATGTTATCAGGTAATTGTATACATATGTATATAAATACCCAAGATGTGAAATCCACCATATACCAAGCATGGAAAAGAAACAATGATTCAGAGTGGTATAAATAAAGCCATTTTATAGTTCGGCACAGAAGATTATAATTTAGTACTAATAACGAGTAACGAGAGCTTAGAAAGGATAAAGCATGGAAAATGGTTTAGGAAATGGAATGTCGAAACATTAACCTCGGCGATAAGAAAGGAGTATCAGCAGGCTGTAGAGTAAACAATGTGTAAGAAAAGGAGGACAGGCACGATGAATAACAATGGGAACAAATCAAAAAGGGAAATCTAAAACTGCAACCAAAACTAATTAAACAATAATGAGGAAAACACAAGGAAAACTTAGATTACAGTCGAGGTGAATAGATAAATAGATAGAGGTCTTTATTTGGGCGAAATTGAGACCAAATGGTCACCTCTTTCATTTAACCCATCATCGCATACATATTATATTACCCATAAAATTTATAATTACATGCAGATACATAAATACATATAGACCGACAGACATACATTATGAACCGACTTGCACATCAACAAATATATATGTATGTATATATATATATATATATATATATATATATACACACATACATACATATATCCATATATATATACACAGGGTCCTTCCGGAAAATAAGTGTAATAAGCTCATTGTCTTTTTTGACGAAAGGGGAGTCGTCCACTACGAATTTGTACCTGAACGACAAACTGTAAATGCTGCATTTTACGTCCAAGTGCTCGACAGGCTTCGAAAACGAGTCGACCGCGTCCGGCCAGCGATCAACCGTATGACTGACAACCTGAGCGACAATGCGTCGTCACACCGCGCTTGTCGTGTCGGACTTCTTGGCCAAGCACGGCGTGGCAACGCTGCCGCACCCGCCCTACAGCCCGGATTTGACACCATCGGACTTCTTTCTGTTCCCGAAGATAAAGAGGAGTTTGAAAGGAACGCGATACGGGACTTTGGACGCCGTCAAAGAGGCCGTGACGACGTGTCTTCGAGAGGTTCCCGATGATGCCTTCGCGGGAGCGTTCCAGGAATGGGAACGCCCCTGGAACAAGTGTATCGACTCACAAGGGTCCTATTTTGAGGAATATTAGCTGAAGATATGTAAAAGTGTAATAATTTTTTTTCCTGAGCTCAGTACACTTATTTTCCGGACGAACCCTGTATATCCATATACATGTATGTATGCATATACATATTTAAATTAAGTGTACACCTACACATACTCCAAGTAAATGACAGTGGAGAAAGAGAAAAATAAAATGGGGATAGTCTAAGCAAGGCAGTGTTGGGAAGAGGTTTGAGAGAGGAGTGTCCATTATCGCCCTTGCTTTTCAGCATATATGTATATGTGAAAAAAATGGTTAAAGAGGCATGGGGAAAACTGGAGAGAGGAATGAAAGTCGGTGGGTATTTGTAAAATCAGTTTTTTTCCCAGATGATCAAGTTTTAGCTTGCCAGCCAAGGGGTCGCAAGAATTGCAGAGCACATAAGAAACGTCTATGCGACAAGTGTGGGATAAGAATCCGTGTAAATAAATCCTATGTTATGGGGTATTCGAGAAAGAGTAAAGCTTAGTTAAATATTAAAACTAGATTAGGAGGAACAGTTTACGTATCTCGGAAAAGTTTTTGATCAAAATGATCCTATTAGAGACAAAAGAAAAACAATGGCTTTAGACAAGGAAGCTTTCGCAAGGAAGGTGGAGTTGATGACAGGGAACTTTGAGTAAGGTTAAGAAAAACTCTATAAAACTTTTAAATGGCGCGTTAGGCTGTACGGCGCGGAAAAGTGGTCGTTCGAACAAGACAATAGGTGCGAATTGGAGGCCCTTGAAGTGTGAGTGTGGAGAAGGATGGAGAAGATGTAATGGACATAAAGGAGAGCAAACGAGGAAGTACTAGTTTTGGTGAAGAGAGGATTATTGAGTGAAGAGCAAAGGAGGCAGGAAATATGGATGCAGGGAAATTTGATTTTCGATGGGGTGTTGAAGACTGTGTGAGAGATTAGAGAGAACGATAGACAAACGGCAGTATTTGGATAGGCATGTTGGACGGAATTTAGAAAAAAAGGAAGTATGCTTAATTGAAGAGGAGCTTAAAATTGTACTGGATATCACGTTATGTCTAGTTACGATAGGAAACGAACTGTATCGTTGTACCGTTGTACCTCGTAATCGGCAGAAAAGCATTAATAATGAGATACCCATTGTGGAAGAGAGGAAGGGACATTTTAGGGGATGTAGGCTCAGGATTATGGTCGTCCGCGTATGCTGCAATCTCTCTTTCTCCGAGAAGTTAGTCTTGTGGGTGAATATTCACAGACTATTAACAATGTTTTTTACATAATCCAAATGTTAACTAGTGCCACTCACAATGCGCTGATCGACTCCGTGGTCCATCGAATGTTAAACATTCGGTTCCCTGGGCAAAGTTTTGACTAGAAATAAATTATCGTTAGATTCATCCAATCGCTAACAGTCATTATTCCATTAAAGTTGAAAAAATCATAAACAAATGCCAGTGTAATTAGACCCTCAGCATCCGAGAAAGTAGCCTGGAAATGCGAAAATGGAACAGGTAAATTTTTATTGTGAAAAATCTGTACAAAACTTCGATATCCATACCCAGAGAAAAATTAAAGCCTTAATTTTAAGCTCTAGTCATGAAAGGTGACAAAATAAACAAAACTAAATACTAATGCGACACATTGAAAAACTCCGGGGTGTAGGAAGTAAAATACTTCCCATGTTGCGTGCTACCTTTCGTGCGTGAAGTAGGCGGGGAGAAACTCCAATAGAAAGAGAGAGCTAAGTGACTATGATCCAAAATTCCATTTGCCGGAATATTTTACAAGTTCATTGGACCTTCAACGCGAGGTTCCTGCGGTTCGAGAGTAAGGGACTCTGCCTAACCCCGCGTCTGGAAAACAAGGGGATGGAAAAAGGAAGAAGTCCTTAATTATATAGATCTTGAATCCCCCTCGTTGTCCTCCCCAAATGAGAAATTTATACATTTTACCTCCTTTAGAAGTCACTTAAAGTCTCCTTTACGCTCGTCCCTCACTTGCTCATCCAACTAACG
Source organism: Hetaerina titia (assembly GCA_037158775.1). Taxonomy (NCBI): domain Eukaryota; kingdom Metazoa; phylum Arthropoda; class Insecta; order Odonata; family Calopterygidae; genus Hetaerina; species Hetaerina titia. Next base: position 95,314,336 of record CM073776.1, read on the forward strand.
TTCGGGTTAATTACTGTGGACGTGGGTTGCGGAAAACAGAAATGCCCAAATCTGGCGATGCGCTATTGACTGTACGAGTGGGGCATCGTTTAATTTTAATTATTACTAAAAATAATCGAGATAGAATTTTAGTTTTATTGTTATTGTTAAGAATTCTCTACATAGTCACCATACAGAGTTGTACATTTCTCCCAGCGTGCGCAAGCCTTTCGAAAGCCGTCATTGTAGAATTCAGCAGATGGCATCGAAAACCGTTGTTGCACTTCTCGAATGACGTCATTTGTGTCGTCAAATCCCTGGCTCCGCGATGTTTTTTGGATTTCTGGGATTAAAAAAAAGTCGCTTGGGGTGAGATCTGGAGATTAGGGCGGATGAGGAAAATCGTAGCCATATCGCTTTGATTGCTGGTCGCGCCGAGATTGCGATTGCAGGGCGCGCCATATTTGCTTCTGAAGAGGAGTCAGTAGTTTGGGAACCCAGCGTACTGACCACTTTGCCATGAGCAGTTCTTCGTGAATAATTTTTCATACACTGCTGTCACTAAGATAAGTCTCATTCATGATCATTTGGATGGTTGCTCTTCGGTCAATAAGGATAAAATACTCCACTTTCTTCACTGTGGCAGCATCTTCCGTGAGTGATGGTCTTCCACTTGGGTGGTCTGTGAGGGACATGTTGCTGTTTGAATAATTCCTTTTCCTCCTTGCTACAACTGTTTCATGTGAAGGTCTACCATTTCTACGAAGTGCTATCATTTCGTCGTTCATTTTCCGGCCCCTGTAACCTTTCAAATGAAGGAACTTGAAAGAATGAACCTTTCAAATGAAGGAATGATGGAATCACGCTGCGAGCCTCCATGTTAATTCAACCTACGCTTCCTGAAGCAAAACAAATATACATTATTTGCCGCTTTTACATAAATATGTTTATAAGAATCAAATAATATGCAGAATATATTTTTTGCAGATATCTCGGTTATTTCGTGGCAATAATTCCTTTAAAACGAAACCCCAAGCGTGTAGGCAAAATGCACTTGGGGATTAGCCGCAGTTGTTCCAAAGTCAATATTAATATTGAAAATAATCAAATTTTAGTATTTGGGCCATACTCCACCAGGAAATACTTTAGGAATATTGATGTAGCTTTGGAAATACCTATATCCCTACTACTCAAGTAGTTCTCGAAGTCATATTCGTCGTCATCAGCTTCCTGCCGCGGATTAGGAAGTGCTGAATCACCCGGCGCCAGGGCTCTCGTCAGCCCAATTGCCTTCCTCCTCACATACTCATTCATTCCTCCGTTCATACCCATAAATTTGAGGTCCTTACGCCATCTTTATCTCAACACTGGTGCACCATTTTCTTTCTGTTTCAGCCTGTTTCTTTACTACGTCATAAATAGCATGGCACAAAATTTGACTCTCGTTCCTTATATTTTCACTTCTGTGCGATCTTTATATGAGCGCCCCGTAAATGGTTTCGGAAACCACATTTCAGCCTCTTCGAAATCCTTCTCTCTGATAACACAGGCCTACAAAAAAAAATTTTTTTTTGGTGCCCGGAATCTTTGTGCTGATTTTAACTATATTTGTAGAGCTGAATCCAAATATGAAATCCGTTTTTATTTAACAGCTCTACTTTTTTAGATATGGAACATCGTACGATTAGTTGTTTTAATATTTGATATATTCCGAAAAATAATTTTCAAAGTTAAATAAATCTATAAGTATACTAATTTATAACCACTCTGCGGTGTTCCTTTTATTTTCAATAAACTCTCAATAAGTTTTATGTATATTTCTATATTGTAGGCCAATGAGATTAAAAACAAAAATACGGTACGGTACCGGTACAAAAATAAGTTTTTATCGCACAAGGGAAAAGGATATGCTACCCTTCTTTACTCAAGAAGACAATCTTACATTTTGTTTAGACGTTAAGGGTCTTTTGGAAAAAATGGGACTACTATCACAATATGATGCTAGTGATTGGCGTTTGTTTATAGATAGCTCCAAGCGTAGTTTAAAATGTGTACTTCTTCACAATGGCAACAGGTTTGGCGCAATACCAATCGCTCATTCAACTAAAATGAAAGAAGAATACGATACAATAGCATTGGTCTTACAGAAGATAAAATACCAGGAACATCGCTGGGCGATTTGTGTAGATTTAAAAATGGTGAACTTTTTTCTTGGGCAGCAAAGTGGCTACACAAAATATCCTTGTTTCTTGTGCCTCTGGGATAGCAGGGACAGACAAAACCACTGGATTAAGAAGGAGTGGCCTAAGAGAAAACTTGTTTGTTGGGAAAGAAAATATCATTGCTGAATCTTTAGTTGAAAGAGAGAAAATCATCTTACCGCCTCTACATATTAAACTAGGCCTAATGAAGCAATTTGTAAAGGCTCTTGACAAGGATGGACCATGCTTCGGCTACTTAAGACTAAAGATGCCCCATATAAGTATTGAAAAACTTAAAGCTGGTATTTTTGAGGGGCCACAAATCAGACAACTTACAAAGGATCCTGCTTTTGTCGAGTCAATGAATGAGATTGAAAAAATTAGTTGGATGTCATTTGTTGAGGTCATAAAAAATTTTCTAGGAAATCACAAAAGTGAAAATTATATTGAGCTGGTAAACATTATACTCAGTAACTTCAAATCACTTGGATGTAATATGAGCACAAAAGTTCACTACCTACACAGCCACTTAGACAATTTTCTTGGAAATTTAGGAGACACAAGTGAAGAACAAGGTGAAAGATTTCACCAGGATATAAAAACAATGGAAGCTCGCTACCAAGGAAGATGGGATAACCATATGATGGCAGATTACTGCTGGTGCTTAAAACGAGACTGTTTGAACAAAGTGCACTCAAGAAAATCGCGCAAAAGAAGCTTCGGATGTGTTGAGTGATGTTTTTATGTATTTTTTTCTTTTCAATTTGTTTTATTACAGTACAAAATTTTAGTATTTTCGTTCAATTGTATCGTAAATTCTGTTGTGTTTGTGGGTAATTTAACAGCCCTAGAAATAAATCAAGTCTTTATATTTAGTGGCTTTTATTATTAATATAATATTCCCATATCATTGTTTTGTCAAAATTAAGCCCAGTTTCTTTGCGCATTTTCGGTTTAGACTCTTTTGAAAGTGCCGCAGATTGACTTTACAATAATTGACTTATACTCATTAATATAATTAAGTTAATCATTGAAATGTTCAACCACGTATCCGTATGTTGTCGATTTCGGTCCGCGCACCCTCGTCCGATATAGATCGTTGCACGAAGAGCTGAGTACCGAGGGCAGGCCCGCCTCAGCATCGTGGCGGACAGGGGTGGGTGTGGGACCAGCGGAGGTGAATCGAGAGGGGGCGCGGCGGGGAGCGGGTGGAGGGGAGGCGCGAAGGTATCCGGGGATGCCGGGGAGACTGGAGGCGGGGACGGGAAGCCGCGGGGCGGGGGGGGGGGGGGTATTCTATGAAAGACACAAACAAACACTGTGAGCACGCACGCACACACACATTCATTCCCCGCCTCGTTAATTCTCTCGAATGCCAGGATCCTTCTGGAAGGTCGAATCGGTATAATGAAGGATGTTGGCGCGCTCTCGGTATGATTCCGGGCAACGTAGAGTAGTCGGCGGTGACGGTCGCGTTGGGAGGGGTCTGTTTTAAAAATGGGGAGAAGGAATAAAGAAAGGGATGAAGGGGAGGCATGAAAGGGTGGGATGTGAGGGGGGAGGGATCGGAGGGATGTAAGGAAGGAAGGGGGTGGGTCAAGAGAATCCATTCCGCCACACCGAGGGATCACGTCGCCGCGACCAAATAGATGGACGTTTGTTTAGTGTCCCAGCCCTCCCCTCCTCCCGCACCCCCTCCTTCCCCAGTGCCCGCCACCCTCCTCCTTACGTGCTCCCCTCCCCCTCCTCCTCTCCCCTCTCAACTCCGCCCCCACCCTTCACTTCGCCCGCCCGCGTAGGATAGGAATAATTAGCGGGAAGGGAGAATCGGAGGTCGGGACTCCGTTTAGTGATGCATTCTCGGCGGCACACAACGGCACCGAAGGAGTCGCGCCCCCCTCCCGCTCCCCTCTAGCGGCGGAAATGGGTCTTCGAGACGAGGGGAGGGAGAATTAGTGAGGGAGGTTGGTGCAGGGGGGTGGGATGGGGAGCTGACGTGCGCCGGGGTGATCCCTCCCGATAAGGCATTGGGGCAGCCGGAACTGGCTTGGATATCTCGCGCGCGGGAGTGCGAAGAAGTCTCCAGAAACCGACGAGATCAGTAATTTAGGCTTGTCTTAGGCGAGTGCCTTAGATGTTTAGGAAAGCCATTTGTTGGTCAGCGAGGAGTTGGTGGCGCGGTACTTAACTGAGTCGTGTGGCTGAAAGGTCACGTAGGCTGGGAACAGTCTTTGTTTATTTGAGTGCTGTACCCCTGTATATTTGCCAATTTAGCTGACGGGCATCGCTTGCCCGCGAAACGTCCGTGAGGATCACGATATATATTTCTTGCCTGGATTTTAGTGACTCCATTTAAATAACCCTGTATCAACCCTAAGGTCGGTTTGGTATGTGATAATAGAGTTCAGTCAGTACTAAGCCCGACGGCGTGAGAAATTCACGTATCAGGGTAGGGGGGCCTGTTCCTTTCCCTGTGCCGGTTATGGTTTCCCAGGAAGATCTGGTACCCGAAAAATCACATAGTTTGGGTATAGCTGAAAGTACCCAAGAGGCTTTCCCGGGAATCAAACCCGGGTCCTCCGGTCAGTAGCCCAACGCTTTACCCCTGGAATACCGCGACCCGAAACTAATGTATATGTATTTATACACATATACATATGAATATAACATTCAAATACGAAATCCCGCCATACGGCGAACAAATATAGTCCCGGTTAAGGAAATATTTTTACATTTGTGATCTGCTCAAATTCGCCTTCCCCACCTGTCCTGTGTTCGTCTTTTATGTGTTTTCCTATCCCCTTTCCTTATGCAGGGTTAGTCCGGAAAATAAGTGTACTGAGCTCATGAAAAAAAATTATTACACTTTTACATATATTAAGCTAATATTCCTCAAAATAGGACCCTTGTGAGTCGATACTCTTGTTCCAACGGCGTTCCCATTCCTGGAACGCTCCCGCGAAGGCATAATCGGGAATCTCTCGAAGACACGTCGTCACGGTCTCTTTGACGGCGTCCAAAGTCCCGTATCGCGTTCCTTTCAAACTCCTCTTTATCTTCGGGAACAGAGAGAAGTCCGGTGGTGCCAAGTCCGGGCTGTAGGGCGGGTGCGGCAGCGTTGCCATGCCGTGGTTGACCAAGGAGTCCGACACGACAAGCGCGGTGTGAGACAGCGATTGTCGCTCAGGTTGTCAGTCATACGGTTGATCGCTGGCCGGACGCGAGCTACTCGTTTTCGAAGCCTGTAGAGCACTTGGACGTAAAATGCAGCATTTACAGTTTGTCGTTCAGGTACAAATTAGTAGTGGACGACTCCCCTTTTGTCAAAAAAGACAATGAGCTTATTAGGCGAACACAGGACTTGTGAGGAAGGCGGTTTTTGAGCAGATCACGAAAGTAAAAATGTTTCCTTAACCGGGATTTGAACACCGGATCTTCCACTTGCCGGGCGGACGTGCTACCGTTACACCACCAAACACGTACGTATGTATGTATGTATTTGTGTGTGTGCATGTACATATATAATTGCACACGCGCAAACAAGTAATGTTTTCGAACAAACATATACATATGCTTGTACATATAAATAAAACCGTAAACAAGGTAATCAACTGGAAGGTCGGTTTGGTAGGTGATGGTTCTAATGGCACCCGATGGCGTGTGAAATTCACACATCAGGATAAGGGGGCCAGGTACATATAAATATATTCCTATATATTAATGTGTTATCATTTGGAAGTATTTGTTGCCTCATGTTTATTTATGATTCTGGGAATATTATTCCGAGAAGTGAAATAATCTGAAGTGTACCCTTTGGAATGATTAACGTGACTCCCGACTTTGTACATTTCGAACACTTGAGGCTCTACAGACACCTTGAGCGTGTTAATCGACGCACAGTAATTCGATCTGATTATATCAAATACCGAATCAAGGAGAATTCTCATGAAAATCGACAATATTAAACGCCTTAATTTTAATCTGGCGCGAAGTTTCATTTAGGTGAAAGTATGTGGTCATAGGATTAATGATTTCTGGATTGACGAGCAGGCATGACTAATTGATGGCATAATTAATATTTTATAGTGATAACTCTCTTGAAAATGACCGTTAAATCCGCTTTGGTTACATTTCCACTAGTTAGATATTGCACCCATGCGTATTTATGTCATTTTTCTCTTTAATATAACACAATGAAATTAAAAATTATTTGCAGAAATTTTGATGATGATATTAAGGAACATGGAATAAAGTTCACAATGTATTTTTCTACCGTCCTTTAATTGGGTATATAAGTACCCAAATAAAGACCAGTGTACCAGTACCCAAGTACCTACATGACCAACAGTGGAAAAATACATTGCGATCTTTATTTCATGAATATGATCTTCCACAAAATTGAACCAGAAAACATCGAATACATCATATCTAGGGTTTCCTCTGAAAGTCATCTGGAAGCTAACTTCCGTATAATCTGTTCACATTTTAGAGCCTTTAATGTAAATATAAATGCGTGTGGTTTAAAATAAAATTTTTAAATTCTAATTTAATGAAGGTATAGTTCGCTGAAATCGATTTAGTATAAGAGAGTAATATTCAAAGAAGCTTCGGTAGATGCCGCGATGGTAATTTTTAACGGAGCCATCCGCTAAGATATTCGGAGGAAGCCTCGGTACCTGAACTGGCTAAAGCACTCGGGCTGGCGATGAGGGGCCGAATCCCGGTCAAGACGAATAATTTTTACGCTTGGAAAACGTTCCATTAATGGAGCATTATATTTGCTGCGTTGTAGTGATGTTTTCCTGTGTTGGTATAGACCTTTTAACGATCAGATAATCTAAAAATGACCATATGCTGCATTCGTGGAGGAAATTTTCATAAATATGCTAGCAAGTATATTTTTTACTGGATCAAACTCGAGTGAAAGTTGGTGTATACTATATGTATAGATACTAGAACAAGGCTTACTTTTATTAATAAAACGAAATTCGTCATGCCGTTAATCCAATCATTCATTTATGGTAACCGCCTGCCGACAGAAAAGGGAATGAGCGGAAATTCCGTGTGTTATGGGAAACTCTGAATTCTGGATTCTTCTAAATTCATTCTTGGAAATTTCGAACCAAAGGATTAATAAGGTAATAAAACATTTAAGCAACTATTTCTCGTTTCCGTTATGAAATGTTTGCACGTTCAGGTTGGATACTTTCATTCAACAATATATTAAGGAAATAAATATCCTTCTTTTGTAGGTTAACAGGTAGAGAGCAAATTTTTGAAAAGCACTGTTGATATAAATATGGAATCTAATGAAATTCATTATCTTATTCACGACTCACACTATTCTCATAAATTCAAATCTAAACACGGTAACCGTAATTATGCTGTAAATTTCAAATAATAACAGCAATAATTAAATTCCTGTAAAATAGCTGCCTTCAACCATCGAAACATTTTCTTCTGCTTATTAAAAAAACAAAAATACGAATCCGCTTTTTCGTCGGCACTACATAATTCGCTGTAAATATTAGTTGTTAAGAGATTCCTTGATTTATATATGAAAGTGCCAAGTAGAAAATGCAACAGTGTAGCCACGGTGAATTTTGAGTGTGTTTTTACTTATTTTTAAAGGGATTGCATCTTTGAAGGCGTGTTATATTGCATGCACTCCATGTGCAACACCGATGGCGGAGGAATCGGTTTAGACACGCTACACAGGCCGATTCCAATCGTACTTCGTCATTAGCATTCTCCGTACTCTATGGCATCACTAGGGTTTCCATAGTGTTCAGATATTTCAGGCGAATGAAGTGATAAACGGAGCTCTCTGTTTGGATCGATTGGGGACGTGTGCGTCACCATTTGACCTCTCTTTGAGGCGACTCGAGAGGCCAGCTGGAGCGTCAACCTCCTTCTTTGAGGCAAACGTATAGAAGTTCCGATCGAGTTCATTTTGTCTTCTTCGTGTGAGGCTAGGCTTGTCTAAATCAAGCTTTTAAGCTGGCTAAGGCAAGGAGGCAGGGTGTGCTGTGCTGCCTAATAAGGACTCGAGAGTGCGTTGTCGTGGAGGATCCTCCTGCACGCAAATGGATCGGTCGGAATGTCTCAAGGCGCTCAAGTGTCGCACGTTACCGCTTTTCCACGATACTAGTTGGTGTTTATTTCCTTATGTAATGTGTGTTATGTATGTATCGATAATTTCATTATGTCGAAGTGATTCAGAGATGTTACTTCCGCCCGAAGGCCATTAAGGCCCAACGATTTCCAATTGTTGGGCCTTAATGGCCTTTCACCCTGCTCCGAAACGAAAAAAAATAATCAAATATTTTCCTTGTATTGTGTGTACGGTGCATTACACCGGGAGTTCAGTCACATGATGGAATATAGAATTCCGTAAACGTGGTAAAGAAACGTGGAACTTTCATTTTAGTAAAATATGTATTGCCAGCCATGTTGTGGAAATACTTGTTGCATCGTGTCGTTAAAGTAGAGCTATAAAATTGTGTTTAAAAATGATATACTTGTGAAGTTGTGCTTTCTATTTTATTCTATTTAGTTGAGCATTTGTTATTCTTACTTCACTTGTGCGCCTTCTACTTCACATCTGTCATTTTATAAATTGAGAGATGTTTTTCGGTGGCAGGTTTAAAAAAATAAATTCACTCCACCTCGATTTCAGATGAATTCATAAAATCTATAATAATTAACATTTAAAACTATTCCTTATTGCTTAATTTGCTAATTTTGCTAAACTATTGCTTAATTTACGAAAAATTAACGGAAATAGGTTTCATTAGAATTAGGCTCGGATTTTATTTTTTAGAACACCAATGAAAATATTATCAAGCAACTGTGACAATCCATATCTTGTGTCGATTGTAGCGTGGGAAATATGTTCACGGCAATTGTGGAGGTAAGTCAGTAGTGTTTGCTTAATATTAATGTTTCTTAATATTCCCACAAAAAGGAGAGTACAGGCGTTCCATGTCATAATTTCTGTCTATTTCTATACGGCTTAGAATATAAGCAATTGAATTTCTATTAATAACAAATATATGTTGGAAATATTTTGATTAGTGTCTAAGACAATTTTCATCGGCTTACTGCTGTGGTAATTTCATCTTGGAATTGTTTTCCCTAGCATACAAGACATGGAATAAAATTCGTTTTAAAACTTGAAATGTGCAATAGCCTTGGAGACGTACGTTAGTGTTTATCCATTTGACCCGTTAAATAATTTAGCCTGTGCAAAAGCTTTTCAGGCTTGTCCCGTTTATATCTCCCTAGGCGTGCATCCTGAGCTTACTAAGTGATTCCATCTTCTCGGGCCTAACACCCACCTTCATTGCCCTCTATTCCTCCTTCGCTTCAACCCCCCGGACACCCTCCCCGGCCGCCGCCTCCCCCCAGCAACTCTCTCCCCTTGCTCACTCCCCCCTCCCTCCCCACGCTCTACATAAATGAGAGACTCACCGCCTTCTTCGAATTGAGAATGTGGAGAGACGCTCTCTCCAACCCCCCTTCTCTTATTGATTCCCTTCCGCCTCGCACTATGCAATGCAAACGAAGTGGCAATTGCCTGACTCTTCCCGTCCATCCCCACCCACCCACCTCTCCCCCTCCTGCTCTCTCCTCTTCTTTTCAATTGGCCTTCGACCGCCCGCCTGCTCTTTCCCATGCCTTTCTTCTTCTCATCCCGCTCTTCCCTTCCACCTTGCAGTAACCCAGTTTTGGTCCTCATTGCCAACAAGTGCGCTCCCCCCTCCCCTCCAAGTGAATTGAAATTTTGGAACTGTCAAATTGAATTGTTTTGTGCTAGATAATTGTGTTTCTTTTCATATCTTCGTTATTTATATTTTTTCTGGTTAATTTTTCCCTTTCGGTGGGTGGTTGAGAGGGAGTGGACGAAAATTATGTGGATAAATGTGATCTCAATTTTTTAATATCGCAAATATTTACCTCACATTATTAATAGCCTGCTAAATCAACTTACTGCCCTGCAGTGTGGTCTTTGTAGCCTGTTCATGCAGAAGTGAAGTACATTTCTAAATCGGAGGCATACTTACGCCAGATAAATTCAGGTGGTGACTCAAAACCCAGAAGTGCCATTGCCGGTTGGGCGTTGAAGTCACCGGGGTGTAGAAACGGGAAAGGAATGGTCATCCCGAGGCCGTTGCATTCCGAACTCTTAATTCCCATTCGTATCAATTCGAATTTCATTTCCAGACATGTTTTATAAATAGTTGTTTGATAATATGGACATTTAACTTCTCTGACGCTGTATGTACCTCGTTCCATAGCACTTAGAAATGCGGCACCATTCATCTTGGCATCTGCGCGAAGGTTGACTAGAAATTGTATTATTCGTTTTAAAATGACGCCCTTGTTAGCTGTTACGTTGTTTATCATCTTTTGAGAACCTGTTATTTGTTATCATTATTGAATTAATTGATTATTGTATCTCTAAGCTTTTACCGTCGAAGGCTCTACAAAACGTCTTTTTACGTTCATTTCGAATATTTAAACCCTAGAGGTTATGTATCAAGAAAATAATTTGCTGACATGCTCAAATAGGTGTTCAGGGTATTTTTTCATTCAAAATTTGATAGTGAAACTGGGTAACGATTTAGATTTAATTGACGTATTGCTTAAAAGGATTATATTAAAATTATTTTTCTACCTACACGTATCTCTCATTCCTCATTCACTTCAAATCTTCTAAATTGGATATTAGCTGTAGTGTCCAATAGTATTTGCGTCATGTTTCTTTGGAATTTTAATTTTAGTTTGTTTTCCATAGCATACCCCACCGGAGTTGAATGTTCATTATTAAATCCATATATGATCACCAACGACCCATTAAATTAATTGAAATAAATTTTGAATTGAATTATGGCAGTGGTGCAGTCTATAGTAGTTATGAAGAACGCAATTGATTGGGATGCTTATCATTCGTTGGCGTAATTGTCTCAGATGTTTCTTTAATTTTTTCAGAAAAGTGAAACTGTTGTTCCATCTGATATGCCCTCAATTATTCGTCAACAGTTTTGCAATTTAGAACGATATCCTGGAAAACGTATAACAGGTGGCATAACTTTCCGCGTATCTGTTATGGGCCAAATGTTTTCACTCCATTTCTTTGGAGAAAGCAGAATTTTGACCTAACGCATTTCGATTTAAGCTGCATTGCTTCATAATGTATACACATTTGACTCCGTTAGAGAGGGTGTCAGTTGATCCAAAGTGGACAAAATATTTCCCTACCACTTCTGATTCTTTCTCGGTGCACGTGTTTGGTTGGTAGTGCAATTTTATACTACTTTCCACTCCGTTACGGTAGTTGCAGTAATATATTTAATATATAAATAAGTTGCTATAAGTTCCCTTTCTTAAATATACGGTCAGCCATGACGTTGAGGTAAAAGAGTACACAAATTGGGCACTCCGGAATCATATCGACACTTTGTGCCATAAACACTCATCAGAAAATATCCTCTCTACTACGCATATATTTTTTCAGAAATATATTTAGTATGTACATATAATTCAAACAAAGAAGCTAGATGGCTTTGGCCAACAAAAATATCAAGAAACACACCAGGGACACTCATGCGAATTCCGAAATTTTCGCTGGCAATATCACCTTCCTTTGCGGAGGAACTCAGTATAGCGCCTGTGCGGCGTTCATTAATTCTAGATACCCACACATTTATTTATAGTCAAAGGAAAAATCAAAATATTCACGAAAACAACTCACTTCGATGTTTCGGTGGTCCCAGGGTGCATATTCATTAGGGTATGAGGAGTCACTGACGGTAAGATGACGATGAAAGAGAAGGCTAGGGAATACTGGTGGGGGGGAGGGTTCAATAGAAGGGCATACATGCATGTAATCGATGATTGGTTGTTGAAAGGAAGGTGTCAGCTAATGGGAACAATTTACTCCGGGGGGGAGGGCAGGATTTGAAAAGATAAATACAAGCTAACTCCAATGTTCTTAATTGTATTGCTGTTGCTATTGGGGGGAGGGAGGAAGGACTTACTAATTAATTGCCTTTTAGCAGTTGTCTCAATTTGCACTATTGGTAGTTGCGTGTCTGAGAACTGGAAGGGAAATGGCAAATGGGAAGGATGGGTTGCAGGAGGTTCTTTGGTTTTTGATTCTGAAATTGAGGGGCTCGGTTCTATGCAATGTAAAAAGCTGGGCAGATGGTACATTTTATGAGGTATATGATATTTTTAGGAATAAAGGAAGAAGTCAGGAGGGGTGGGAGATATTTGATCAGGTGTTGATGCGGAGGGGAGGTGTTGCAT
>CM073776.1:95326929-95352240 GCA_037158775.1 Hetaerina titia
GAAAAATTAGAGATTGGTCATTGGCAAACCTAACTGATTTTACGAATTCCCCGCCGACTTTCATTCTACCCTTAGTTCTTCCCATGCCTTTAATCATTTCTTCCAGATATACATTGAACAGTACCGGTGACAATGGGCAACCCTGCCTTATCCCTCTTCCTAACACTGCCCATCCGGACTCTCCGTTCCCCACTCGCACCTGAGCAGTCTGAGACATGTACAGGTTGCGGATCAGTCTCCTGTCCCTCCAATCCATTCCTATTTTCTGCAATACACGCATTAATTTTTCCCAATTCACTCTATCAAACGCTTTTTCGAAATCTACGAAACAGGCAAATACGTCCTGATTGTATTCTATATTCCTCTCGATTAGTGATCTCATTACTGCAAAGGCATCACCCGTACCTCTCCCCTTCCTAAACCCAAACTGATATTCCCCTAAGTAATCATTTGCCTTACTCTCTATCGTTTTGTTGAAGATCCAGAGAACAACTGTTAGCTGCGTGGGAAATAAAACCCGTTCGTAGTCCTCACATGATGTAGCCTTTATCTTTTTCGGAATAGGAACTAACACTGACCTCACAAAGTCTTCCGGCCAGATTCCTCCCTCATAGATACTACGAATCAGTCCATATAGACCTTTCCTCCTATATTTTCCTAAACCTGTTGGTAGTTCCGCAGGAATGTTGTCTGCCCCCACGCCCTTATTTGATTTCATCTCCCGTAATGCTATTTCTATCTCATCGTCGACTATGCCTTGACCTTAGCTATCTTAATCTACGCCATATTCATTTTTATGTCTAAGCATGCTGACCTAAGTTCTTTTCATACAGTTTTTTTATATATTACTTCCATCTCTCTTGAATTTTTTCTGTTTCAACTATTATCTTACCCGACTTATCTCTAAACTGTTAGCACAGATCTTCCCTGCTTATTTCCCGATACCTAGTGATTTAACCTTGCTTTTTAATTTCATCCTTCCTCTGCAAACTCTCTGGATCTTCGCTCTGCGTTTTCCGTCATGCTTTTTTTCTTTATTTTTTTGCCAGTCTCAATTTATTATTTAACACTTTGTACGTACTTCCTTTTGCCTAACTCTTTGTTTATATTCTTCCATTTTCTTCTCTTATCCATCTTTATTATCATCTCATCCGTGATCCAATACATATATTTATTTATATTTGTATACATACACACATATATAGAAATATATATGTATATGAAACTTTCTGTATTTAAATTAAACTCTCAAAATTATTTATTTAATATTTATGTTTTTCTATCTATAGTAAGTTTTTGTGACTACTAAGCGTATAGCAAAAAAATATGATTGAGTTTCACATTATAAAACTATTGAAACAAAAAGTTGACTAAATAATGCATGACATTTAAGCGTATAATTGTTATAGAATTAAAAATAGAAGATCGATTTATTTCCTTTCCAACCGAAGTGTTCCGCGTATTTTAAAGGCAGGTTTTGGACGCTTCTTAACGACTGTTTATGTCTAAGTAACTTTGGCATTTCCTAAACCTTTCATTATTTCCTCGTAACTCCTGCTGTTCTTTCCACTGTCCAAGTACCCCGATCTCCTCATCCCCAACCCGGCCTTCGCAGCTTTCTCCATTCCATCACGGCGCTGGACATTCCATCAAAACTCGGATAAGTTTCAGAAGGACAAGTAACCATATCTCATTAGTTGAAATATGGAGTCACTTAACGTGTCGCAGAGTTATCATTCATGCAAATACATCTCAATGGAATACAAAAAGTAAATTTCCAATTTGCATAAGAAAAATAGTCAAAGAATGAGCTTGTAAATAATCGTTGAAGTGCCCACATCACACGTGAAAGGGGAAAAAAAAATCATTTCAGTGAAGGAAGACCTAACTATTGTATTCCAAGTGCAAGTAAACTACCGATAACTCTTCTCTATGTTGGAAGTAACCACATCTCGTTAAATATTTTCTTACCTATGGAAATAGTTGGAAACATGCGGAACAAAGTTTGATAACATATGCTTGTTTAACTAAAATGGTGGCTCTAGCTGTGGATGTCCTGTCTTCCATTATAAACATTTAATAGTAAGTTCTTTTATAATGTGTCACAATTGGTTATCATCAGTCCATTATCGTGATCCTTATCATACCTTCTTCAATCTAGTTTGTTCGGCGACTTGGTCGTGCCGTGATAGTTTGGTAACTTTTGGAACTAAAAGTTTCGTTGCCAATGTCTTGCGTTCTCGTGGCAGTAGCCGTCGTGACGACGGCCCGAGCAACCGTGGCACGACCGAAGCACGGTTAGCACGGTACGATGTCTGTGTAATAGGGGCGGTTGAATCCGGCATTATCCTCACCACTCCAGATATAACATCTTTGACAGTGTTGTCTCATACCAATCACATATTGTTGAATAGGAGGCAGGGTTTATATTATTCAATTACAGTGCTCGAAAACTCGTTCTCTAAGATCGGGTACTAACTGGCGCTGGCAAAAAAAGGGATATGTGATCGACTAACGTAACGGTAAATGAAGAATTCAGTGTGTCTTTTATAAGAGATCCAGTTTACTAGAATAATAAAAATGTTCTCAATGAAGATGGACTTGGGACGATATAAGTAAAGGTCGTCAATTTTTTCTCGGTATCATGATAGAAAACGCCAATGGATATGGATATATGAAAACCTTTTTGACGATGCTCGGTGCTCATGAGTTTTCATAAGGTACCTATTCCTCGTATATCATAACAGCCTAGATATTCATCAATAATTTTATGTAGAAGTATCAATTTTCCCCTGGCATATCGGTTACAGCAGTAGAAAAGAGCAAGCACAAACATTCTATGCTATCGAAAATAAAATGAATTGGGATGATATGATGTTATTTGACGATTCAACTACGAGATACGCACTCCTTTGATGGTTCGCATGGCATAAAAAAAAGTTGTAAATAACTTATAAACCCTAAACTTTGTGAGATTTAATTATGTTACGCATATCTGCATTAACAAAAATAATCTTTATTCACACATTTTATTTTAGTAAATCTTCGGAATCTTTTCCCAAGATGAAGGCCTAACTACTCATTTAGGACAAGAAAATGCAAAATTAATGTGTTCCTATAAATAAACACTCGAGAGAGAGAGAGAGAGAGAGAGAGAGAGAGAGAGAGAAA
The DNA here is from genome assembly GCA_037158775.1 of Hetaerina titia. Lineage (NCBI taxonomy): Eukaryota > Metazoa > Arthropoda > Insecta > Odonata > Calopterygidae > Hetaerina > Hetaerina titia. The sequence continues at coordinate 95,330,101 of CM073776.1, forward strand.
GAGCGTGGCGCTATTGGGAGTAGAACGAGATGGGGGAAGGGGACTGTTTATGGCCCTCTGCGCAAGGATAAGGGTATCAATTATTTCTAATTTGAACCTGAACGCTCGTCTCTCGCCTCCTCTTCAAGGTTGTATGGTGTCGGGTTGGGTCTTGCCGACGTCGGATTGACTTGCTCATTTGTTTTTCCGACCTTCCACTCCCTCTCGCCTTCTGCCGTCTCCCCCCCTCCTCGCAACGAGTCCACCTTCGTCCTCTCTCTCTGCCTCTCCGCCCCGCACAGTGGTCCCGGCGCGGGCATCATACTCCTCGCACATTGGCGCAACCTGTTGGGGACGCGTCCGGTGTTGGCTTTGGCGGGTTAGGTTGGCAGTCGAGTTGCCGCTTGATGAGTTCTCCCCTGTCCCGCGATGTTTCGGGAGAGATGTATTCATTGGAGATCTTTTGAAGCGATCGTATCTTATTATTTCGTTAGATTAATTTCTTCGCCGAATCTAGAATTAAATCGAGAAGATTCGACAAAAGATAATGCGAAGGCCACACGCCGATATTTATACATTCGTCCTCTCGGTGATTTGTTTAAAAAATTAAGACCTCTCAGGGGTTACCATTTGTCATATGGTTCGGGAGGGAGGAAGAAGTTTTGCACTCCTTTTTTTTAAATCCGTGACACTTTGTTAAAAATATGAGGTGCTCAAAATAACTCAAGGGAATGAGTACTTATACTGTAGAAATGTTCTGTGCAAAACTTGTGCATTGTGTTGAATCGATCTAAATATGGTTGGTTCGCTTTTGTGAATAAATCTTACGAGTGTTTTAAGATAGCCAAGGCGAAGGGGATCCAATTGTATTGCATTAATTCACTGCTTTCCAATTAAGGATCTTTGGGGCAAGTTTAATTCCTGTGGATCATTAATTTTAAGATAAATTTATATCTTTAGAAAGTGCTCTAGAGTCGTCTGAACTCGTTTACCGGCGTCGTTTAATTTTGAACAGTGTTTGATCGATTGATATCTCATTATATATTTATATTTCCTCAAATTGCGTGTGTCTAAACAGTTTGCTTACGTTATCCGATTACTTTGTGTTTCCCCGTTTATTATTTTTCAAAATAAAGGAGTCCAAGAGCTCCAGGAGTGTAATGAAACCTTTTGGTGTGGTGAAAAGAGTTGACTCTTTTTAATTCTCAAAGTTATTGTGAAAGGTGCATTTAGAAGATTGTGAAATCCGGTAACGGAACATTCGTGAACGCCGATGATATTTGAAAGTTGGAAATATAAAGTATAGAGTCAGTCCCAGTTTTGATTTTTCAATATTTCGGTGACTCGACCACCTTTCTCAACGGAAGGAAGATATCTCAGTTTGCTACAGTTTACTCAGTTTATACTCCCCTCTAAAACAATCTTCAACATCCCACTGCCGATCAATAAGCCCTTCATCCATCCTGCCGCCTTAGGATATCTCCCAACAAACCCCTCTCCTCACCCATCATCCCTAGTACTTCCTCATTTGTTTTCCTTTCAATCCATTGCACCTTCTCCATCCTTCTCCACAACATTTCAAAAGCCTCCAATCTAATTCTATCATCCCTCTTCAGTGACCACGTTTCCTTGCCGTGCATAACTACACTCCGTATCAAAGTTTTAACGAGTCTTTTCTTAATCCTTACTCAACGCCTGTCATCAACTCCCTCCTCCTTGTGAAAGTCTCTTTGCCTAGCCGATTCTTCTCCTAACGTCCCCGCTCCAGTTTTTGCCCTCTAATTTTAATGTTAAGCTTAGCCTTTCTCTTTCTGGAAAATCGAATCACCTTTCTTTTATTTATATTAATTCTAATCCCATGTCTATCGCACTGAATTTCCAATTCATTCAGCAATGCTTGCAACCCCTTTTCTCACTGACAAATTAGAGCTTGGTCATCAGCAAACTAATTTTACAAATTCCCCGCTGACTTTCATTCCCACCTCCAGTTCTTCCCTTGCCTCTTTAATTATAATGATATAATAATTATTTTCTCCACATATTCGTTGAGTAGCACCGGTGACAATGGGCAACCCTGCCCTACACCTCTTCCTAACACTGCCCATCCGGACTCTCCGTTCCCCACTCGCACCTGAGCAGTCTGAGACATGTACAGGTTGCGGATCAGTCTCCTGTCCCTCCAATCTATTCCTATTTTCTGCAATATACGCATTATTTTTCCCTAATTCACTCTATCAAATGCTTTTTCGAAGTCTACAAAACAGGTAAATACGTCCTGATTGTATTCTATATTCCTCTCGACTGGTGATCTCATTACTGCAATGGCATCACGCGTACCTCTTCCTTTCCTAAACCCAAACTGATCATCCCCTAAGTAATCATTTGCCTTACTCTCTATCCTTTTGTTGATGATCCTGAGAATAACTTTAGCTGCGTGGGATATCAAACTTATTGTTCTGTAATCCTCACATGACGAAGCCTTTGCCTTTTTTGGAATAGGAACCTAAAGCGATCTCACAAAATCTTCCGGCCAGATTCCTTCCTCATAGATACTACGAATCAGTCCATAAAGAGTCTTCCTCCCACCATTTCCTAAACATTTCAGTAGTTCCACAGGAATTTTGCCTACCCCCACGGCCTTATTTGGTTTCATCTCCCTAAATTCCCTTTCTATCTCATCGTCGAGTATGCCTGGACCTAAGCTCTGCTCCTCTCCGTTGTGTTCTCTTTCTATGTCTTACCCTGTTAGCCTATGTTCTCTACCATACAGTTCTATATATCCTTCAATTTCTCTTGAATGGAGACCTTCTAGAGCACTTTCCGCGAGTGAACGCAAGTATGGAAGGCTTGGAAAGCATCTTATATTTCGCAGTAAATGCATTATAGTATGAACTCCGTGCTCAACAATAAATGGTATTTAACGTGCTTAAAAATCAATCTTACCTTTAGTAATTTATTAATTCAGAAGTTTTATGTATTTTATTCGTTAAAAATGAAATGTAAATTAATTTTCCTCGCCAAATTAAATCTCTACTTTTAATTGACCTTTCCTTCGAATGTACGTACATATTTTAGTCAAGTTTTATGAAGTGATATGGCGCAAATGACCCCTGTTGTCGGACGCCTCCTCTAATAAGTACTTAAATGAAATATAGAGAAAACAAATAGTCTCAGCGGAGTGTAGTATCGTAAATATATCGGAGGTCCTTTGTTGTGGAGTAACATAAATCAAAAGAAACAAAATTTAATTATGTCTGTTTTATATTGTAATAATGAAGGTAGTAGGGACAAACCACATGATGCGACGATCTCACTCAAAGGAGAAATACGTATCTGCTTTTCCCCACTTGCACATGTGATGGTGCTGATGCGAAGGTAAATGATTTTTATGAATGAGATAAATGGTAGACTGAGATGGCACTAATGAAATAACCCTCGCTAATGAACTTGCGCAAATACTGTTGAAGTTAAACGAGCGATATTATAATAATGTGTTTTAAACGATGTTAATCAGAAATTAGAACTTAATTGTTAACTATCGAAATTTAAAAAAATGTCATAATGTATTTGTATAATTTACCGATTGCTATTGGCATAGTGGCCTTGTTATCTTTTTCTTTCTCTACCTTTATTTCTTTGTTATCTAAGTTTAAGTGTTCTCCTTACTTAGTATTATTCGGTTCTATTTACATACGTTATTGCAAAAATTTGTTTTTTTTAATTTCATCTATAGGAATTGTCAAACAGTCGTTATTTTACGATACAAATATTCTTTCTGTAGAGGTGGGAGTGATTCTCAATGGCTCTAATTTTACATTAGATCAGTTTCACGGCATTTCTTGATAACAGAAATGTTTTTTTTGTTCAGTTTGAAGGTGTGGTGCAAGAAAATCGCGGTTGAAATCAAAATTCTTGCCCAGTGCGTAATAGCCTTATATTCAAGAATTTAAATTTAGCACAGTTAAACAGTGCGTTTCGAGTCTAGATTTTCTATTCCTAATCACATTGCGCAATAAGCTATCTCTTGGCCCTTTCCTGTAATCTTTGCGACGCGTTTTTACGGGCATTACTCTTTGTTTCACTCCTTACATTCATTTTTTTCATTCGCATCCCTCCCACTCTCTTTGCCCTCACTCCTTTTGTTTCACCCCTTACATTCATTCTGTTGCTCCTTTTACATTCCATGCTTCCATGCTGCAGAATGCTCCTCGCCTAGGCCTTTTGGGGATTAATTTTTTGGTTTCGGTTCATGCAACTTGATATTATGCACTTATTAATAATTTAGAAGCGTTTTCTGATTGAATAATCATTAAAATTAGTTTTCCTCCGTTTAATTACTCTATAAATTACCATTTTGCTTCTTCCGCCGATTTTTATTATTACCCATGTTAGAAAATTCTTATACATTAGTCAGAGGTTCTCCCTGTTTTGTTATTTGACGGTGTGTAGCAATGCTTTTTTCCTACTATAAGGATCTTTGTCCTTTTCTCATTTAAATGCACGTTATTCTCGTAACTCAATGGTGTTTTTAATTCCTTTAGCTTTTCTTTGATATTTCTGTTATGCTGTACGTAACTCGAAATATCATCCGCTAATTGAATCATCTCTATCTGTATCTCCTTCTTTTTTCACCCCCCCCCCTTTCTTCTCTCGAACAATCTTCTCGTCGCTCTTTCGCCCCACACAGTCCCTTTGAAATGCACATCTATCTACCTGTCAGTAACATATTTATTTTAAAATAACCAATTGTTCAACGTAAAAACATTGGAGAGATAATATAGATTATGTTTTGCCTTCTAGTAAAGAAAAGACAAGGAGATTCGTTATAATTACCGCATTTTAATAAATGGGGGAAAATGCCTTGCGCACTGAAAGATTGAAAACCGCCTGTAAACTTATTTAACCTAATCCTCTCTTGGAATCGAACTCAGATATTTACGAAAATGAAAAGTTTTCTAGGAATACTCAATCTAGTAGTTACATATCGATACACGAGGATTTAATCAGCATTTTTGATCATTTTTCTAACTTTTTTGTGAATCTTATAAAATAGCGGATAATGAGAGTGATCTTTGATTTATTTTTATGTACTTTTTATTCTAAGAAAATATTATTTTTCGAATGCAAAGCATATCATTCAAGGTGACCTAAATATTTATAATCACTTGTTGTTTGCATGAAAAGAGTCTAAGGGATTGGCGCAGCGGAATCGTCAGCCAAAAGACGAGAAAATTGAGCAATTATCTTTTTTAATCTGTGTAATAACAATCAAATTTATTTTCAATCAATGCATCTTTCTTCTGTGAGAAAGGAATGACCGCAATCTTTCCTCGAATTCCTAAAAACTACGGAAATAAGTGTTCCTGCACATAGTTGAATTTTTTCTTTGAGTTTTTCCTAGGAATTAGTACTCTGAGATTTTATTACCCTTTACTTGGACGGGGTACTGTTACTCGTACAGGGCCTGTATGACCGGATGGTGGGTGTTCTCCTTTTGTCCTCTCTCACTCATTCCAAGCATATTGACTCCAGTAATTAATTAATTTAGTGTTTTGTTTCAAATGTCCTTTGCTTTTGAAACCTGCGCGAATGGCAAATTCCTCCCGTAGTCACCTTTCGGAACGGCTGTTATGAGAAATGGATTCCCCATCGACCACATTCATACACACCTGAGTCATCAGAGAAGAACGCGTGTCATTAGGACACCTGTGGTGAAAAACGGGGTAGGAATACTCCGGCAAAGTGTTTGGCAACGAATTGAATTATTCACTTGCCTTCCATAGCTACTAATTTGATAATGTCCAACAGAATTGGGAAAACTTCTGTCCGGTATAACTCGTCGTTTTGAGGGTTTGTTTGCTAACGCCAGGGTCTGCATGCTCGAGCACCTCATCTTAGTGATAGGCGTGGAAGTTTGACCAGTTTTAATTTACTAGGCCTATGCTAAGGGTCATCCGGTTCCCCCAAGGGCACGACTGAGCAGTATAATCCGGCAGACTAAAAAAAAAAGAGCAAGGAATGGTTTTGCGCTCTGCGTCGTCGCGTGTCGGTATCTTTTGTAGTGTTGCATTCGTATTACGTTGAGTTCTGCAGATATTATCTGCCTCATTTTAATATACCATCCCCTTGATGCTACTCCTGGCGTTTCTGTGCTTTTAATTCGGTGAATTGAAAATGCCCGTCGGGTGTCTCCCTAAAATTGGTTGTGCGGGTTACTATGAGTATACAATACTCTCTTCGGAAGGTACTCGCCGCCTCCTCCTGCCCATCGCGCAGGGGGAAGGAGGGAACTCCGTTAGCGTATGAGCGAGCCTCCCCTCTAGGATGGAGGAGACCCGCCCTCTTGCGGACGAAGCAGGTCTACGTGTGTCATGGCGGAACCCGTACCTTAAGAGGATTATTCCCCCCCCCCACCGCCCAACCCTCCCCAACAGTCGTCTCCTCCTTCCCGAGTTCTGTCACAACCTTCAACCCTCCCCCCCCTTCCATCACCCTGCATCCACTTTGCCTAATCCGATAACTCTTCTCCCTCCTCCCCTCCCTCGCCATATCTCCCCATCTCAATCTTTATGCCTCTACCCCACTTCCCTTCGTTTCCTCTTCGCATCTTCCTTCGCCTCCACTCCACTCATTCCTCGGCCGTTCGCAAATACCATCGCGTCGTCTCCTTTCCTTCCCCCCCACCCAACCCCCCTCCACCACTATCTCTTTCTCTTGTTCGAGCGCTCTCCTTTTCTGACGTTTAACGGCCGAATTAAAAGCGAAAGACCAGACATGAGTTTGTGCATTGCTTGGATTTTTTTTTATTTTTGGTGAATTAATAACTCTCTCCGTTTCATTTAACGAGGCGAGACGACAAAAAGTTGATCTTCGGATCGCGAGAGATACTCGTTATAGAAGGCAAAAGTAACGATGAGGAAATAAGAAGCGAAATAGATTGGAAAAGCTAGATTGTTTGGGTTGGAATATCTAACTGGTGAAATGATGCGAGAAAGCATCATTCAACGATACTAAAAATATCAGCTTTCCCCTGAGAGTTTCTCTGAAAATAAAAATAAGCAAACATAAAAAATTAACACACTTTCAACTTAAGAGACAGGGTCTAGAGTGTATTAAATGTAGCCAAAAATATTTGTTCTCGTTGAAAAGTAGCTACTCGTGAAAATACCCGCATGATTTGACAACTTATATAATTTGTATTGTTAAATATGAATTGCTCTAAAATTTATGACAAAAGTGGTATTTTTCAGTGATGAAAGTCAGTTCTTTTTCCAGAAAATACTGCTAGTGATTTGTGAAGTGATACTCAGGAAACGCGCCCAAATTGGTCAGATTTGAAAGTAGTAACTCGCCAGGACCAATCAGAGAACACCTGACTGTCGCCGAAAATTGTAAATACTACACGGCGTATTTTCTATCGTGGGACCCAGAAGAGTATATAATCCTATAAAGAGGGTTCATGATTATATTTTGTTATATTGTTTATGCGATTTAATATTGAATAAAGAGCTAACTGGACAGACTCCAGCTTAGGCACTTAATTCCGAAGATGATGGCGGAGTCAACCATTGAAATGTCGATGTTCTCCAGCACTACCCACCGTGAAACCCGGAAAATCTTCGTGTTTTTCTTCATTTATGTAAATATTGCTGGCCATTGACGGGAATTTAGACACTTAATGAGTTAACTTACATCTAAATCAACTTGATCTTTTCTTCTACCTAGTTGGGTTTCTCCTCGTCTGTCTTCTCCGCTCTCTTGTTCTCCGTCGCTCCGTCTTCACACCTTATCCTTGGTGTACCTCTAATTCTTTGGCCTGGTAGACTCATGCTCATTACTCTACTGTCCACAAATGTCTCCGTATGCCGTTCCACGGATCCATGCCATGCATTGCAGTCTCTTTGATATTCTCCCCTATAGGTGCAATTTTTAAACTTCCGCTAATGTTTCATTCCTAATTCTATCCCTTCACGTTATACAACCCATCCATCGGACCTTTTTCATTTCGCTTGCCTACATGATTCGGACGTATTTTCCTTCGCCGTCCCAACATTTGGATCCATATGATAAGACCCGTCTAATAACTCTCTCTCTTTTGAGTTTTAATCAGGCATTCTTTTGCTGGCCTCAAGTCACTGTCCTATTACTTATCGACATTTCATTCAAGCTGCAATTACCTTCTTCTACATATACTTCTCAGTTTCCCCTAGACAACTGATCCCAAGTATTAAACCCTAGTTGATTTGGAACACTGTGGCCATTTATTTTTGAAGCTACTTTGCCATCATCCCCTCAATTGCATTTGAAATGAAAGTATTCGATCTAATCATTGCTTATTTCTATTCCATATTTGTCGAGTATTTGATGCTATAGCGAGAGTTTGTTTTGTCTCTCTTCATCGTTGACCTGTACGACAGCGTTATTAAAATCGTGGTCCAGGGAGCCTTATCTTGTGCGATATTACCTTTCTCCAGAGATATACGACATCAGTACAGCGTCTTGGTGAAACCTAACTCTTAATGTGAAAAATAACTATAATTTTTTAATTACACAAATACTTACAAAGTGCATGTTTTCTCATTGGGATGGTCAGATTTGTTAACACCAAGTACTGTACATCCGTGCCTTACGTTAAATTAAATTTTTGATCAGTTTATTATGTGTGAACTTCCTTCTCGAGAGTAGCCACCTCCTCTTGCAATATTCCTTGCGTCCAGCAATGTTTCTTGATCCTAGTTATCCGATTAACGAGTTGTTAATTATTAGGCAATTGAATTAAATAATCGAATGGAGAAATTGGCTCAGTCAGTAGCTTGTTTCCAAAATTTTATTGAATATTCTTTAAGTGAAAATTTTTTTCATTGTATTAATAAAAAACCATACCTGACATGTAAATCCATTACGTGTTGCGGCTATTTGAATTTTCATCGTTGTAAATATATTTAAGGCATGAAGCCACTTTTCTAATGTATTGATTTTTTTGCATACAATTTTTAATTTATTGCTATTTATGTATGATTTACAATTGTGGTGTAATCTTCATCATTTATATTATGTACAAAGAATTAAGACAATCAATACGACACACAGACAATCTTTATCATATGCCATAGTGATATGATGTTCATGATATACAATAGTAGTATAAATTAAAAATGTTTTAAAGAAATACTCTCTCTGGTCCTGCTAAGCCAGTCTGTTCTGGCTTGAAAACAGGTGCCACATACGCAAAAGTGATAGGTTAAAGTGTTGACAAAGTTTGTGATGGAATGTCACTAACTAATATATAGTAACCTCTTTATTGTCTTTGAGCGATTTCTCATGTTCTTATTTGGACAAGTAAGGTTGGACTTAGGTCCATGGTGTACTTATTGCGTCTGTACCTTCCTAATAATGAGATGGGTGTCAGCGCTCATTTAAGGGTTTGTCGTTGGACGTGGCGGGGTGGGGGAGGATCAGGTGCTGCTAACGCTTTCCTGCTCTCTTTCTCTCACCGATTACATCTTTTGCCATCTCATTCTCCCATTCGCCAATTCCCTCTTCGCCTCGCCTTCCATGCCTCCACCCGCCGCATCCGCCATTTTATCCCTCCCTAATAAACGTGTCATGGCTTTTTAGTATCTTGTTTGACGCGCGCGTCTCTGTGTGTGCGAAGCGAGGAATTTCCCGGCGTCCTCGGCGAGCACGCGGATGCTGGGCTGTGTCCAACGCGCGCGGAATTTACAGAGCCGAAGTGGCTTTTGGCATTCTGTCGGCACTAAAAGGAAAAAAAATGTGTTGCCTTTTAAAGATTTATTATTTTATTCTGCATTTTATTGATCCTTCTGCTTTTCGTTTTTTTTTATTTTCGGGATATTAATTAAATTTTTAGGAAAACTTCTTAGAGACCGTAATTGACCAGTGATTGAAGCTAAGTTGGTGCGGATATTTCTTTAGAATTATCGGAATCGAATTTACCGAATCTTCATTGTGCTAATATCATTTTTAGGTTTAGCCCTTTACTTATTACGATGATTTGTTTCGTGTTGGAGTATTCCTTTTCAGCAAAGAGTCAGTGTAAAATTCATGTAAAATTTTATTAAAGTGCTCTATGATAATACCCAGATGGATTTTATACTCTTCAAAATGTTCCCTCTAAATGGCGGCTTAATGAATTGATTCTTAATTTATTTTTTTGTGGTGCAAACGTTGTGTGTTATATTTATAGCATTTCCAGTGCACAAACTAGAACACAATTACAGTTCTCGAATGAATTTTGGTCGGCATTAAACCTTCTTTCACGAATCATTTTATCACTGCACGATGCTCTATATTTTCCATTTTTAACAACACTCGCAGTGCAACTGATTCCAACGATTGTCTAAAGCGAACTACTGGATGGTATAACTTGCATTTCACACGGTCCATACTTACAGTTGTTCCAACTTGAGAGAAAAAAAAACATCTGAACATTGATGCATCTATGGGCGAGGCCGAGAACTTTTCGGGCCACCGTCGTGAGGGACATTAGAGGCTATTTCAATAACCACATTGCTTCAGTGAGTTTTTTGCTATTTTTATTCTCAAAAGAATATTATGACGGAGTTTCATTGCTCCCGAAGAGATTACCACCGCTATGCCATCTAATTAATTTTACTTTCTTTCCAAAATGGTGTACAAATGCCGAAAAAATCTATCACAAGAAAACTGTGTGATCGAAGGGTAAATTAAAGTGTTTAATATGTCCTCTCTACGTCACCAATGGGAAATATGTGCCGAACATACTCAATCGTCTTTTAATGAGCATTAGCATCTGTTTTGAAATACATATGTTGAGTTGAGCAAAATCATTTGTTGGCTGCAGTAATATCGTTTGTTTTGAAAGCGTGACTGCTGAGAGTCACTACCAGGATGTTCACTTAAACTCTTTGAGTCATGCATCCTATGCTCCACGTGAAATATTGAGTGCGTAGTTGGGTTGGGTTCTATGTTTCGACAAGGTTTTCTCTTGGCGGAAAGGGGGCCCTGCCCTTTCAAAAGCTTCAATTTAAATGAACCTAGCCTAATATCCTGCTCGCAGCTTTTACGTAATATCTCTTGGGATTCACCACCCGCATCATAATGTCTACTTTTCTTGTACCTTCAGCATCACATCCCGCTGTCATTGAATCTCTTCCCCTCTCGCCTTAGAGCTTCACGTTGGTTTTGTCTGTGGAGGCAGCCGGCATGCATGGAAGAGGCGGAGGACCGTGGATTCCTCCTTCGGCTAGCCAATGGCCCTCCTTTTCTTTCGAACCTCCTCGGAAATAACAATGACACTACGACGTTTTACTGCTCAATGGAATTATTATGGCAAGCTAAACAAACGACTAAATCGTAGACGTGGTGATTGAAACGCCAGGCATTGAAATGGTGATACTAATTTTAAAGTACTGTTTGCACGTCCTGGAATAATTTGTCGTGTGAATATTGGTCATGGATCACTGCTACGAATTTTACAACACAGCTTTATTGTTGTTCTTCGAGCGCTCTTTACAAAAAAAAGATTCTACGATTTGCTCGTCCTACGAAATCGTTCTCCTCTTAACGCAAAATCTGTCTGGACTTTCTCTCTCCGGAAAGCTGAAATTTGTTTTCATTTTTCATTTATTGCTTTTCTGCGATGTTTAACATGTGACCTTATTCGAAAATTTCAGTCTTCACGAATACAATATACAATTGCTTGCAGGAGTCTATAACGTTTTCTACGTACCAAATGTCCTTAGGAAGTGTGTGACCTCCCTCGTTCTAATTTTCTTCATCCTTCTCCCATAGGTTTATTTGATTCATGCTACTTCATTTCTTCGGGCGATTATTTGCCTAAGTGTTACGGACGAATGTGCTCTGGACTCACCGTCCTTCCATTCATCGTCCGTCCGCCCTGTCGAATTCACTCCTCGGGTTCATCACCTTCCCTCCCACTCTCGTCTCTCATTTTGGCATCCTTCAGAGGTTCCGGTCCTTGGTACGGTTCAGTGGACTCCTTCCGTTTGCTTCCCATGTGTTTATATTCTATTGACTCATTCCTATTCGCTGCATTTCAACGACTTCCATTTCCACACTAGGATAACTAATTATTAAATACGACTGTGGTGAAGAACTTTGGAATACAGTGTTTAATTGTGAAAAATGAAGCATGAACAGTAAATCTACACCCACGTATGCACTAAGAGTTAATTTCTGTCTTTTATATTTTTTGTTTTCTATATTTGTCATCGATTTTTACTTTCGGTAATGGATTCTCTAAAGCTGGCGTTCTATGTTAGCTACTCCACGTGCAGGACTCTAGCACTTTCAATTGGACATACCCATTATTCGTGAGCAATGACGTCAGTTCGTATTTGCCTCGTGAGAGATAGCTCCCGGCATTTTAAGGTTCATGAAATGCGCAGACCTCCTAAATCATTTGCCAATTGTCCTATAAATGCATAATATAAAAAATATAGGCAACACCTTTTCATGAGGATCTTCGCATAAAACCTTATCGACGGATAAATCGACGTACCGCAAGAATCACCGCGATCACTTCGACCCGCCGCGGCCCCACTTCGAGGCGGGGCAGAGCCCTCTCACGGTGTCATTACGAGATAAAATGCCCAGGAGGCTAGAACTCCTCTGGGAAGGCGCAATCATCAAGGATGGGTGGGCCTGAATGGCGAGGTCGAAGAGCTCAACAGCGGCGATGGTAGTCGTTCCTATGGTCAGAAATCATATTCGAAATTCAGTTAAGGGCGTATTTCGGTCTTATTAGTTTTAAGAACACGGCGATTGGTTTGAATGAGAATTTCACGTAGTCCTCGGGGGCAAACAAATCAAAAGAATTACTGAAAATTCATTCGTCCATCGTAATTTTCCACCTTTTTCAACTTTAAGCTAGCCACGGTTCAGTAAATTTATTTATCAAAGGGTGGTGATTTCGTGTAAATTTTCCCTGCGATCGAAAGAATAAACTCTCGGTTATTCGGGTCTGTTCCCATTATTTCATGATCTTATTCGAGCTTAACACTCAACTTTTATGCCGTCGACGGTAAGAATGGAGGCGTTGACTCCTTAACCTCTGATATACTTCTTCGGAAACATTGTGTTGACCTCTATCTTTGACGTAACACCAATCTATTTCTATTGTCAATTCTCAGTTTTATCTCTGAGCCAGTTTATCTTTGAAACGAATTCTACCTTTAATATGGACGAGCTAGATTATTGTCGTCAGCGATGGTATATGACAATAATTAATGTTTAATATGTAGAAAGTGCTTTTCACCTTTTTCAGAGATATCGGTAGGTACTTCGACAGTATGGGCATATAGTTCATGTAGATACAATTTTCCATGAAAGAATAGAACATTAAACGGTTTACATACATACATGTGGCAATGCATACCCTGCAAGCCACAGCTAGGGTGTGTGGCAGGGGTTGATTACACACCAGACTAATTTTGACACAAAATACTTTTCCCCCTACTATGGTCGCTCGGCAACAATATTCCCTTATCGTTTTTAGCAAAAATGAGATTTTAAATATAATTGGTCTACACTTAATCTCTCTTATTTTTTTATTGAGCTGACAAGTAACCTCGATTATTGTTACCCTCTCTAATTACAGTTATCAACCCAAAAGTGGGTTTGATAGTTATTGGCACAGCTCACCTAGTACTGAGCCCAACGGCGCATGAAATTCAGACATCAGGGAAGTGGGGGGGATTTCCTTTCTCTGTTTCACCTATATTTTCCCAGGACGTTCTGGTTTCCGAAAAATCACACATCTTGGGTGAAGCAGAGATAGTCCAGAGGCGTACCCGGAATAGAGCCTGGGTCTTGCGGTCAGTAGCCCTGGGCTTTGCTCATCATACAGTGTTTATTAATGGGCACAAGACGTAGTGAGATTCAGTGAATACGAATCGTTATCTTGCTGCTCACTGGAAATTGGCGTTTGGAAACTCTTCGCCCCATTACTCTGTTACATGATTGATTTTTGGGAGGGCTCGGCCCTAAAATCAAAATTTTGGGGCCACGTGACTCCTTATTCGATTCCGCTAAATGTCAGAATTCCCTTTCAGAACATTGAAAGGGAATTCTGACATTCTTTTTCATTGTTCCTCAGAACATTGAAATTATCCTTGATTTGATTGAGGTAATCCTTTATGAACACAACATTTTTGGTGAAGTAAAAACGAATTTCTTGGATGACCTCTGCATAGAGTCATTAGTTTGATTAAATGACCAAGTTTTTTAAGTTAATTGTGTAATAGATGACGTACCAATTCCTGCTATTATTTGGCATTTCAAAATATGGAAAGACTCCATTGTGTGCTTAGTGTTGGCACATGTATAAATGTATTCTACCGTTTAAGATTGGTTTTGTATGGGCACAGTGAATGAGCGTTGCTACATTTCATAGCTTTGTCTAACGAAACACAACTTAACATTCCCCCTACTACCGGACAGCTCTGACTCGATTCCCGGGTTCGCTTCTGGGAACCCTCGGCTTCACCCAAGCTGTGTGATATTTTGAGTACCAGAACTTCCTGGGAAATAATTGGCGGAACAGGGAAAGGAAGTGGTTCCCCTTACTGCACTGCTAATGAGTGAATTCCACTCGACGTAGATATTTGTGCTGTGTGAGCTCTACCCTCGCCTATCAAAACCGACCTTCGGGCTGATAACTGTGGTATTGCTTACTGCTCTGTAATTTTGGGTGGGGTACCCCTTCTCCCCATCCTGACTCTAAGGTGGCTACATATCTGATCTTGCTAATGATCCATACCACGTTAGCTGCGTGCCTAATTAAATTTATTGTTCCATAGTCCTCACTTACTATGCATGGCTGCCTGTCCCTCTTTTGGAATGGGAACTAGCACTGATCTATGAAATCTTTGGGCTTAATGCGTGAAGATTTCATTTTTTATAGATGCTATTAATTTACCAATAAAGCTGTTCCGTCCACGTATTCCGAAACCTTTAAGTAGTTCCGCGGCAATGTTGTTTTCCCCCTCGGGCTTATTTGATTTTAATTCTCTTAATGCCATTTCTTGCTCGCAATTAAGTACTCCTGGGCCTATGCGTATCTAGGTTATATTCTCTTTCTATATCTTCTCTGGCTAGCCTAATGTCATTACCATAAAGATCTTATTTCCATCTCTGTTGAATCTTTCTTATATCAATTAATTAGTTTCCTGACGTATCCAATCAGGTCAGATATGTCAGGTACTCCAATTAGGAGTACCTGACATATCTCGTAGTCTGCACGGTTGTTCCCTTTCTCACCCCGTGTCTTTTACAACACTTCTTTCGCCCGATTAGTTCCCAGCCTCAGTTAGTTATTCAATTATTTTTACTTTCTTCTGTTAAAATTATCTTGTTAAATTATTTCATTTCCGTCTTCTTAATAATCTTGTCCGTAACCAAGTGGTTTCCTTCCCCTATTAACTGTTCATTACATTCGTTTTCGACTTTGGATATTACTTGTTTTTTTATCACCCCATCTTTTGTAGCTGTGCCAGTCTCCATGTCTTCACTCGTTAAGTTGCCTATACTGCCTGATACTATTTCATTTTGATTCCTGTTAACACTTCTGTATTCCATTTCCTCACCCTGCTTCAATCTCATCCTCGTGAATCAGAATTTACACTTCGTTAAGACTAAATTATGATTTGATATCACATCAGCTCCCGTGAAATTGTGCTCCCTTTTCCTTAATCTGCTCTCTAGCTTTTCGGTCACTCTTCGTGTATATCTACGCATATTGAGGTGTTTACGCCAAGTATTCCTTTTGAATAAGTCCAGTCTCCGGGAGAATTCTATTGGCTCCTCTCTGCAGTCATTTCTTGTTGTTAATCCGTAATCCCTTTCATACCTCACTACCAAACCTTCCGACGCTCACCACTGCATTTCAACTCCATATCTGTTAAGAGTTTCCACCCATGAACATCTGTAGTTATTTCCTCTGATTAATCATGTCGATTAACTCTGTCGATTTCTTCCGCTTGCTTCGTGGCATTTAGACGTGAACAGTGACCAAATTCGTTGGTTTAACTTTTGCTTCCGAATGTAATATTATATCACTCACCTGCTCTACCCCTCTTTTTACCTTTTTTATGTAAACACAACTGTCACCCCTCGTTAGCTACCTTCCTCTCCACTGTGTATCACGCTATTATTATCGTCCCTAATTTCTCCCCGCTCTCCATTCATCTTCTTCGCAAAACTCTTAAGATATCTATATTTTCTCGTTCCATTTCCCGCCTTATATTTTCTAATTTCACTGGCCTCAACATCGTACTCACATTTAAAGTCCTTATTCTAACTGGTTTGGTTCTCTTCTGCGCCCTCTTCGCTGCTGCTGCTATCGCTTGCAAAGATTTCTTGTAATGGCGACCGCAGAAGCCTTGCCTCTCCCGCTGCCAGGACATGGCCAATTGGGCCGAGTCCCGTAGTTGTCCGGACTAATTTTTTCAATACTGTTCATTGTGGAATTCTTGGAATGAATAGTGAGAGGGTTTTCCGTTGCTTTACTCAAGAGTGTTTTTAAAGTGACACCATCACGCAATGCCCTCCCCCCACTGGGGTCAGACATCTTTGCAGCCGCCTCGCTGAGGAAAAGGCGCTGCGCGGACCACCTTTCGTCTGGCTCCTGCTCTTCGACCTAACTATCATGGAACTATCTAGAGCTCCTGTCTGCACAGCTTTAGGTGTCAATAGAATGCACAAGCCCTTCCAACACGTCAAGGACATGGTTCATAGGGAGTGAGAGTATTTGTGATTTCTGATAAAACGATTTGAAAACCATTTGGTAATTTGTCCCAAAAACCTGGCATAAGGTGACATCTTTTGTGTCCTCCTAAATTGTATAGGTTTTATAGTCCAATAAACACACTTTTGCTGTTTTTTACTCAGTTTTCCATATTTTTAATTGAAAAATGAGGGTGTTTCATTGTAGTATCGTCCACTTGCGAAACTAAGCTATATTTATGATAATGCATTTTGAATATTTTGTGTTTACTTTTAAATTCCTTTTTTCCTTTGATAAACGTAAATTATTTAGTATCTTTAAGTGGATTCATTCAATGACTATGGACAGATAAACTCATTTCTTTTGTCCAAATACCAATAAAACAGACAGGCCGACGATAAAAGTTGGAGGTTCGATGCTATCCTCCAACATGGAATTGGTGATTGTTTTAAGAATTTTTCTAAGATTATATTCTTTTCTCGTTTAAAATTATATTAGTTGTGGATGGACCTAATGTAAATTACTATTAATAATAAGAATAATAGTTCACCATTAAATATGGGAATAAAATATTACTTTCTCCCTGGATTAGGTATTTATTAAATATTTTTCATATTTTTTTTTATTTGATGAATTGAACCTTTCTATTTCTACATGATAGAAAATGATATCGTATGCAAAGTCTATCGTCGAAGTCTATAATACTTTGAATGAGTTCATCCTTCCTGCTTTTAATTTATATGTTATTGTGGTTCATGGGAAACCTGATTTTAGACTTAAGGAACATAGAAAAGTGAGGAAATTCATCAGTGGAAACCAAGTGTCAACCTTGAATTTGATTGATTTCAACCTGTCAGTCATGGAATAAATGCCTTTGTTATTAGGAGTCTACTGTTTTTTAATTCTACACGTATGAACTTTCTTCCACTTTCTTTGAGCATCTTGAATGTGCAAAATGCATGCCTTGTACTCTCCATTCGTACCCTTACATTAGCTGCTATCACCATTGGTATAGCAGCTCATTCGCCACTTTTCTCACCGGCGCGTGCCGAAAAAATAAGAAATACAATTTTTCAAAGCTGAAGCAATTTGGTGCCTCTGGCGATCATAAGATCCGTAGTCCGACTCGATACCTCTTGGCTACCTCATTTTCATTTGTATATAGCATAAATAGTAATATATCAGTAATAAAAATATAAACTATGATTTGATATAGCATATATGGGAATATACGATCGTATAATCCCGGCCTTTCGCTGGGTAAGTGCATGGACAACATCGTAAATATATTCATTTCCCTCCGTTATATGTGTAGAAAATCGAAGCGGTCCGTTTCCTTGAGTTTGATGGCTTCCGCTGCTGTGGTGGCTGGGAGAGCAATCTGTCCGCGGGGTAATTAAGCCCATAGTACATCTGCTAGGTCGGAATCTATGTTGGTGCTCCGAAGTGACCCCGTTGTTACTGAATTTTGTGCCTGTCCTACATTGGATGTTCAATTCCTTTGAACCACTTCCCGGAGACAATGGTGAGAGTAATGGGCCCTTGGTTGATTGCTTACATCTTATCCATGCCTGTTTTGGTAAAATGGAGATATTTGTCATTTTTCTGTCTGTGAGATTGTAAACTAGTGTTCGAAGAATGATGAACAGTAAAGCCTTGTCAGAGGTTCGGGCCTTTTTGAGAAAAAATGTGGAGATGTTGGCTTCCCCTGGTGCTTTATTTACAATGGGTCTGCGTTCTGCCATTTCTTCAGCTAACATAGGATCCATTGGTTCATTCTCTTCTTCTACTCAATTTATGGATCTATGCTAAAGGTTACCTATCCCTAAGAATAGGACAGGCCCCGTGAACTCAGGTCACCCGTGTAAAAATACTCATTTTCGCCCAAGCTTCGTTAAGACATAACTGTCCCCATCTTGTGTTCGGAAACGTAAATATTCGCCACTCCCGTTCCCTCCTCTTTACCACACCCCCCTTGCCCACTCCTTCTTCAGGACCCCTACATCCCTCTCCTTCCCTTCATTAAATATATCTCCCTTCCCTTTGGGCGCCTCGTCCGAAGCCGCCTTCTCATGTTCTCATTACGGCCTCCGAGTCTTGACCACCGTCCCTCCCCAGAGCGCTCGCCGCCCTTAACTCCCCGCGCAATCTCCCTCCCCGTGCGCCCGTGCTTTTCCCCCGTGTCGCCGCTCTCCTTTGGGGGGGGGGGATCGAGGGAGAGGCAAGGGGTTGGGTTTGCCAGGAAGGCCCGTTCGGAATGCCTTATTTGGTCGGGCGTCCGTTAAGAAAATCCGTGAGAAGAAAATTAAGCGTGACGTCTGCTCCGGACTCTGCTTAAATTGCCCCGGATTTCCCTTCCCCGTGGGGATTCCTCCTGTCTCCCGTTTGATGAAGAAATCATTTCGTGAATTGGAATTTTGTGTCGAGTGAAGTTACCTTTCTTTCGATCTTTCCCTTCGCTCAGTTATGGGCGGTCCAGATTGTAAGTGCTTCGTTAAAATCTGCCTCTCGGACGTTCTCCGTTCATGCCGGGTTCCAATTGCACTCCACTCCAATCAGTTTCATATCCTGCATTCATCGTTATCACGTGAAAATAGAAACTGGTAGTAATTTACGCGCCTACATTTAGTTTTATGTTCTCAGTTGCAATGCGTGGTAAACCGATTATGGTTTTGATTTTGGCGAATTCAAGTTGATCACAGACAGAGCGATTTTCATACTGTGTTCGATAATTACATGTGTATTTCTTCAAACAAAAAGCAGAATCTGATAAAGTAGTTTGGACCTTGGTGGAATAATTGTCATGATAAATTAATTGGTAGCCTTGTATGAGCGTGAAACATGAATTGAAGAATTTCTCGTTAACATCTCAAGTTTAGAAACACAACTTGGACAGATACTCGTAGGGTATTTCTCTGTTGTGATGTCGCGTTGAATTAAGGGCGTCCGTGAGAATTATTCTTAAAATAATTGTTCACTCAGTTTTAGTACAAGTTCTTATGAACTACTACCTTGAACAAAAAGTTCCCGGAATAACCAGCGTGTGGCGCTCCCATCGTTCCGATTTGAGTTCTGTTTTTTTGTTAAATTGGTACATCTGTTGTTGATATTCCCTTTAAATCTTAGTGTCATAACTTGACATTTGCAAAAGTTACGTAGCCAAGAGTACATTTATCTCTGTGTGTGTTGGCGATTTTTTACAATTGCAGAAATGGTTTAAATTTGCAACAACGAACTTGTATTAAATTTTGCGTAAAAAACGGATTTAGTGGCGCACGGACGTTGGAAATGTTGGAAAAGTGTTTCGGCAACGATTCTCTAAAAAAAACGGTCGTTTACCAGTGGCACGAGCGGTTCAGAAGTGGTCGTGAGTCAATCGAAGATGATGAACGCAGTGGCAGACCATCGACATCGAAAGTCGGTGAAAAAATTGATAAAGTAAAAGAAATGTTGATCAATAACCGCAAATTAACCATCAGAGAAATAGCGGAGGACTTGAACATTGCCTATGGATCCGCCCAAGACATTGTGGTTAATGATTTGGGATTCCGTCGTGTAGCAGCAAAGTTGGTGCCAAAAGACCTCAATTTCATGCAAAAAAGAGACCGTGTTGACGTCGCAAAAGACATGATTTGCGAGGCTGAATCCGATCCCACATTCATCAAAAGGATCATTACTGGAGACGAGACGTGGGTTTATGAGTACGACACGCAATCCAGACATCAGGCAAGTGAATGGCGTTCACCAAATGAGCCGAGACCAAAAAAACCACGTCGTTTTCAGTCAAAAAAGAAGGCAATGCTGGATGGATGGATGGCTGGATGAATTTTCATGGATTACAACGGTGTAGTGCATCATGAATTTTTGCCAGAAGGCCAGACAGTAAACAAAGAGTATTATTTGGGCGTTATGAGACGTTTGCGTGAAGCAATTCGCAAGTGCGTCGAGACCGTCGCACAGTGCTATCATTATTCGTAATTTTTTGACGAAAAATGCAACAAATACCATCCAACAGCCATCGAATTCACCTGATTTGGCTCCCTGTGACTTCTTTCTGTTCAATCGAGTTAAAAAACCATTACGGGGAACGCGTTTTAGCAGCCGAGAGGAAGTAATGGAAAAATCGCAGGAAGCACTGATGGACATACCGAAAACCGAATGTAAAAAATGTTTCGAGGATTGGATCAAGCGCTGTCATAAGTGTGTTGCAGTCGATGGGGATTACTTTGAAGGGGACAATATAGATTTAGATGAATAAACTTGTATTTTTAATTTTCTGAATAAATTCCGGGAACTTTTTGATCAAGGTAGTATACCTGTCACAAAGAGACGTGGGCTGTTCGAAGGAAAAATATTAAATGAAAAGAGATTTCATCTCTAATCAAAGGAATTTCTCATAATAATGCTTCTTCCACATTTTTATTTTACATCATTAAAATATGTCCCGCGATGAAATGTTTGGAGAAAATAAAAACAAAGGCCATTTTCAATAAGGATTTATGAACTTATGTACAAGTGAGTAATTTTAAGGCGTAATCAATTTGGGTTTTTCGTACATTTCCTTATTGTAGAGAAATACCTACGCCTACATCCTACCCATCACGGAAGGGTTTGCCATGTAACTATCCGTTAGAGGAACTTGCAATTTTGTATTGAGAGTAGAGACAACTGTTTAACTATGATATTCGAGTGCCCTCAGTGGTGTGTATAATTGTTTTGAGGTTATGTCGCCGGGATTTTTATGGGGGTAAAATTTTAACTTGTTTCAATTTTTGGGGCAGCCAATTTCCTTTAATCTCTCATATTTTTCTCGTCCACCAAGGTGTTGCTTTGGTTGAAACTATTCCTTTATGTCTGGATTATATTCAAGCAATTTATATAATTGCCGTAATTTGTGCCCTATGTAATGAGTATCGTCCTAGGTTTTCCTATAAATACGGGACGTGTTCGTAAAAGCGGGAACTCCTATGAATTGATGTAATTTCGAAACTGAAACAGTCGTTGATTGGTGTTAAACGCTCCCAAACAATCACTATGACGCATAAATAGGATTAAATTCAGAGATGATATACGATGCAGATCTTGTTTTCATCTTGAACATAAACATCATCTCCCTATCGCGTGTGGGGTTGGTTTCCTCTCATCTTCACGCTCGGCGGCGACTTGTCCCTCTTGCCGCAGCCTCGGCATTCACTCCCCACGCGAATTGGTGTCGGTGGCGGTGCCTCGTCCTCACGATGACCGTATCCCCGTCGCTATGCTCCTGTCTCCATTCCCGACTAAATCAGGGGATTCCCCAATCAAATATTGACTTTGGGTAACAAATACGAGCTCAATTAATTATTGTCGCTAACAACTTCATTAAATTACAAACAGTTGATTAAATTATTATAATACTATTATTATATTAATAT
>CM073776.1:95352340-95441653 GCA_037158775.1 Hetaerina titia
CATATTTTTTCATTGTTCAGTTACCACTAAATCCGAGTAATTATCTGAAAATATATGATTTATATTTGAAAGAAAACATTCTATTGTGGAAACAGTATTTGTATTGGAAGAAAATTAATACTACGAATCTATGACTGAACATTGTTATACTTTAAGATTAGAAATTACACCTAGTTGTTGTATATTCTGATAAATATCTGCTGAGACGTACCACGTCTTACCATTAAATGTTAGTGATGAGAACCAACCCCCTGCAGGATAGTTACAGGTTACAGGAAGGTTGCAACATTTGAATTCCACAAATGCATGTACTCGTACATGCGCAATTATGAATAAGTCATTTTGAAATTGGCAATTTAAAGTCAAACTGTTTGTTGCGATAATTAAACGGGTGTAGACAAATGATGTTTACATAATGGCTTCCAAATTAAGAGATATTTTCAAATAATAATAAACGATTAATGAACATTTTTCCTCTGATAATGATAATAAGCAGCTGACAGAATATAGCCGAATAATTGTTTGCATGAGAAAAGAAAAATATATAAAAATAAAAAGACAACAGATGTGGGTGTTTTTGCGATTAGAGCTTCTTAAGTCAATAAATAATATTATAAAGAACTATTTGCAAAAATGAAAAACTCTTGGGGTGGATTTTGTACAGGAGCAATGGATATATAGATGAAAGGTGTATGAGGATTAAATGATGGACATCAGTCCCAGGAAGAACTTAGGATACTTAGGAAATTCTTACCACTATTCGGATTATGCTCGTACTCTTTGGACCCGCAAAAGTACCAGTGGGCAATCATGAAACTTGGGTTTATACTTTTATTAAGAAGGATCTAGTTAATAGGACCAAAGTATCCCAGTAAATCTTAAATTCCTCACAGAAGAGTTTACAATATTTTCTGATGAATGATGATAGATATGAAAATAATCAATGGGAATCAAAAGAAACTGATCACTAAAGTTACGTTTTTGAAATCATCTTATCTTTAAATCAATTCGATTGAGTATAATTTGATATTTTCATATTTTAGCACCCTGTAATCCACTTCTAGGGTCTGTGGCATGGGGTGAATACACACCAGACTAATTTTGACCCGAATATGAACCTACCGCGCCCGGAATATGTTCGTCTGATGTATTATCGTTCATGGAAAAACGGCTTCTTAAATCAATATTATGCACTTAATCTCTCTCTAAATGTATTTATATGATATCTCCTACCGTAGTACGATGGGAGTAATACTCGTAATAGGGGCTGAACGCGATTCAATTCGACAATTAATCCTACTTCGTAAGTATCCCATATACTTGCAGCATATTCTAAATGAGGCCTAACCAGAGAAAAATAAAATTTCTCTTTGACTTTTCATCACATTTATCCTGTACTGTACTAATAAATCCTAATTTTTTGTTAGCTTGTCCACATATTCCACATATGTTTTCACCCAAAAGAGGTCGTGAGTGAGAGTAAGGGGTGTTTAATCGAGTCCACACATTCCATTTTGGTGTTCCCGATGAAGTAGGCGTTCGGGAGAGAATTGCCCTTTTTCCAAAAATTCATCACTACACACCTAAAGGTGCAACTTACAGTAAGTATAGCTGGGCTGCACGTATGGCAACTAGTGTACTATGACACTGAGAGTTACATACTATATTTTGCAAGAATAACTCTGGAATATATTTATTTATCACTCCGTTCAGAATCCATTCGTAGTATCCGGAATTATCGACATATATTCCTTATTGCTGACAAAAGCCATTAAAGGAGTAAACAGATGTTCTCTTCCATTATGCTTCAACCTCTCCTCCACGAGGCCGTGCCACGCGAACCGATTCTGCAGGCAATCACATTCTCTTTGGCACGCAATATAACCAAGGGAACCCACGCCTCAAATTTTTTCCCAATCGTTCCGGAAATCGTTATGGGAAATTTACCTTATTTCAGTATAGCATGGTCTTAAGGCAAAACCCACATTTATTACTCTAAGCCATTTACTCTTTGCAAAGATAAGTAATGGGGATCCTTCCTCGGGAAGGTAGTTTCTTGCTAGTTACTCTCTCTCTCTCTATGAATAGACTATGGGCACACGAGTTTCTCCCTGCATGAAATTACCATTTTCGTAATTTCCTGATTACCAATAATCATGCCCATGATGCTTAAGGGCGAAATATGACTTTGATTTTGAAATAGCACCCTGGTGTTTATCGTCTTTACTCTTCATACATTACCCTCTAAATAAGTTTTCTTTTAGCTCCTCAGGCCGATATTCGATGTTCAGTTTCCATGTCTGTCTATGCCTTAAAAAGAAGGAACAAAATCCTTTTGTTCGTGCCAGTTATCAAGCTCTCCTTACTAGAGTCTTAGAAAAACATCCATTAGGGGGCTATTCTACCAAGAGGACGCTAATTTCACAATAAAAACGAGTTTTTTTCCCTGTATACTCTTAATGTAAACTCTTCCACGTGTTTCGCAAGGTTAGTGCAGAGGTGAATGAAGGCCTAAAAGTACGACTGTGGCTGTAAACGACGTATTTCGCGACAGTGCGGAAACTAGTTAGGTGGCATAGGAGAACAGGGCCTCGAGGTTTTGGTGTCGTACGACTGCGGCGCTTGTGGAGACGGCGCCCACCTGGGGGGGGGCGCCTTCCCCCCCCCCCCAGTGGACGGCCCTTGGGGGGATGATTCGCGTCGGGACGCGATCGTCAGGGTACCCTCGCAGAATTTCTGCCGGTGCCTCCATGGCAATCGCATCGATCCCCGGCTCCTCCCCGGCCGCTCTCTTAAATGGGCAGTCACGCCGTCGCTCTGGGGGCGGCGGTAGGGGCGGGGAGGAGGGCGAAGACGGGGGGACGGGAGGCCGGCAGGGAGACGTGTCCTCCACGCATATATCCTCCGTCGCTTTCGCTTCAATTTGAATATAACTGTCGTTGCCATTCGCTGATATAAGGATCGGTGGCATGTTTCTTAGAAAAATTGGAGGATGGCGAGGGTTGGAGGAGGTGGAAGGTTCGGGAGTCACGGGAGGCAGGGAGTGTGGGTGGGTGGTTTTTCGTATTAATGGAAGCGGCATTGCCGTAATGGCCCGTTCCAGCTTTCGTCTCCTTGCCCTTTGGGGCCTGGAACGGATCACCATCTGTGCATTGGTGGGACGGACGGGCGCGGGAGGAGGGGAAGAGGAGGGAAGGGAGGGTGCAGAGGGGGAACTCGTGGGAATAATAATTCTTGTGCGGCGTCTGTAATTCTTCTGTTTTTTTCCCATCGTGCCCTGGTACGGGGGACGTCGGAAAGTCCGCGCGGTCGAAGAAAAAAATGCCCAAATATTACGGAATAACTCAAAGCTGTCTTTTTCTTTTGGTCTCCCTCGTTTTCTTTCCTCTCCGCCGCTAAGCAGGACGTCAGAAGTCTCGGCGGGCCACCACTAGACCCACTTAGGGGTCGCTGTCGATGTGCGCACGCGTGTGTGCTAGTGTTTGTGTGTGCTTGAGTGTGCGCGCGCCCTCGCCTTCCCCGATTCGAATTGAATTTCAAATTCAAAGATTTTTCATATTTGATACTTTTTTGAGTCTGTGGCCTTCGTTAATAAGGATTGCTCCTCTCTGCATTCTGCCTGGTCGGGTACCATTTTTTCTCTGTCTGAGCCTACCCCATTGAGACCAGCGGCGGAGAATCGTTAATGTCCGACTTTTATCCGGTTGACCAACTGTTTTGAACAAAAGATCCTTCCTGAAGTTTATCCAGAGAAATTATAACTAATCTCCTCTGTGCCTTTGCCGTTCTAGGGGGATTGGGCGTCTTATGTGTAGACTGTTGGTTTGAGATTAAAGTAATTATGATTAATTTTAAAATTAGGCGTAAATTTTAGGCAACATTTTCGATCGCTTTGTGTTGAAAATAAAAACTGCTAGAATGGGTAAACAAAAGTTATTGCTCCAGAGTTTTGGTGATATCCGAGTAACCCCATTGATCCTGAATGTACTTGTAGATGTTGGTATCATTTGTACGTAAGTGAATTACCTTAAAGAATAAGCTGTCGTTCTGTCGATAAGAATATCGATAGCATTCATCAGAGAAAAAATATAATTTTTAAATCAAAATGCATGGTCATTGTCAATGTTATAGATTTGTTGCTAATGCGTACATTAGTTCGAAGTTTTTTGTGAGGGAAAAAAATGGCCGTTGTTTGCTCAATGAAAAACACCCTGTCGTAGAAAGAATCCCTCGAAATCGGAATATCATACGTATTAGAGGCCCCAAGTGCTATGATTATTGTTCCGCCACGTTTAGGAAACAAATTATTAAAGATAATACGAACAATATTTACCTTAAAGTCGCTTTATTTCCCGTTTTAGCAGTTTGAGGGGTCATAACTTCAGGTTGGAGCTATGGTAATAACACATTCTAATTCTTCCCTCTTTGGTCAGTGGTATTTCAGGTTCTCCATAAATTATATTCCCTTTCTGATGTCGCTTTAAAAAAAATCGAATGCCGAGCATTCATTCATTTCATACAAGACGTCCTGCCTATTTTAAACTGGCCGGGTTTGGACGGTCCCTGAGGACTATTATTTGTGCATCACGAGTACTTCCTTGAGTTTGTCCCAGGTTATTTCTTTCTTCATTTCATAACTTCTACCTGCCTTCATGCTGTCTTAAACACCGACTCTCTTCCTGCCTCCTCCACAGCAACCAAACATTCTCCGATTTACCACGGATCTCAAGTACATTGCAGATGATGTTTCCTCTTTCGTCGATAACTATTTCATTTAGCACTAGGTTAGCAGATATTTTACGGTGTACATGAATTTCCGTTGTAATGTTTTTGACCTTTCGTTAGACTGTGCTACGTGTTAAGTTTAGGACTCCACAGTTAACAGTATCAGTTAAATGGATGTTTAGTTAGACGATAACTTAATTAATTTACCATCAAATCTACTCAAGCTGATAGGAGAAGGCGTCAGGCCATGAATAAATGTTCTGTCGAATTATGCATATTCAGTTTTTTTTATCTATCTTCCGCCTTCGAACATATGTTGTGTTGAAGGTACCTTGATACTAAAAATGCTGAACCATTTATGCCTATTATGTGGAGAATATGCGATTATATTGTCGTAATTTATAATTTCCCTATGTTCTATTTCTCCCTCTCGTCCTCGAGCTGCTAGGTTGTCATTTCCGTAAATATTCTCGATTCCGTGATCGAATCGTTTATCTCGGCTCATTTCAGCCATCGGTAGGTACGGGAAAAATTTAATTTTCCATGTGTATCTGTTGTTTTCTTTTGTCGAAAGCGCAGTCTAATTGTTCGGAGCAGGTGGTCAAATCCATACTCCCAGAGCACAATTTCCAATTCCCCACGTGCGTTTCCCTCCCCCCCCCTCCCTCCCCCCGCCCCGAACCCCGCCCTCCTCCCGAAACAAAAGGCCAAGATCGCCAGATTGCCTGCGGTCGCATCCCCCTGAAGGTTTTGTCCGACTGGCGCTTCCAGGTTTTCATTTGTTTTTTTGTCCGTCCCCTTTCTCTTGCCTTTTCCGTGCGCCCCGCGATTGGGGCGTGTTGCCGGCACGAGGCCGACCTTCAAACTTTCGTCGGAAAGGTGTCGGTCGTCGGAAAGGTGGGTCTTAAAGACACGCGAGACGTGTCCCGGGCTGATCGAGAGCGGCCAGTAGGCGTCGCTTCCCGTCAGATAATAGTCCAACGAAGACCACCCCGCCTAGACGAGCAGAGTTAATTTTATCGGCGTCCACCAGTATTTCCTCTATGCCTTCTTTTTGATAAAAAAAGGGCGGAAATTTCTTCAAAAGATTAATTTTCTTCCATCTAGGGATCCCTAATTCCGTCAGATTACAAAATGATTTCAATTACGGAGGCGTGAATCTCGTGGAATCTATCCATTCTTTCGCCAGGTCACTTTTTGGAATAGAAATCGTGTTTTTTATGGATTATTTCTATTAAATGCCTATCAAATGGATGTAAAAGGTGATATTTCGCTAAAAATAAAGTCGCGTGTACGCATGCGCGTGCGTTGGACGTGCTCGTAAAAACGTCACCAGGTCATATAGCTCGACTAACCAACGTTACTCGTAATATTCTGTTAAGTGATCCTTGTTTTATAGCGGTACATTTTTCCAAAGGGTTCTGAACTCCTGCCTTCCATTTAGATTTTTGCTGATGACTCTTAAAAAAATTAACAACTGAATATATTGTTTATTCTGAGAGAGGCTGCCGAATCGGAAGGCGAAACTGTTTCCGCGTACGTGAGAATAAAAAAATTCCCAGATATCTATATTTAATTTGTGAGATCCCCTGTTGTTCTGTTTGGAAACTGTATTCGTTTTATTCTGCGACGTTTTCAATTATTCAGAGGGGCATGTTCATTAAGACCTCGTGAAGTTCATGACGCTCGTGCCATGACGAATGAAAATAATTATGTAGGATTTTGTCAAAAATTAATAGTGCTTGAAAAATGGATAGTGTATTCGTTTCCTTTGCGTGTCTTCACAAAGCAGCTGAAATAGCAGCAATCACCACTCGTAATGACGAAGAAATTTGACTCGAACCTGAACAAATTCCGCGTGTGTGACCATCGTTCATGAGTAAAGGTTCAAATGAGTAAACGTTCATCTTTTTAATTAGTGTTAATTTTTAAGTACTTCATATTATTGATGCATCGAAATAAGTCTAATATATATTTCAGTTCTATCTCTAGATACGTAATGCCGTGTGCCTAATGATAATCCTACATATGTACAATTTTGAAGGCTTAGCGTTATTATAATATAACTAAACATGGTTAATATAATTTTCCTCAATTTGTATTCCTTTTTGCTTCTAGGGTTCGGTAGGAATGGACAAAGTAAATGTCATTATCCTCTCTATACGAGGAATGGTATTTGTTTACGGATTCCAAATTTTAAAAAAATCAGAACTAATATCATGTACTCGTAATGGTAAAATTGTTGTTGGCAGTAAAAGTAGTTATGATGAATAATGCAGTTGTTCTGTTGAAATGCTAAACAATCCATTTAACTTATTTTAACTGTGGTGTTTTCTCAACATTTATCGTTCTTTAGATAATTTTATTCGAGAAGAGTTTACTATTGTTATTATGCTAAATGTTGATTGCTATATCGCATTAGGAAGATATTGTAAATTTCTCCTCCAAGAAAGTTGGAAAATTTCGAATTATTGCGATTATGTGAAAATGATATGTACGAGGTGTGTTCAAAATTAACGGGAATTTTAATTTTTCGGATAATAATATTTATTTATTCTTATACATTGATGGTGTCACCTTCAAAGTAGTCCCCATTGGAGATAATACACTTGTGCCAGCGCTTCTTCCAACCCCCGGAACACTGCTCAAACTCGATCTCTGAGATAGCCTTTAGTTCTTTCAGCGAAGCGCTTTTAATGTCATCTAGGGCTGTAAAACGACGGCCCTTCAACTTCTCTTCTATGATATACCTAATCAATCTATTGTGCCATTGTGTACTGGTATATAGTATGGAAATTGCATGTCCTTATGCAATTTTTTAGACTCTGCTGTAATTTCGATTGTCTAAAAACGCCGAAATAATCATCATTTGTTAGAACACAACTTGTCCTTCATTTTTTGTTGAAATATGAGTGGTCAAACGTTCAGAGTGTTTTTGAATCTGTTTTTTCAGTTTCAGACCCGTATTTATATGGCACATATGCTATGCCATTAGGAAAATAAAAAAAAGTGTGGCATTTCCTTCAAAGCGCAGAAGTATCGACTTCTGATTGAAATTTTACTTCATTTTTTGCTCTAGTGGAAGTTGAAATTGTGTTTCCGCAGTAAAAATCAATGTTAAGTATTTTTTCTTATTGGTTGTGCTAATAGTACTAGTACAAGGTTTGTAGTAAATCTTTCGGGAACATTTTTTCCTCACCTGATTGTACGTTGCAGTTCGCTCGCAGCACGCAGGCTCGATGGTAAGGGGTCTTGCCTTTAAAGTGCACCAAGCGCCAATCGCCTGCGAGCGTTCGTTCAGATTGTAGCGTGTTTTTAGTGGACCCCTGTCGAGTGACAAGCGCAAATACAGCGAACGATTAAACAGCGGTACGCCATCTAATTTTGCCTAGGGCTGGAGGAATCGGGTACAGAGACGTTGGGCGTGATTTGCCAAGTGTTCAAGGTTGAAAGGATGTCACAAACTGCAGTTTTTAAGTGGCACAATCTCTTCGAAGATAGCCGATAGAGTGTGGAGGACGAGCTGGACGGCCGTTGACGTCAAGAACCGACGATGAATCGCAACGTGTGCGTAAAGTGCTGAATTCAGACCGTCGGTTAAGTGTGCGCATGATCGCAGATCGTATTGGCATTGAAAAGATGACAGTAGACACCATTATTATTGAATATTTGGCGATGCGAAAGATCTGCGCTAAACTCGTCCCGAAGGTCTTTGGACGGACGACCAAAAGCAGAGTCGATTGTCTGCTTGCGAAAACCCTACTCGCGACGAATCCCCAACCCCCTCATAGTCCCGGCTTGCCACCAGCAGACTTCTTCCTATTCCCAAAAGTGAAATTCTCCCTTGAAGGACACCACCAAGGGACCCTAAGTGCCGTGAAAGAAGCTTGCACGCGTACCCTGAAGGACCTTGCAGAATCCACCTTCGAGTCGCGGAAAAACTGCTGGCAAAGTGTGTCGACGCTCAAGGGATTTACTTTGAAGAATTTTTAGGCATTGTAATAACATCTTAAATTAATCTATTTTTATGAACCTTTCCCGATACTTTTTATAGAAACCTTGTAATATTCAGAGCGGAGTTTTGGAAATGATGTTATAGATCCTGAACCAAAAGCAATCTTTCTTGAAGCTGACGTCCACACTTATTCAAAGTTTATTGGATATTTTTCTACTATTAATGGACCTATTCTGTCTGGTGTGGATCATATCATTGGGTCACAGATGTAAATATTTTATGGTGAAAGTAGGAATTTCACCGGAGGCTGTGGTATTTACGTTCCATCACGAGAGCAATCGTCCTCCGTTTCAATCTACGAGTATGGCGAGACAGACAGGCCTTCCTTCGATTTAAGTTCTCCAAAAGGCGATTAGTTCGTGATATTCCTGCAAAGGGGAATTACGTCGACGCAGTTTTCGTAATCTTCCCCCTTTTTTGCTGGAAATAGGATTATATAATAATTCCAAGAAATAGGTAACCTAATCGAATTAGTTCCAAATTATCCCTATCTCATGCTAAGGAAATGTATCAAGATATTTGATATTCAAATCGTGGAGCCTAAGCTTTATTAGCATAAAATATTTAGCTTCCTGTGCCTCAGGAGCGTTTGCTCCACGTGCCCCAATGAGTGAGACGATAATAAAAAAATAAATCCAGCACAAAAAATTGCGCTTCCATTAATTGCGGCATTGAGTGCGGCCCTCTTCTGATGGAAAACCTTTGGCACATGTCGGAGCAAAAAATATGACATGCATGGTGGGCTCCGAAAGGGTTTTTCTTTTCTTTAGGGCCGAAGGAGTCATCCCTGCGCGTGTGGGGTGAGGGCCCCACCAAAGGCCTGGCCCATGGGACGTGGGGACACGCGCGCCGCAGATCCTATTCCCGTTGCCCCCTTCCCCCCGCCCTCCCTCCCAGGCCTCACTCCAGCGGAGCTATTAACAGGAACCCGCTCCTCTCTCTGTGTTATCATCCAATTCGGGTCGAAAAGATGACTTGAGCTTTTGATATACCCGTCAATTCCTCTTCGACATGTTAATGGAGGGGAATCAAATGTAAATTGAATCCCTCGATGTCGCAACGTCTGCTTGAGTTTCATTATTTTGATTGAGAAGGTGCTCTAGTCATCACTTCGACCGTTTGTGGATGTGTTTCCGCCGGACGGAGATTAAGCGTTCGTATTTTGGCCGAATCGTTCGTAATTATTCATTCTTAGCCATACATGTACCGAAATATTTTCTTTTAATGTCATTTGTGGTGACCGTTCTGTCGCGTGTACTTTCATGTAATTGTAATATACGAGTATTTTAGTGTATAGGCAGTGGGCTGAAATGTATCTATTCGTCAGCCGCTCTTTTATATGCCACCGCTGATTCCCTAGTGTTCCAGAGTTGAATTACTGAGATCACTGGAAGATACTTTCATTTGTGTAAATGGGCCAATAATAATAATTCGGCCTTTTTCGGGCGAGCTTGAGACTGTTGCAGTCCCTTCTTCCATTTAGCCCATCGTCAATGAACATATAAATACATTTGAGTGCTAAATAACGTAAATAATAACTAGATAATGGCAATCGATTTACAATGAATGTACATCAGTACAATGAGTGTAGAAAGATGTGCACCATCGTGGGAAAAACGTAAGGAAAAGGGCTTTTATCCTTGTAAAATCCACTGCAAGAAAACACCCACACAAGCAGGGGAGTGTGGAAACCCTGCGAAAACCTACAGCTAAATAATGGTAATGTCATAATTTACTAAATTAATAAAATAACAATAAATAAAAATAACCATACAAATCGATGCATGAGAATTAAGAAAAGAAACAATAGAACTAAGGTGCACATAAATATGGAGAAAAATTGATTAAAATAAAATTACGAATTAATAATACAGTAGTATGAAAAATGGAAGAAAATACATATTACTGAAATACGATTAGATGATATTTTTTAAATTTAACAATAGTCATCACCAGAAGTGAGATTTTAACAGTAAGATTAATGTGCAAAGTGGATATTTCTGACTGATAGTTTTCAGAATACGTTTGATATGACCGTAAGCTCCTGAAGTGTTTTACTTGGCATTCTGCTGTGATTTTAGGAGTGACTTATGTAAAGTCCTCTTAAAAGGTGCAATCGAAGGAGCTTTCCTCAAGGCTGGACTGATTTTGCTCCATTTGCGGCAAGCAGTAACAATAAATGATTTATTGTCGATGACCGTCCGATGCTGCGGTATAGCCAGGATTTTATTCCCTCGTGTATTTGTTTTATGAACCTGGTCTTGTATTTTGAAATACTCCAACTAGTAGGGAGAACTATTTGTGTTCAGATTCGATAACGTAGAGAGAGTGTATGAAGTTGACGTCTGCCACTAAGCTTTTACCAAGAAAGTTTTTTAATATAGTTTGCCATGTGATTAGATATCTGTAGATATTCATCATTTGGGAAATATAATTCAGTTCAAAAATATCTTAATGGGTCTTTTATGTACGATTTCTTCGCTTTCATGTGAACTCACCGTTTATGGCGATTTCCGGTCAGATTCGTGGTCCTTAACGTGCGGATCGTCATCGGCGTTCATCATTCCCAGGACGTGTTCCAGCCGCCCCTCCTCCCCGA
This sequence comes from Hetaerina titia, assembly GCA_037158775.1. Taxonomy (NCBI): domain Eukaryota; kingdom Metazoa; phylum Arthropoda; class Insecta; order Odonata; family Calopterygidae; genus Hetaerina; species Hetaerina titia. The sequence continues at coordinate 95,363,680 of CM073776.1, forward strand.
TATTCTGCCCCCCTCCCTTCCTTGATGTTTGCATTTCTCAAGCAAATCTTCAGATTCTGATATCTCTCATCAACTTATTCCTGGGACATAAAAGGTTAACATAGTCCGTTACATTGACCACGACCTTTGAGTGCCTTAATTTAAATCGATAATTGTTGGTGGAGATACGTGAATATTTAATATTTAAGGTGTTTCACTAGATAATTGGCAGATTCTACGAAGACAGTGTCGTTGGAAAACGTCAGTAGTCGCATCAGTTTTGAAAGGAGTGCTAATGTTAAATTAAAATCATCAACGAACATTGTATGTTTACCTTTTGATTTATTTAAAAAAAATTATTTATGTACCCTGCAAGCCAACGTTAGGGTGTGTGGCAGGAAGTGAATTCACATCAGACTGATTTTGACCCCACTATGACCCTAAAGCAGTCGGACAATGTTACAACCCCGTCCATATCGTTCCTTGGAAAAAATGGCGTATTCAATCTATATGTTCTACTCTTAAACTCTCTAATTTTTTTGACATGATCTCTCCTACCGTAGTACGATGGAGGTAATATACATTTTTAACATAACTGCCAAAGAGATCTCTCTTAATTTATTCAAAGGCTTCAATCTGTAATTTAACTTTCACTCCGTGAGTAATTCCCAGCCTAGCTGCTCTAATATTTTGAATACACTATTAAGTTTATCATAACAACGTTGTATTAATCTAGCTCCTCTACGCTGCAAGCGATCCAATTCGGCAATTAATCCAACTTCGTGAGGAACCCACATATTTGCATCATCCTGTATTCCAAATGAGGCCAAACCAGTGACAGATAAAATTTCTCGTTGACCTTTTCATCACATTTACTCAGTCCTCTTCCAATAAATCCCAATTTTTTGTTCGATTGTCCATATATTCCCCGTATGCGTTTCACCCAGGAGATACATGTATTGCGAGTGAGGGAAACGGCTAGGTCGAGTCTACAGATTCCATTTCGGTGTTCCCAACGCAGTAGGCGGTCAGAAGGGAATTGCTCTTTTTTCCAAAAATTTATTACTACGCACCTTTTAAGTATGCTAAAGAAACAGCTGTTTGCCGAAAAATGAGAACTCCACGTTGTAAAATGTCAGTGAGAATGTGTTCACTGATCGATTTAGCAACTGTCAAGGATAAAGTTTTCATTCAGCGCTCGATTATTATAGTTTATTTTTAGATCGGTTAAGGTTCAGTTTTACTTCTCCGGCGACGGTTTTAATAAGACATCACTCACCAGCGTCATCCTAGCATCTTTACTTTTCGTGGGCCCTGGAATATATACCTTGGCCTACCTTTCATGTGCAGCTTTCATAATGAGTGTTATGTATTCAAACAGCATGGGCCCTGACAAATAAATCGTCCCATTCTCCATCCCACCGGTTGTTGATCCGCCACTATGATGATTTGCCTAATTGCGTCACTCGAGCCACCGAAGAGTCTCGGTCCCGAAGCCCTGACTTAACCCTTGTTCTTTTTTTTCACTCCACCCCTTCCACTCCCTTTTCATAACACCGCCTCCTCATTTTCCACCACTCTGATCCATCGCATGCCTACCTGCATCCCCCCGTCTCGACCCCCCCTCCCCGCCCCAAGACGAGCATGCATAGTATGCCTCCTCGATCCCGCCACGCGTCCTCCATTTGCCGCCGCCTCCTCTTGTTTTCCCCCACCGGAACAGTCGCGGTGACATCTCTGAATGGGTTTGAGAGCTTTAGAAACGCCGTCGAGTGTGTGCCCATAATGCACCGGGCGGGCGAGGAGTTTGTGGGACCCCAATGGTAATTCAAACCAGTGTTTTTTTTCGATTGTTTTTTTACTCGCACGCGGTTTGTTTTTTTTTACCCCTCGTGCCCACAAATCCTTTGTTCGGAATGCACCTCCTCCGCATGCAACTGGCTTATTCATTTCTCCCTTCACAGGGGACACACCTTCAAACTTAGGCCCTTTGTGCAATCAACAGTGACCCAGTATAAAAAGTGGATGCATATCCTTATACCCTCCCCCCCCCCCCCGATTATTTTTTTGCTCGACCCCTTTCCGGGTTCGTCTCTGTTTAGCCTTCTCGTCTCAATGGGCCGTCCTGCTGGTGCACAATGGCGTAGGACGGCTATGCTCAATCCGTCAACCCCCTTTCATCGTCGGCTCCTCTAATATGAGTCTCGAATGGGGTTTTTTTAATCATTTGAGGTTTATCCCTGATTACATGTATACATGGCTATAAATTCCTTCCGCAGGCGAGATTCATTCTCTTAAAAAGGCCTCTATTATGAGCTTTTGAACGTGATCATCTTTTAAGGGATCCTTTTCATCGAATTCGAGTGACATACTCAGCTGCTTTGTCGGCTTCCCTCCTGGTTGGATATCTGTGCCCACCGAGACGAAATGAACTCTTTGAACTCTTTTAGAATATAATGCTGTTTAGTCAGTCAATTCCCCAAGTTACCTTCCTAAACGATTAACTTTATATGTTTATATTAATTTAATCAGCTAGTCCATTAGGTTTCACTCAATAAAAATTACTAACTGTTCATCTTAGACCAAGTCAAAGAACTACGGGAGATACTGCGACAGAAACTTGTAACGGAGTCATCTGCTACTATGCATTAAAATGCAGAAATTTCATAGTGTAAAAATCCAGTCCTGCCGGTAAAGCTACCGAGGCCCCCTCTTAAACTCGTTTGCAAAAGTTTGTAAAGTTTTTATGGTTTTAGAGGAAGCCTCGGTGGCTTAAATGGCGAAAGCACTCGGCCGGACATTGAAGGGTCTGGGTTCAAATCCCGGTCAACGCGAATGATTTTTAAACTTTGTAATTTCTGCAATTTAACATTTATCTGCAAAATTAAATTCGCTGCGTTAGTTATCTCACAGCAGATTTTGAACGGACAATGGTCTCGATGTGACCGAAGTCCGATTGAAAATGTTAAGCATTCCTAAACCATTCGGAAAATACTTGTATTGCATGAAAAGCAACTCAGTGAGCGTTATTTTGCAGTAAAAATTAATTGCATGAGTTATACGAAATCCATGTTCTTGGGTATGCATCAATTTCATAGGTTAAATAAGTCTGGGATTATTACTGTCATACCGTTCAATAAACACCGAAAATAAGAAAAAGAACATAGCTTTATTCCGAAATCTCTTTTTTCTGCTATCTCTTGTTTCAAATGAAATCAAAAAATTGCTAGCGAGTTTTAAAGTTGGATTGAAAACGTGGAATTTAGTATTCTTCTCCACCGCTGTGAACCGACAACAGTAAAAAAAAAGAAAACGGGCAACCGAAATCGACCTGTCTCACACGAATATCGTGGGGCAGTTCCTTTCATCCGTCCCCTGCATTGATGTCACGTATGCACGCCCGCGTCGCTTCCCTCCCGACACCGCGTGCCTCTCCCGGCGCCGTGCTATCTCGCATTCCCTTTCATCCGACGCGGGTGGATCCCACAGCTTCCTCGATCCCTTCGGGAAAAAAGACGACACATGTAGTGCCCAAACACTGTACGGTACCTATTCAAGTAGGGATAAGTGAGCAAGAATGAATGATACGTATGTGGCACCCGACCAAAAGCATTGATATAGTATATGGATCAAGAGGGTTCATCCCTATTGGTGCAAATGACCTGAGCTGTCGGTCGCCTCCCATAAAATACTGTAACTACTAGGGTTCAAGATTCGCGAGCAAATGAATTCCGGAGCCAAATCAGGCAGTCTTTTATCATACTGGCTCAGCTTAATAATTGTGATCCCTTGGTAATCGCCAATAATTAGTGTTCCAAATCCCTTTGGTTCCGGAAGTAGCTGTTTCTTGGGCGTAATGTTGAGTTATCAAATACTTATACAGTCACGTATTCGACCAACGCAATGTTTCAACGACTTTTCTTTCCTCCGATTAAAATAGATCACGAATTTCAAATATGTGGAATATGAAATAGTGCGTGTGTAACTATTAGATTGGTACATTTAACACATTTTACAATTGGTATATTTATTAGTTTGAATTTTAATCATGACATCTTACTTTGAAACTAAAAAATTATATTCAGATGATTATAATAACTTTTCTGGATGTCTTTGTACCGACTAATTGGATCCTGGTTTCCTAGTGGATCTACATAGTATTGGTTTCATTTGCCAAATGTTTTCTGGCCTGGTCATCCTTTCTGTTTTTTTATTTTTCCAAAGCGTGATTAGTGAAATAATGATGGTGATTAGTGAAAATGAATTAATGAAAACAATTAGTAACTACATCTACATAATACCCAGCAAGCCTTCGCAAGGGCGTGTGGCGGGGGGTATTGGGTCACCAGCCGTGCACCATCACTACACCACTATAAAGACATCAATTCGATTGTGCACTAGAACAAAGTTGTTCGCTAGACAAAGCCACTTACATGCCAAAATATTCAAATGTAGGATTATTCATAAAAGCGTAAATGCAATTCATGCGGGAGCAATGTTAAAAACATTGGTCTATTTAAAATGAATGCTGGATACCGACAAAATATCTGCACTGCCAACTCTAATTATGCCCTTCGCGATTGCTCTCTTATCTATTTTGTTCTATAATAATACGAGGGAAAGAAACCTTTTTAATCTATCCGTTCTGCTATCTATATCCTTTGTTTTACATATGTGACCTGATCTACTATAGGAAGTCGGAGCTTGTAATTTGTCTTTCAAATTCTCGGATAATTGACCCGCCTCAAACCTACTCCGTAAATTAACCCTGTATTTCAACCTACGGTTAACTTATGGCTCACACCATAATTCTTTAAATATTGTCTTGACACTGCATAGCAGAGCAAATAGTGACATAATACGCGTAATCACTAAAGGCAGGCATATTATTATTTTTATTACTATTTCCGGGTCAGTGAAAATACCTGATTCATATCGGAATGATGGATCAACCCATTAATAGCTCATGGATCAATCTGGTATAATAAAGTTAACCATTACATGAATGGGTTGAATCCGGCGTGAGGAAAATAAATGAGTGTGGGTCAAAGATTCCGAAAACGTTGGGTAATGAATGCTCTAGTTGGTGCACGGACTGGTCTAGGTCGTTCGAATGGTCTAGTTTCCAGCCCTAAAAATGGAGACAAGCAAAGAAGAGCAGAGAGGGGTGGTTCGTTTTCTAGTGGCTGAGGGTGTTGGAGTGGAGGGCTGAAATTCATCGTCGCGTGTGTGTGCTGTGTACGGTGAACACTAAATATCCCTATCGAGTGTGCACGAGTGGCACATGTGGGAGATTCCTAGAAGGGCACACATAACCGCAATACGATGCGCGCCCAGGACCGGGCTATCGAGCCATTACCCCTGATGTGATATGGCGGATTGATGGCCTTTTCCGGGAAAAATGAAAAATCACCGAGGAAGAAATTCGTGTTCCGGTCAGCATTAGCCATGGGTCCGCGGGTTTTACCGCTACTAAATTTAGAAGTCTTTCTGAGTAAGATTATATTAACACGATATTTGAAGACTAACGATAAAATTATTTATTTTATTGCTCGGCCATTCTAATTGCTAAATTATTGTTGAAAGCATACTCTTGTGAGGAAGAGGTTATTAATGCCACTGAAGCATTCAAGCGTCAAATACCTTTTCGATTTTTCGTATCCTAGATGATTATGAATACTCATATTTGTATCTGCGGTGCAACTTAGCTGATTATTTGTTTAGTCCATGATTATTTCAATTAGATATTTTTTTCTTTTATGATACATTTGAAACAATAAATAATGGATTTATTATTCTCAATTGTATGTTTATGACAAAGTGCTGATTTCCTTCAATTGCGCCGTTCTGTAGAAACGATAGGAATACCTTTATTTTTTAACATGATATGATTTTGATTTCTGCAACGCATAATTCAAGCATATGCATCAACTATCATAAACCCCTCAACTTAGAACTTTCATGTAAATCCGTGGTCTATTAGCCATTGTAATGCCCTTACGTATGAAATAACAGTGTGAACTCCAACTGAACTAAATTTTGGAATATCATATGTTGCAAGTTCATGACTAAATTTTTTTTTGATTTGTGAGAAAATAGTACCCCCTGGTACATGAAACAATTTTGAGAATTGATTGATTAGCAACAGCGGCTGAAATGATGGGAGGGTGAGAGGGTGGAAAAGGACGCATATGGAATATATTTACAATAAGTGCGAAAGCACACATTTTGAGGCTATAATTCGAGGAACAATAAAGGGATGTAATTTTATAGAAAAGTAGAGGATGAATTACGGGGAGAGTGAGTGTACGATGTTGGAGAAAGTACCGATACAAAAATGAAAACATTGTCAGGCGACTCGTGTTTGTATTACCAATCGTCATGCAACACAATAAATTATGAACCGGATATACTGTATAATTTTCTGTAAAATAGTTTCCTAAGTGAAGTAAGCGGGTGCTATATCTGAAAACATGAAAACGTAGCCAAGGTTGGAACTAAATTAAATATGTTCAAGATTAAAATAGATCGGAATGATGCAATCATTACTGAAACGAAAAAAAAACAGGATTTATTAAGGGCCTTGCGCAAGCATCTAATTTTGTAAATGTTGAAATCTATGTTCATGTTCTCATAATGGGCAAATAAAATGAAACTGGAGATAAATACACGTACCTTACCTTCAACTGCTTAAGAAGTAGGTTTATATATGCGTGTGTATTTTGAAAAGTTCTCGGAATGGAACCTAAATAAAGGACTCACATCAATAAAACCTTTTTATTTCTCAATGTAATCCCCCTGTACACTAATGCAATTGATCCGGCGATGTTCCAATGTCTTGATTCCATCTCGAAAATTAGATTCCTTCAGCCCTGGAAAAAAAAATACTTCGCCCGTTAGTTCTTTGTTTGCAGAGAATCTTCGCTCACCGACGAACGTTTTGAGCTGGGAGAAGAGATAGAAATCTGATGGAGTCGAATAAGGCGGGTGTGAAACGAACGTTTTGCCACGAACATTGATGCGCCAACAGAATCGCCGTCAGCACCCTCGCATGCCCTCCTCGGGTCACTCGGTGGGACCCCTCCCCCGCCTTCAATCAGCCACATCGGCGTGTTGGCCCGAAGGGCGGGCCGCGTGGGCAGGCTATGCAGACGAGGGGGCCGCTGTATGGCGAAGGGAGGGGAGCGCCGCGGTGAAGGGAGGGGGCGACTGCGGGGATGTGATGGCGTGGAGCACAGGGTGTGCAAGGGTGGGGGAAGTGGGGGACGGACGGAACCCTTGCTTCCAATCCCTTTCCACCCTCCGGATCTCGCAGTTTGGAATTATTATTATGCATTACCACTAAGTTTTGGAAGAACCCTGATAATTATCACGCGCCGTGTTATACGTATTTCATGATCATTTCTGTCCAACTTAAGCAACGATTTCCTCTGCGTTATTTAACTCCTCAGTTCTTTAAGTGTTTTCTATTCCGCGGCATTATTTTTTGTCCCACACATATACACACTTCAACATCCCGCCCCTCACTTTCCATCCTGCGCGGTCTCCGTTTCCATCGTCTTAGTGTAGTATTTCTTTTTCCAAACCATTCAAAAGACTTCTACGCCTTTTCCCTTCGCTCTTAATTCACCTCATTTCTCCATAAGTCTCCAAACTCACATCTTTAAATCCTGCCATAGTGCATCATCCTCTTTCCTCAACATCCCGATTTCTTAATCTAAAGCTGCGTTCCAATCAAAGTGTTTGATGCTCTTTTGTACATCTATTTCCTTGAGATCCCATCTGCTCCCTTCGTCTTGAGGACCCTTTTTACGCCGATGCAATTGGCCTCCCGAGGAATGCCCTCCGTGCTGCGTCCGTTTTCGTGCAGTTGGAATGGAAGGAACGAAAGAAATATAAGTATCAAGGCTTGGGCTCTCGTTGTTGGTTGCGGGGAAAACGTAATGGAGGTCCTCGTTAGGGTAAGAGCGGCGTTGATGGGGGAGGGCGGAAGGGGTTGGGGCGAGAGGGTTGAAAGGGGGGGTGGTTGGGCGGGGCGGAATAAGAACCGCCCCCCGTACTGGCCGGGGGGAGGGGGGCGATTGTGGATTCAAAGGGTTGGGTTGGTCGTCCCATCGCGCAAGCCCGTTCGATCGGCCCGCGTGCCCCACTCCACCGGCCCCCTGCTCTCGAGTGGCGCCCCCTCCCACACCCGCACCCCCTCTCCCTCCTCCACACATCCCTTCTCATTGCTTTCATCTCTCTCCCGAAGTGGCGAGCATGTGCACATATGTACGTAAACACACCTATCTCGACACCCATTCTCTCCACTTTCTTTCGTCCACATCTCCTCCCGTGGGTCGCCCAGTCTCCTACTCCTTCCTTCCTCAAACCCCCTCCCCACGAACGTGTTTTTTTCCCGGAAATTTTTGTACCCCCCCTTGTCTTTATATATACCATGTGTGTGGGTATATATATATATATATATATATATATATATATATATATATATATATATATATATATATATATATATATATATATATATATAAACTCACACACACATTCATAAAAAAATATGTCTACGCATGCATGTTTGTGTGTATATATATATATATATATATATATATATATATATATATATATATATATATATATATATATATATTATATAATATAACACATAAGAGTGCAATGCCTCCACGGAAAAATCTCCCGTTCATCCCTTTTTTTATTTTTTCCTCCTCCTCTCAGCTCCTCGGGAGTGGCACCTCCCTCCCCCTCCCGCCCCTATTCCACCCCCCTCTACTCCACCCCCATTTCTGCCTTCGTCGCGAGCACCCGCAGTAGACGGACTACATAACGAAGCATTGTCGTGGACGCGGAGGCGTAAACGGATGCAGATTTTTTCCTCTTCCCCGTCCCCGTTCGTTATATGCACGCGCTCAGTGGGCGGCGTCTAATTCTCCAGGCCTTTCTCTTCTGATGAATTGAGAGGGTTCTACCATATTTCTCCACACGACCAAAAAATTTCTTCTCGCTGGTGTAACAAAGTGGAAATAATATTAGTTCATGTCATCGGGTAGTTTTCCCACCTCATCGGTACCGACCGCTTAAGTTACACTGTATAGATTATACGGCACGTCTTACCGTTTACCCCACAATCATTAATTGAGAGGTTGCGTCGTGCCACAACTCATTTATGGCATTATTATTACGTACCAAAGTATAGTCTGCATTATCCAACCGCCATTTCATCTTAGTTCCGTATTTTCCGAGATGGATTTCAATGCTTGTTACCCTTCGTGAAGTGTTTGAATAACTTTTTCCGTCACTGTTTCAAAAGTCTTGCAAGCCTTAATGCAGGAAATCGCTCAAAATGCAGTTTTCATTTCCGTCTAATAATGGATGAATTTCCGCTACAAATTTTACTTATTATTAGCAAAGCATTAAATATGCTGTCTATTTGCATAGAGCCTCGTTTTGGGTGGATTTGGACGGTTGAGAACTCATCGAAGAAGGAAATCGCATATTAAATATGAAGAATAGTTTCCCAATTATTGGGAAACTATCATGAATGGCACAGGTGCAGATAGCGAATCGATAGTGGGAGATTATTAAGCACTTTCTCTGAAGCTTGACTCCAATTTTTGGTTCAGGCTCGATTGGAAATCATAGTCCCAAATATGGTTGAAGTCGGTCGTCAGATACCGTGAACGTGTCGTGATAAAACTATTGGATAACCTTAATATTCATAAATTTACATTAGGACAGTGGAAATAAAATAGATAAACAAGCTGGCAAAGGAGAATAGAAAAGCTTATGGATGATTTTTTATCCGAAGGAGTAAATTGATAAAATTCCTAAGCCGTGATGTTTACCGAAAACCATTATTGGCGGGATCCCAGAGAGATGGAATTAAAAATTGAGGCCAAGAATAATTTAGGAATTTCAGGAAGCGGACGTCAGCGCAAAAGACTGTGAGGAAATAAAGATTTCGGTAAGGAATGGGTTAGCTTGGAGAGGTGATAAATCAAACCTTTGATTGACCTTCTCCATGGACAGCGGCTCAGGAACACTCATCCACGCCCATTCTTTGCTGATCTCATCGCCCTAGTCCTGTTCACGTCTGTCGTTACCATATTTTTTCCCTAATCTGCGGATACCTTTAATCGCCCGTGGGCCTTGCGGAGAGTCCGCAGACGTCACAGGGGCGGGTAGGGCGACCGAAACGGGCCTTTCTGTCCGAAGGGCCCGCCACGCCCGGGCCCTCAGCTCGCGGGAGCGTTTTCCAAAATACTAAGCCGTAAAGTTTGACCCTTTCCTACTTGACATTTCCATTTCTTCCCTTTTCCTCATATTTTCACGTTTGCCTCTGGTCAATCGTATAATGATTTTAATATTAATTTTATAATTGACAGGCTTACGTGTTTGTTATAAAATCTGGAACAAAATGGCGCACTGAGATTGTTTTCTCGTAAAGCTGTTTCGAAGTCGTCAAAATATGTTCAAAAGGCCAACATACTCTTTTAAAGTATGGCCAAACTATTTTAAACCAATGTGTAAGTCGAAAAAATAGTATTTATAACTAATAAATAATAGCAAACACTGATGAAAGACTGCATAAGAGTAGTTGGCCTTCCTGAAATGTATGCTTGCAAAAATCTTGTCTCCTTCGTATACTTTGAGTCAACTCGTTGAAAATCACTAATTGCTCAAATCATCAGGTTTAACGTGAACTTTCAAAGTTTAGCGTCAATTTTTATCGGTGTCCGTACTTTTCACTTCTTGTTTATAAACATCTTTAATGATTGACTTAGATTCTCATTGCCAGTCAAATGCAATGTTGCCCCGGTTAAAAACTTATCTTTTAGAAACGCTTGATATCCTCCATGCGTTTCTTAACGGTGTATACTACTTTCCGTCCGAAAGCAAATTTCAGGATACTTAAACTAATTGAATATTATTTAAAGGTCATCATATTCCAAAAATTTAAAACAAACATTTTTTCGTCATTATCAAGTGTTTTATTTAGAATATGCGACGCAAAGTTCAAATTGGGGCATGCAATTTGTATATGCGATGGGTATAACCTTTTTTATTCAACTTAGGCTGTAATATAAGTGTCACCTTGGAGCAGAAAACACGGGAAGAGGAGATAACCCTCCTATGGTGTGTTAAGTTCTCTCGCTTTAGAGCTTAACACTTTCAATTTTTGGAAAAAGACCAATTCTCTCCCGAACCCCTGCTGCATCGGAAAAACCGAAATGGGATATGTGGACTCGATTAAATACTTAGGCGTTAGCCTCACTTAAGATCTCTCCTGTGTGAGACACACACGAGGAATATATGGATGTTCTAACCAAAAATTAAGATTTATTAGAAGAGTCCTTGGTAAATGTGATAAAAAGTCCAAGAAAAATGTTTTTTTCGCTGGTTAGCTCTCATTTAGAATATGCTGCTAGAATGTGGGATCCTCACGATGTTGGATTGATTGCCGAATTGGATCGCGTGTAGCGTAGAGGAGCTAGATTTGTTAAATGCTGTTATGGTAAACTTAGTAGCATATCCAAAATATTAGAGGAGTTGGGCTTAGAGTCATTCACGGAGCGAAGGTTAAATTACAGATTAAATCTCTTACATAAGTTGGCAGGACGTATCTTTAGCAGTGATGTTGAAAATGTATTATTAGCCCCATCCTACTACGGGTGGGAGAGATTATGTCAATAAAATTAGAGAGATTAAATATTGAACGGATAGATTTAAGAAGACATTTTTTCCACGAACGATAGGGGATCAGAATAACATTTTCCCATCGCGGTAGGGTCATATTCGGGTCAAATTTAGTCTGCTGTGTATTCACCCTCCGTCACTCACCCTTGCGGTGGTTTGCAGGGAACTAAAATATCATATACGTCAATACGTCCTCTAATTATTAAATCAGACTTATTTTTTTGACGAAGTGTTCAAATAGTGGCATATATGTGTCATATATCTTTTGAATTAAATTAGTAAATATATATTTATTGTCTTAATCAGTGCTTCTTGATTCTATGCCAAATTATTCTCTTTTCTTAATTCTTTTACATTCTTTATTTTTTTGGATTGACTTTCAGTGTACACATATCAATTAATTTTATAATCTACAATTTCGTTTTGAATAAATCCTAGTTTTAATTTGTTTTTAATTTTCCATTAGAAAAAAACGAGAATGTTCATATAGTGGAGAGCAGGAGTAGACGGGTGAAAAAAGATAACGAATCCAATTTGTCCAGCGACCGATTTAACTTAACGTTCTCTCATAACATTTAAACCTACTTGGTGTCATAATTTGTTACGTATTTTTTTCTGCGGGGTGGTTTAACCCCGTTGAAGGTCTTTTGGACATAATTTACGATATGTTAAATTCATTGTGGAAACGCTACTTCCTGTGTTGCGCACATGTGTGTTACCTCCCTCGGAACCTTCGGATTCTCTAACCAGATTCGGAAAGCTCTCGGCCGGTGCAAGCTAAGCATATTCATCGGCTCCAATATTCAAAAGCCATCAATCCGATGTGAGATACTCATCTTGTGGATCAGTAAGCCTCATGTCTCTCCCCGTTTCACAACAATCTCACCACGACTGGCCTTCGGGTGGCGGCGTAGTAGCATATTAGGCGCCCAGCATAAGATGATGTGTCACCCTGCTCGGATGGAATGAATTAGTACTTTATCTATGAGATTGCGACGCCTAAGGAACATGCTATTGCTTAAATTGATATTTAATGGCTCTGGTTACGGTCGTTTGAATGTATAACTGCCTCTGTAAAGTTCAGTTAATCGATTGCAAATTGTTTTGCATAACAGCAGTCCACCAATGACGACGGCCTCATTGCTTTCGTCATGTCGACATTAGATTCCGCAGAAACCAAACCAGTAGATCCTGCGCTGTATGCATTCACAACATTTAGACTCTAACGAGCGACCTTAGGCAAAGATGGAGAACTCGACCAATTTACCTGGACCGCTTTATAGGATTAACATGGAGACTGTTTGGTGAAGAATAAATGTGCACATCCTAAAATAAGACACGTCTGCCTGATGAACTGTTATCTGCCGTAATTTCATGCGCTTGCGGCCTCATTGTTCCTTCTTATTTTTACGAGGCAAATGTGTTTCGTTGCCCTAGCGTGGCTGTACTGAAGGACAGATAGGGTGAATGAGTGACTTACGAAAGGAGAATCAAATGAGGATCCGATCATATGACGAAGCACACGTCTTGTCTCAAAGTTGCGTTGAGGTGCGGAGATAGTATCTTTTGGAAAATATTAGTCGATTCTCGGTTTTCAGGATATTCGAAATGAGTTCAAAATTTGCGTTCAAGCATCTCGGATTGCTCTTCAGTCTCGCTCCAGTGCATTGCGTTTGTCAGAGGCGAACATGCGAAGCAACATTCCACCGTAGCTACGAGTTTAGCATTGCAAAAACAAACAGACAAAGAAGCAGTCATTTTGATTTATCGGAGATAGGATCTCATATTTCCTCTTCAAATAAAGATATCTCTGAGGATGCTTGGTCATAATCCCATTTGTTTAAATTAATTATTTACTTAAAATTGTGTATGAACTTATCATTTAATACGCCAGGACTCAGTGATAGAAATTTAAATGATAAAGTCTCCGCTTCTTGAAACGTCGGAGTAATCCTTTCTTAAATAGTTACCCTTTCCTCATATTCAAGTTAAATTTAGCTCTTGCCCACTTAATAGCAGCCAGCCCCCTATTCTTTTTCTCCTCACCGTACTCCTCCCTTAACCTGTGTTTCCTCCTCCATCATCCACGATAGTAGTGTGCGCTTGCAATCCATTAATCCTTCTTGGGCCTCTTGGCCCAGAAATTTCCACCGACCCAGAGAGCTTCACAGTAATCTCTCTCTTCCAAGAAACTGCCGGAGTAACTTTTAACGGAGACATCCGCTAAGTGCGCATTGCAGTGTAACAATTTCAGAGTGTAAAAAGAATTCGACTTGATCGGGATTCGAACCCGAATCCCTCGATGTCCGGCCGAGTGCTTTAGCCAGTTAAGCTATCGAGGCATCCTCTTAAACTCTGAAATATGCCTCAATGGCTTAACTGGCCAAAGCACTCGGCCGGACATCGAGGGATTCGGGTTCGAATCCCGATCAAGTCGAATGCTTTTTACACTCTGAAATTGTTGTATTGTAATCTCTTTCTTATTTTTTTAGTGCCTTAAAGTGTTTAAATAAGCACATACATATGTGTATGTACATAGTTTATATATATATATATTTCTCTCTCTTGATATTATTTATTAATAGGTAATCTACCGGTTAAGGTAGGTTTTCGGGTGGACATAACTATCAAATAAATATTTTGTGACTCCTAAGAAAATCTACTCTACATCAGGTCCCTCTTCATCTCTGTGTACTTCCTTCCTCCCTTCATCCCGTCCAACATCCATATCATGTTCCTGCCCTTTCCTCGTTTGCCCAACATCCTCCCCTCTATTACCTTCTTCAACATTCCACTACCGCTCAATACGCCTTTCATCCATTTTTCCTGCCTCCATAGGATTTCTCTCAACAAACCCCTCTCCTCACCCACCATCTCCAGTACTTCCTCATATGTTTTCCTTTCGGTCCATTTCACCTTCTCCATTCTTCTCCACACCCACATTTCAAAAGCCTCCAATCTGCGTCTATCCTCCTGCTTCAGTGACCACGTTTCCGCGCCGTACATAGCTACGCTACATATCAGAGTTTTTACGAGTCTCGTCTTAAACTCCCTACTCAACGTCCCAGTCATCAACTCCCTCCTCCTTGAGAAGGCCTCCTTGCCTAGTGCAATTTTTCTCCTTACGTCCCTACTACTTTGACCGTATTGGTCCAAAACACTTCCGAGATATATAAACTGTTCTACCTGATCTATTTTTCCCCTCCTATATTAATGTTTAACTTAGCCTTTTTCTCTCTGGAAAATCACATAACCTTTGTTTTATTAATATTGATTCTCATCCCATATCTATCGCACAGAACCTCCAATTCACTCAGCAATGCTTGCAACCCCTTGGCTGACTGAGCAACTAATGTTTGGTCATCAGGAAACCTAACCGATTTTACGAATTCCCCTCCGACTTTCATCCCTACCTGCAGTTTTTCCCATACCTCTTTAATCATTTCCTCTACATATACGTTGAACAGCACCGGTGACAATGGGCAACCCTGCCTTACACCTCTCCCTAACACTGCTCATCCGGACTCTCCGTTCCCCACTTGCACCTGAGCAGTCTGAGACATGTACAGGCTGTAGCTTAGTCTCCTGTCCCTCCAATCCATTCCTATTTTCTGCAATACACGCATTAATATTTCCCAATTCACTCTATCAAACGCTTTTTCGAAATCTACGAAACAGGCAAATACGTCCTGATTGTATTCTATATTCCTCTCGATTAGTGATCTCAATCCTGCAATGGCATCACGCGTACCTCTTCCCTTCCTAAACCCAAAGTGATCATCCCCTAAGTAATCATTTGCCCTACTCTCTATCCTTTTGTTGATGATCCTGAGAATAACTTTAGCTGCGTGGGATATCAAACTTATTGTTCTGTATTCCTCACATGATGTAGCCTTTGCCTTTTTTTGAATAGGAACTAACAGCGATCTCACAAAATCATCCGGCCAGTTTCCTTCCTCATAGATACTACGAATCAGTCCATATAGAGTCTCCTTCCCACATTTTCCTAAACATTTCAACAATTTCACTGGAATGTTGTCCACCCCCACGGCCTTATTTGTTTTTATCTCCTTTAATGCCCTCTCTATTTCATCGTCGAGTATACCTGGACCTAAGCTATCTTCTACGTCATGTTCTTCTTCTATGTCTAACCTTGTCGGCCTAAGTTCTTTACTATACAGTGTTTCTATATATTCCTTCCATCTCCCTTGGATTTTTTCTGGTTTAACTATTACATAGGCTTAAAAAAAATTTTTTTTTGGTGTCGGGAATCTTTGTGCTGATTTTAACTATATTTGTAGAGCTGAATCCAAATATGAAATCCGTTTTTATTTAACAGCTCTACTTTTTTAGATATGGCACATCTTACGATTAGTTGTTTTAATATTTGATACATTCCGGAAAATAATTTTCAAAGTTAAATAAATCTATAAGTATACTAATTTATAACCACTCTGCGGTGTTCCTTTTATTTTTAATAAACTGTCAATAAGTTTTATGTATATTTCTATATTGTAGGCCAATGAGATAATTATTAATATAATATTCCCATATCATCATGTAGAAGATTTTTATACGTAAGTAACAACATATCTATATCTTGAAAACTATAGCTGATAGGAAAAAACTAGTGTCATAATTGGATTTAGCACCCCAATTGTTCTTTAAATCAGTATTAAAAGCTCCGGCACCAAAACCACTGTTGGCCTGTGTTATCTTACCCCACTTATCTTTAACTGTTAGCACAGATCTTGCCTTCTTACTTCCCGATAATAACTTAACCTTGCTGTATAGAGCACCAATTTCACCCTTCCTCTCTAAACTTTCCATATCCTCGCATTGCGTTTTCCACCATTCTTCTTTTGCTTTATTTGTGGCCCTTCTCAATTTATTGTTTAACTCTTTGTGCTTCATTTTTCGTAACTCTGTGTTTACATTTTTCCATCTTCTTCTCTCATCCATCTTTGCAATCATCTCATCCGTTACCCATGGTTTCCTTATCCTTTTCCCGTTAACGGTTCCTGTAGTGTCTTTGCGGCTTTCGAAATCACTGTCTTTATAAATTCCCATTTTAATTCGATAGTACTCAGCTCTTTACCGTCATCCATCATTTTCTCTACAGCCTCCTGATACTCCTTCCTCGTTAATTCATTTACTGCTTCTAAATTCCATTTTTTAACCCGCCGCCCTTGCCTTATCTTTTTGAAACGGACCTTACACTTCATAACAACTAGATTGTGGTCAGAGTCCGCATCCGCTCCCGGGAAACTGTGCGAATGTATCATGTTCCTAAACCTGTGCCTAACCATAATATGATCTAACTGGTACCTTTCTGAGTCACCTGGGATTTTCCATGTATACCTGCGCCTTTTGTGGTGTCTAAACCATGTGTTGGTGATGACTAACCCCTGTCTCCTGCAGAATACAATTGCTTTCTCCCCGCGTTCATTCCTCGTGCCTAACGCATAGTCCCCCACCTAACCACCATCTCTTCCTTCGCCTACCGTCGCATTCCGATCCCCCATCACAATCAAATGTTTCCCTGCAGGAACACTCGCGATTATTACCTCTAACTCATCGTACATCCTATCGACTTCTTCCTCCTTGTGGTTGCTCGGTGGCATGTATACCTGAACAATGACCAAGTTCGTCGGCTCTGTTTTAATATCTACGAGTAAGATTGTATCAGTTGCTTGCTCTACGTTGACTACGCTTCTTCCTACCCCTTTATTTAATATTACGGCAACCCCTCGTTGGCTCTCGTCCCCGCCGCTGTATATTATTCTATAGTTATCACTCCAATAATCCCCGCTATCCTTCCATCTCACCTCGCATAGACCTAAAACATCTATATTACTCTCTTGATATATTATATAACTATGTATATAATATTATATATCATCAGTATTTCAATTCAAGGTTTGTTTTACTGCAGCTCTCCATTCTACTTTATTCAGTGTCAATTCCTTTAATCCCTGATATCGTCTATGTTCTATATCCTTCTTAATTGTCCATAATGTTCGAGTGTAATATATATATATATATATATATACACATACATATATATATATGTATATATATATATATATATATAATATATATATATATATATCTATATATATATATATATATATATATATACACATACATATATATATATATATATATATATATATGTATATATATATATAATATATATATATATATATATATATATATATATATATATATATATATATATATATATATATATATATATATATATATATATATATATATATATATATATATATTATATATGTGTGTGATTGAGGAGAGAGAAAGAGGTAACATCTACCAACATTACTAACTACAGTTTAATTAGATCTGTCCCAGATGAAGCGTTCATATAATTCATGACTGTAATCCAGTTTTCGAGATTTAGCCTAGTGTGACTTTATGAAAGTCGTAGCCCCAAGTGTCAAATATTGATATCAAACAGTGAGCACGCCACCCTTCAGGCCGTGAACATTGAAATTACATGTGTTTTTCTAATGGAGTATCTTCTATATCTCAAGTATATTGCTATTAGTCTTATAGTCGAAACCCTAACATCCGGCCAATCCGATGAGACCTTTACAGCCCCAGATCCTTCCTTATCTAATGGAGTTCATTTCTTTGTAATGATTTCATATAAAAAAGTTTGACGTTTCAAAGATCATCGAGACGAGGGAAGTAGCGGGATTACCCCACTTAATTTACATAAGGTGTGCAATTTTCTTTTCGGTCCCTCATACAACCATTTTGTTTTCTATCTTTTGGAAAAAAAATGTCTTAGTGGGTTTGGCCAGATAAACCTACAATTATTAGCAATACTAAAATAATAATAGTCAATATTCATAATCATTCCGGTATATATGTTGATTCTTAATTATTTATGTGCTCCCGATTCCTTTTCTTTCCCTAAAACCACTTATGGCACAATTTTTAAAACTCGAATCTGGGCGCAGTACAAACGCCCATAGCCCAGTAATCCTCTCCATGCCCTCACTCCCTCCTCGCTCGCCCTCCTCCGCGCCCTACCCCTATCTCAGCCTCCAAACCACCGCTCTGAAATTTCGCCTCTCTCTTTTTTCACTAAGCGATCGTAAAAAAATCCTTCCCCTTCATGCGTAGTCGTGGAATCATGTCGATGGCGAGGATGGTGCTTGCTCTTGTGCGATAGTGTGTCGGGGCCCGCCCGTCCTCCCTCTGCTCGGTGGGTGGTGCGGAAAGGCGTTCGTCTGTTCGTTTGTCTTGGAGCAGATCTCCTCTTGCCGCAGGCTCACACGTGCCTCCTTAAACTTGTGCACTCATTAGAGGCTTCTTTCATCACGACACTACGTATTCCCGCGAAATGACTGAACGGCAATTTAAAATGGAATTGCGAATCTTCCGCAAACATTTCGCCGATAAAAGTTTGGAACGAAAGCAACGGTGTTCAAAAAAACCTCCTTAGCGGAAAATTCAGACAGTACTAGGTATCCCCCATGCTATTAATTTAAAGCTATTACATGAGTTATAGCATTGAAGATGGCCAGTGATTACCATTTTCCGTAGACGTTAATTCCCGCAGTGTTTACCTTTTATGTTTGCATGTGTATATGCGTGTAAATAATTTAAACGAAGGAACGAGATATATCTCGTATACAAAAGCACAAGAGAAACACGTACAAATGACACTCACGTGTATTCCAAATTTGCGGTGGCAAAACTAACTTCCTCTGGGGAAAGGAGGTACTGACTTCCTTCTATGTATACATATCGATGAGGAAGCACTCACAAGAGCAATAGAACACAAAAATATACATAGAACACATAAAAGGACACACAATTAAGATAGTTATTGTCAAACTCCAACCTGAAGAAGGCCTAAGAGAAGGCTGAAAGCTCAAACTATCTAAATGTGTCAATGTACGTATTTTCTATACACATGCATATGTATAGTATGTGTGTGTATATATATATACTATATATATATATATATATATATATATATATATATATGATACAATTTGCAGCAACATAACTTCCTTTTTTATGAAGCAAAACCCCTTTAAAAAATGGAATTATGTTGCCGCACCCTGTATAAAAACATACATGTGTGTCTATATAAAGAATATATAATATATTATTATAAGGTTATCTACCGGTTAAGGTAGGTCTTTGGATGGACACAACTACCAAATAAATATTTTGTGACTCCTAACAAAACACAATCCAGCAACCTATATAATATATATATACATGTGTATATATATACCTATGTGTATATAAATACGTGTATATGTTTTTGTATGTGTGTGATTTAAAAATGGCCGCATATGCAATGTGTTGGGAGGCCGGGGTGAGGAGAAGCTGTGTGGGCTGGTGTGCAGCGAGGTGTGCAGTGGTGAATCCGAGACTTCTCTGCGCAGTCACGTTTATATGAGCGACACAGATATCTCCTCCTCGCGGAAGGATAGGGATAGTAGGGAAGGGTGAGGAGGACGGAGGAAAAGGTCAGTGGGAGGTCGATGTTTGAGTGCTACAAATGTCTGCCTGGGGTAAGGGTCCGGGGAGGGGAGACTGGTGGAATTGGGTGGGAGTGGGTGGGCAGGAAAGGGGTGGGTTCTGGGTGTTGGGCAGGGTGGGTTGTCTTCGAGGGAGGAAGCAAAGGGGTGGATTTTCCCAAGGATATACGCTTGCAGTTCCTCGTCATAAATGTATCTTCCCCAATTGAACGCTCTCCTTCGTGAAAAATAATTACTTTTTATAATTTTTGTGGCGGTTAAAATATTGAGGCGATACTAAATATCCATATGCGTGTTTTTGTCTGGTTATCAAGCCTATACACTGCGTCTTCTCTCCGTAAGGGAAGTTCATACTATATTTGATAGCGTTACCGGCGAGGTGAGTGGTGAAATTACTTTTATCGTTATCAATCCATTATTTTGTTCATATCTTCCAATTGATACAAGTCTGGCTGACTTGAGATGTATGAATTTTTTTAGTGGTAAAAATTGGATTTTTATGTGTAGTTACGGAATATTTGATATATGGTGAGGAGGAAGTGTTTATTTTCCTCCGGAATAGTTTCACGCGTTGTCACCCGCACCCGTAGCAGTTTTATCGTCACTTATTCGTGGGCAACGCTCGGACCACTCTACCCGCTTTCTCTAATTCCTTACCCGATGTTCCTGGTCAGAGATGTCGAATCATCGTTTCTTTGGTGTTAATGCTGAAGTTTGGTGATGTCAATGAGCGCAATTTGCTCTCCTGATGGTACCAAGCCATGTCTAACTCCCCATTAAGGCATGGTCAAATTAAAAATTACTCCGTCAAGTTTCATAGAAGAACTTTGCAGTGGATATTTGCTCCGTCTCGCCCCTTTTGCTTTTCCACTCGACACTTGACATCAGTCTGCGCTTATAGGAGTAGTTCCCCTTTCACTAAAATAAATGCGTAATGACGTGACGTTATTTATCGATAGATGTCATACGTTTTACGTACCGTGGGATTCGCGATGTGAAATTATTTTGGGGGAGTAGACAAACATTTGAAAGCTTGCCGGCTCACCCGAAGATCTCAGTGTAGAATACTTGCTCATTCACAGCTGTTTTACTCTGACGTGAGTGATATTTCTAAATGGGGTTATTGACACGGTGTCACCACAGCCCTTTTGAGCACCACCCTAGACATCGAATCATCGCCACATCTGTATCAAATACGATACCTCGCATTCCTTATCGGCGATATTTGCAACGAGAGCATATACTCTGTGCCATATTAGACTTACTATTACCTAATACTAACATAAATAATATATTTATTAGACACGAAAATGTTTTATTATTAATCATTTGCCCTTTGAATTTGAATAACTGACTTAATGATTTATCGTTAACTTTGATTCCTTGCATCACTTACTATGTCACCATTAATTACTAATTTAGAGTCCTTGGGTTAGTAAATAATAATTTCAACTCGAAATTTTTTAATTAAAATAATGCACGCGCGCGCGTGGCCAATACTTCGTCACATTATTGAAATTCAAAGCACGCAAGTCAGTTTTTTTAGAAAATTTACGCAGTCCGGACTACTTAGCGTATATGACGAATTTAATTGAAACTCTTACTATTTTCCTCGTCTTGATTCGTTTTGAATATATTAGGTAAACCTATTTTGATACATCCATCGGATCTATAAATAATACTATGTTAAATGCCGCCTGTGTTCTTCTCTCTGTTTCAGCGGGTTGTATCATTGTCTTTTGTCACCTTGTTACTTTCACCTCGCGTGAATTGCGAGCGTCTCTTTGAGCGGCGAATCAACTTAGTTTCATTTATTCCAATATAATATTATTACTATACAGAATAATTTACATGAAACTAGCAAATTCTGTCGTTGAGCACGATCGCCTAAAAAATAAATAGCCCCAGCGTGAGGACATTCAATGTTTGCGGGTTGCGTAAATTCCAGGATATGAAGAAGCGAGACAAACTCTCGCAGCACTGGCGATGTGTTGAGCGTTGTTTGGCAAGATGGTCTGCTTAGTGCCTTTATGTAAACTAATGGGATTTCGATTGTGATTGAAGTAGATTCATCTGAACGAGAAATTGTACCTCGATGTTTGTGCCCGCCGCAATATTTTAAATAGCTATTAGTCGATTTTGAATAAATTTTACAGGACATATTACAGTCTCATTTCGTTGCCTCAGATATTTCCAATCACATTATGTGCGAATATATGAAGACTTGATCTAGTGATGAGATAACCTTTTAGCAAAAGGAGACATTCGAAATGAAATAACGAAGAAAGGAAAACTTGTTGAATGTTGTCAGGACGACGAGTTCTCTAGGAATAAATTGGTTGATAAGTTGACAGGACAGCTTTGTGAGCTGCTGCAAATCGAACATCAAATTGATGGGCCCAGATAATGATTATGATTCAGTCGATATTTCCCCTGAACACGTCTCGTGAAAAAGCTAACAGTTTCAGGCTGAACTTTGTGGAATTCCTTCATGGTGAGGGTAAAAGAAAGAGAAAAAAACTCTCCACTTCCACACACTTTTAATACAGCACGACCATGGTTTCGATGATCACCTGCTGATGGTGCGCCGCGTCGAAACCATGGTCGTGTTGCATTAAAAGTGTGTGGAAGTGCAAAGTTTTTTTCTCTTTCTTTTACCCTCACGTCTCGGGAAATGTAAAATGTCATGCAATACTGTAAATGCTTTGCCTTCAAAGACATTATTTTGTTAACAAACAGCAGTCAGAAAGTTACAAACTAGTATCTTTCTACTTTTTCATTACTTACCGCGGCCATTTATTACCTAGTCACACCGACGTTAAAATACATATGTTCTTCCCATTGTATTTTTCACTTCCTTCTCGTGAATTCTTTCAACACCACATTTGAACGCGGGTTTACTTACTCCTAAACCAATCTCTCCATTATTTTTTTCGCTCGTTTATCTATTTCTCCCCCGTCAGATTTTTATCCATGTCCAGTTAGCGTTGCGAACTAAATTCAAACTCCTTCCTTCAATCTCGTTTGCATTCGTCCTTAGAATTCCCTCCTAGTGACTTTTTAACTCCATGTCAAATATCTTTTGCTCAGACTCATCCCGCCATAATCTCTTCTATTTGACCTTGAAATGGTCTACTAAGTCTTTCATTTATTATTCTAATCAATAAAGTTCCTCCTCGTGGACTGCAACCTTGATGTGGTGGGAGGGCTTGCGATTCCCATGGAATCTACCGGCGGGAGCAATGATGATTACTCCTGATGGAGTGACACAAACGTCAAAGCATAAGAGGCTCACCAAAGGTGGTCCACGCCGCGTCTATTCCTTGGTGAGGCGGCTGCAAAAGCGTCTGACCCCTGTGGGATCCTACATAATAGATTTGCGCTAAAAGCACTCTTGAGAAAGGCAATGGGGAGCCACCTCAAATATTTCTCCCACAAAACTGAGGGACAGAAGGAAGATTTTTACCGAGGAGGGAATTGATGGCAAGGGTAAAATATGCAAAGAAGAGACTAGTGAAGACTCTGTTGTGGAGCGTGGACAAATACGACTTGGAAAATTGGTCCTTGAGGTATGAGGGTACGCATTGAGTAAATACGGGTGTAAAGAAGAATATAAAAAATAAAAGAGATGAGAAGGGAAATAAACTGACAAGTCAGACTGTCGGTTAAGTGTGAGCAGAATCGCAGATAGTATTGGCATTGATAAAATGACAATGCATACTATTATCACTGAAAATTTGGCGATGCGAAAGATTTGCGCTAAACTCGTCCCGAAGGTCTTACCAGACGACCAAGAGCAGAGTCTAGTGTCTGCTTGCAAAGACCCACTGCGACGGCATCGCGACGTTTCTACAACCCCCTTAAAACCCCGACTTGGCACCAGCAGACTGCTTCCTATTCTCAAGTGTGAAATTTTCCCTAAAAGGACACCACCATTGGACCTTAAGTGCCCTCAAAGAAGCTTGCACGTGTACCCTTCAGGACCTTCCGGAATCCGCCTACCAGGGAACCTTCAAGTCACAGAAAAACCACTGGCAAAGTTGTGTTGACCTTCAAGGATGTGCTTTGAAGAAGCTTAAGGCATTGTAGCAATATCTGAAATAAATCTATTTTTCCGAAGATATTCCCGATAGTTTTGGTACAAACCGTATATATTTGCAGTGAAGAAAGATCTAGCGAGGATGCAAATCAGATGAAGAGGATAGTGAAAATGTATATTATCAACATATACAAGTTTAGTATTAACATAGACAAGAATGAAATTAAATTATGTGTCGAAGCATTGAAGATGATCTACAAGTAAGACTATTCTTGGTAGGGTTGGGCATACTGGAACAGGTGGAAAAAATTTTCTATTTTTACTAAAAGATTACTAGAGATAAAATGGGCTATGAAGATGGAGTATTTAGAATAGACATGCTAGAATACTTTCTATCAAAGAAAAAAATGCTCTCCAACAGTTTAAACTTAGATACAAGAGTGCGAGTCATTGAAACTTTTATATGAAAATCACTTTTTTATCGGATGTGAGACGTGGACGATATGGGCGTCAGAGAGAGGAAGTTTGGAGGCCGTGGAAATGTAGTGCTACCGTAGAGTGATGAAAATAAAATGGCCGCATAGAGTAAACACTCAATAAGAGTGGGTAACACTCTTCTAAGTATTTATCCGGACCAGATTCCTCTCCTTCTTCGAAGACTCTCCAAAAAGAAGAGGAATCCTAACTACTTGGATATATTCTGAGACATAATATCTTACTGATTAGCATAACTGAGGAAAACTTGGAGTGGAAGTCCGGTCCGGAAGTACGGTCAGTGATGCCCACAGGAAGGTCAATTATAGACTATGAGAGTAAAGCAATTGAAAATTTCGGTAACAGAGCTATGAGGAAATAACGAGATTGTCAGGGCAACGGATTAAGGGTTGGAGAGCCCTGCTGCAAACAAATCCTCGGATTGATTACCCTTAACGATGATGGTCAACGAGGGTAATGCAACTTCTGAGGGCAAGCGAGCATTGGGCAGTCGGGGCACTTGGAGGAGACGAGCTACCAGATAATCTGCCGAGCTAAAAAAACCCTAACATTTGTAAAATAATAGCCTGAGTTAAGTTAAAATTTATGAGTGGTAAGAAATTTTTAAAAACAATAGCTGACAAAGATTTTCATTTTGAAAAAAAAAATTTATTCGTTTTAGCAAAAACCAAAATATTTTGAATAAACCAAACTGAACTACAATGTTTTAAATGTTTCTGAATATGTCTTCTCCCAGCCTTGATTTTAAAATCGTAATAATCTCCATAGAATCGAAATTCATTTGAGTATAGTATATTACGTTATTAGAAGCAGTTGTCGTTTTGGTGAAAAAAAATAAGGAAGTTTAAGTTAAGTTTAAATAAGTTTCATTTCTCAACGTATTGATCGTATGTTCAGTTCCAACGAGAAGTGTTTAGTTTAAAACTGAAAGGAAACCTATGGAAATAAAATTAATTTCAGTGTTTTCTCTCGCCAATGCACGCTGAACTCTGTGTACTGATTTGCATCTTTATTTCAGACTTGGCTGGCATAAGAGAATAGTGAACCTAATGGTATCATTCTCTTTTTTTAGTATTTTATAAAATGTAATGGTGTTCTCTAATTAATTGAAATACTCCGGCGGGTAAAAGGGAGTGAGGGGATAAGGAAGCGAGGCCTCATCTTCTTTTCGCTGAAGGGAAATCCTTTCTCTAAGCCCCTTTGCTCATGCAAAATAGGGAGCACATAATAATTATTGTCCTTGATTATTCGGGAATGGTTACGGTCAGTGATGCCCATCTCCTTAATGGGTGCCGGGCCCGCGCGATGGTTAATTCAGAGTCTCGTCATCATCGCATACATTGCTACTCTAGCATATGCCAGATTGCCAGATCGTATTCATTTGTCCTTACCGGAAACAGTCGGAGTAAAAAAGCATAAGTAGTGCAAGGGAAAGGGGTTAGCTCAAGAGGAACTCTTGCGCAAGGTGACGAGCAATGTGGAAAAAGAGGAAGGAGAGAGGAAAGATCGTGGAGGAGGAAAGCGAACTTAGCGCAACTTCCAGGCGACTCTTGCATTTGCATATGGAGTGATTGAGGCCTCCATAGCGCCACGCTGAAAGTTAGATTTGAGAAAAGCATTTTACCCGTGTTTATCGTATGGAACACCATGTCCACGTATGATGGGTGGAGTCAGAGAGCTCGGACGGTAACGTGATGCGCGACCAATAAAATCATTGCCATCTGCTATGAGGGAAGAGTGTAGGCAAGCGATGAGTAATTTTCGTTGAGAAATTCTGGGTGGCACGTTCTTCTCTTTCAAAGGAGAACACTTCAACCTGGAGTTTAAGTCCGTCTTTTTGTGATATTCTGGCATTAGTAACTGGAATACCATCGCTTATACTATTCTGATTCTTTATTAGTGATGATCGATTGGTTGGAGGTTTTCGGTATTATTTATCTAATCCTTAGAAACTCTCGGAGATGCCGCGACGTTAATTGTAACATGAGCCATCCGCTAATGCGCATTACAATGCTATAATTTCAAGGTGTAAAAAAAATGATTCGCCTTGACCGAGATTCGAACCCGGATCCCTCGATGTCCGGCCAAGTGCGGAAGCCAGTTATGGTCCTTGTAACTGGCTATAGCACTCGGCCGAACTTCGAGGGACCCGGGTTCGAATCCCGGTCAAGGCGAATGATTTTTACAACTTGTAATTGTTGAAATATTTATCTCTTTGG
The DNA here is from genome assembly GCA_037158775.1 of Hetaerina titia. Classification (NCBI taxonomy): domain Eukaryota; kingdom Metazoa; phylum Arthropoda; class Insecta; order Odonata; family Calopterygidae; genus Hetaerina; species Hetaerina titia. Next base: position 95,390,655 of record CM073776.1, read on the forward strand.
TTAAGTTTATTTTCAGACCCTAAAGCAATCCGTTTTTGTGCTCTTGTTTTCAAAGGTTAAACGTTAAACCAACCAAACGAGAGTAAACTCTGAAACAAGTTTCAATAGCGCCATCAAGATCCAAAAATAAAATTTTCGTAAAACTGTTGGCCGTATCCAGGGATATAGCGGTAAAATCCTTGGCAACAGTAGGAAATAGGGAAATATTAACGAAAGATTGTAACAATTTTTCACTAGATAGGTTTAATAGTACGACCGGGTTTCGATGAATGGCTTCATCTTCAGGAAATTGATGCAATACTAAATCGAAATCCGGTTGTACAATTAAACCTATGCAGTGGATAATGGTTACTATCTTTTTTTATTATGTTCGAATACAACCCCATCACGCCTGCTACTTCTCATAGTACTCAATTTGTTAGGAAATAGGAAGGAGTGAGTGCGCTCATTTAATCGCTGACCAGATCACTGCTGCGCTCGAGCCCAACATAAGTGCAGCGTACTTGTTAAACGTGAAGAGTATTCCAAATTCACTACTTTAGTTCACTCCGCTACTTTAGTGTAGTAACCCCTTAGGAAATTGGTGACATTGTCTCTGTAGTGATGAGAAATCTCCCCGGCGACTTTATAATTTGGAATTTCCTCCCCCCCCCCCACCTATTGATTTCTGAGCACTCTGTCAAAAAAAGGAATTACTTTTATAAAATAAAAGAATGTTAAATATTGAATATCAATAGAGTTTCAAGTACAAGTGCTCTTCAGTTAGCTGTGCCACAATATATTATTATATAGGGAATGAAACGCCAAAATCATGCAACGAATCTTTTGCGTCGCGCTTTGTTTCAGCGCGCCCGCGTTGATACGCCAACGCGCTTCGCGTTGATTGATTCGTGAGGGTTGCAACTAGAGTGGGCAGCACTCCTCAACATTTGTACTAATTTACTCATTTCTTATGATCAGTCTGATACCTGCGTCCATTGTAGAATTGACTGTTCGATCAATATGCAAAGGTAGTTTTCCGAGCATTGTCCAACGGATATGCTGTCGACCGAAAAGCACACTATTGAGTTAACACTCCAAGACGCGCATAAAAATGTATCCATGTTAATTTCTAACACAATTTTAACTGTGGTGCATCATTAGTGCACGAATCAGACCCTAGCGTGTTGCATCTGAACTCAAATGTATACGAGACGTACACATATGTAGTCATCTGTACTCGTATAGTCGAAGGAAAGAGAAGTGGAAGAACATGATAAAAATATCCTACTACAAACAGAATCGAGTGCATGAAAAATCTCCTGGATCCGTCCAATGACGGATATATTCCATTATATATTGATGTCTTCGTGCCCATCGATCTTCCCTGCGCGACGCCTTCCACCGAGGGGAAGTCTCTCTGCCTCGCTCTTGATGTCAAGTCGCGACTCCCGGAGAAGAGGGCGTCTCTAACGCTGGCCATCGCACTGGTAGTTATTCGAAGAAGCGGTATTTTTATGGTCTCCGGCCGTGCAGCAAGTGCATGGAACACCGTAATCGCTGGCAATGTTTATGAGTGCCACAGTTCTAATGCCTCCATCGGGATAACTACATGGGAAGGGAGCCCATGCATAGAATTCGCCAAAGAGAAAGTGAATGATGTAAATGGAGAACATTTTACAGAACAGGATAGACAGTTGGAGCGATGAAGAGAGGAGCCTAAGAAAAGATATACTCGTAACGCGGATGATACGTGCCATTTAGATTACGACTCGTACTTGCATTTGAATGAAAATATTGAATTTAAATTAATTTAATTGAATTTAATTTTACTTGAGACATGCTGTGTCTCTGAATTTCAACATCTGTTGCCGTGCTGTAAGTATCCCTTGGTACCGATTACATGATTTTTTCCTCCAGTGCCACCCATAAGCAGTCGCTCCGTTGCGTGTTGGCGTATAGAAGTAAGAAAAAGCACAAATGTTCCTATCTGAATCTTACAGGTCGCAATGTGCGTGTAAACGCAACCATTCACTCAATAATTTCATAGCTTTTTTGCACCTCTCTCCCTAAATAACATTCATCATGAGAAAGACCTTGCCGTCTCCATAGACCCCTCTATCTCGCGAAATCATCGTATAGATTGTTTCGGGAAGATTACTTATTTTAGTTTGTACTCGTGTATGCGTGGGTCATACTTTTGGGCATATTTTATTATCCATCACACAAATGTACGGAGTGTAATCCTCCAAAGTCACCTGACTCATCTGTAGGCGTCATCTTTTCGCCACAGAAGTTCTAGTTTTACATCTGCTCTATTATCGCCAAGCCGCCGCTCTTGGCTGGGAGACGTAAAGCCAGTCTTGGGAATATAGGCTAAGTCTGCACAGGGAAAGTATGTAATAAATTCTGTTCATTTAGCTTCTTACTCTTTTTTATTGCCGCTAAGACCAAGGCTAAGATTGAATTTAGAAAAGCAGATAGCGCAATGAACTCTGCAGGAATGAAGAGATTAGCGTTGAACTGGATGTAGTTTTTGCCACAAACCAATCCGAGGATCGATGATCGATGCCGATGAAGTGGTTCAGTCTGGTATGGAATGAGTCATCGGATCATGGGAATCTCTCATTTCCTGTTATGGAGTAATTGTTTATGGATCATTCTTCTTTCGTGAGAGTTCTTCACGAGCCGGATAGATTTTCTTTGCAGTCCATTCAATTCTCTGATCTGTACATTTTGCGATGGTTTCCTAATTCTCGCAGTTCATTCGATTGTGGTCTAGCTTAAAACATACCATTCTTCATCGCTATAGTTTCCAAATATGCATTTTGCAGATTTCTGGTGTGCCCATGGTGGTGCTTCATGTCCAGCGTTTGTCTCTTCAACCAATGTGATTGTGACACCTAAATCTTTGGCGTGAACAATAGTTCATCCCATGGGAACTGCACTGATTGTTTAAGTCATTGATTCCGCTGAGCTTTGTGCCTATGTTCTTCTTTTTAAAGAGTTTAACCGTGAGCTGTAATATTTAATGCTATATCTCAGAATTTAGGTCCCATTCAGCTCATAATACGTGAATTATGCGTAAATCTCTTGAAACCATTTTGAGTTCTGTGTGAATCGGTATTTTCTCCGTAAATGACGCTGTAGTTGGCGACACATTTAAAATTACTTCTAGATATAGAATTGATATTCAGTGAATCTCAACGAATGAATAGACTTAGTATTTTTTTGCGCAAAAAAATTTATTATACTGCTATCGGTTTCGACGCATAGGCGACATAATCAGTATGATCAGTGTGAAAAAGTATAAAGTTTATTTATTCAGTGAACATAAATTTTCATAAATTAGGTCCCCCACACCATCGAATTCATACAGTGTCTCTCCAAAAAATAAGTAGAATAAATTCGGGAGAAAATATATTGCAGATGAAAGTACATATTGCAAAAATTCTTCAAAATGGCACACCTGCCCTTCTTCAAAATGACACACCGAAGTCAGCGCCGTAGACAGGTGATGTACACTTGCTGGAAGGCGTCGACGGGAATCCCGTTCAGGCATCATGTCACGACCTCTTTGACGTTATCCTGTGTTCCAAAATGGTTGCCTCTCAAGGTCATTTTTATTCTTGGGAACGAAAAAAAGTCCGACGGTGCCCCATCGGGACTATAAGTCATTTTCACAGCCGTCCAATAGATCTTCTGGTATTTTCACACGAGAAACCGATCTGATCTTCCGACAGAACCTTGGCATACACCTTTCTCATGGCTAAATCTTCTGTATGAATACGATACACTGTGGTTTTCGGAACGTTGCACTCTTCTGCTAATTGTCTGACACTGGCGTCGATCGGAATTGAGCATGTTTCTCTCTCTTTTTGCACATTTTCGTTGCACCGTGTCGTCGACGGACGTTCAGTGTGTTCCTCGTCATCTATCTCCTCTCTACCCAAATGCGTCAACATCAAGTGCACCAGAAATTACTTGTGCGTAAATTCAGTCAGCATTAACTACCCCTTGTTTGGGAATAGAAAGAAATTCCAAGCTCAGTTCAGTTTCCTTTCCATTCCACGCTTGAGTCAGCATATCCCATTATGAATCATTTTTTCATCACCGCCACGGATGAGTTTAGAAATTTCAGTAAACATAATGATTTCCTCAGTCCGAGGTTTCTTGGACAACAAATGTGTCCTAGCAGTCCAGATCGCATTACTCTTCATCTATATATGTCTTCAAATCGCATGAACTTATTCCCTACCGGTGTTATCAAAATCGAATCCTTGATCTCTTCTTCTCATTGAATCGCAGCCCTGCTTCTTCTTTCAAGTTTACATAAGAGTGGAATAGTTCGCTGCTATAACGACACAAGGGGCAATAGCACTATATTTTTGCTTTATTCATTTGCGGGCGAACACACTAAGTCAGTCCGCTCACCAACAAGGACATAAACCAACAACTGCGTGCCCCTTTGAGTTGCCGCTATGCAGTTCTCCAACCACAGCGATGTCGGTATCGACACAAACCACAGTGTTGCTACCTTTCGCTCAAACTGTTTTTGTTGTGGCGGGTGTTCGGCTTTCATTTTACGGCCCCTAATGTCTAAGATATTTTAGAAAATTCGCTTACGTTTTTTAAATAAGTTTATTTTAAACGCATCAGAAAATACCAAATTATCTGCATTATCAATGGCGCAGTTAACATGCAAATTTTCATAATTCTTTCCTGGCTAATCGCATTGTTGGCATTAATCTTGGTGACGATACTCCAGACAGTCAACCAATCTCCTAATACTCTCCAGTAATGAAGCATACCGAAATAAATGGTGAAATATTCCTAAATTATAAATATATTTACTTCTACTCTCTTAATTTATTACTTAATTTTTAATTAAAATGTCCAAGGAGATTTTGTAGGTGCTTATTTCATTTCATGGACTCCCTTTCCTATCCACAGAAGTTGGAGAGGAAAGGGAGTCCTTTCCGTAATTTTTTTTTCATTTAGCAGCCTCAATCCCAGAACCGTTAAAGGTTTAATTCAAGGATCAAACGTTGATATGGAATCCTCATTCATACAATCGATTCGGGCCTAAGCACCGATTTCACTCCTGAAGGTGCTCTGGATTGTCCATGGAGAGGAGATCTCGAAAGGCAACTCAGCTACGATTATAACTACTGGTAGCCTCATTCTCGTGCTCGATGTCTGTTTGCTGAGCAGTGGATTAATTTGAAATTTTAATGAGTACTCGAAGTTTCAGAGCGTTTATTTTGTCACCCAAAGTAGTTTTGTACTTCGTGGGGCAACCGATCCTGATTTACTCCTCCGTTTTCCATTCCCACGGTTATGGGTTTGATGTCGCAGTTTGTGCGCCGCACAGTGCTTGAAGAGCATTGATTGTGAACGTTCCATAGATGGTGCCTCACGACTGCTTTAGGTTTTGGTAACGGGTCAGTGATGAACAATGCCTCCACTCGATTTAGCCCTAAAGTTTCATAAGGACGGTAAAAGGGGATGATGCACTCCCTTAGAAGGATTGTGGGAATACTTGTACAAGTAAGAATTTCAAAGGAATCAGGTCGCTGAGATTATATTTAATGCCCCCTAGTGATCACGCTCAATTTTGATGTGTACCGAGAGAGTACGGAGTTCATGACTCATTCGGGAGTGGGAAGGAGCGATGTTTGAGCAATCAGGATGGTGTGCTCGGATGGAGCCAGCATTTTCTGCACCTCGCTTTTTTTTCGCCGAGTCACTTGAAGTAATCGGTCGGGTTATTCGGAGGGTGAATCCCGGCCCGCCCGATAAAGGCGTCGCTCCCCTTGTGAGATCCCGTGGAAGTGCACGCGGTCTGCGGGTTGGGGTGAGGGGAGGTCGGCGGGGTAAGGAAGGGGTTGAGGCTGGGGATGGGCGGGCCCCCCTCGGCCTCCTATGTTCCTCGAAGTGTCCATCACGAAGAGTGTTTAATTGGACAGCTCGTATCATTACGTGACCGCTTACCATCGCCACACCTCGCTTTTTATGGTGTTGTTTTCCCCCATTCGCAATTCGCGCCCTCTTGGGAAACCCTCGCTCATTTACTCCGCAATCTAAATGCCGGTTTGCAATTTGGAGTGCCTGCGGTATTTTTCGAACTCGCATTAGCACTTTACTCCCAGCAAGATCTTAAGACTTTCCGTGAACATTCCTGGGGGACGCTATTGACTCATGAAGCTATTATCTCGGTCTGTTTATGTACTTCTTAGGTTTGATGTGAAAGTGCATCACGTTATCGCTGCGATCCTTACATGTCAAGGAAAAACCTTTGCAGCGCCTCACGTTTGGGTGAATCCGGCCGGGGCAGTCCCTCTCCACTCGCTCACACTTGTGTTTTGTGCTAATTGGTCGTTGTGTCAATGAACGTGGTTGGAAACTATTCCAGTTAGGATGAATGTGATTCTTTCAAACATAAAAGATATCAAAACCTTTCTCTTTTCCTTTAGTTATAGACATCTGTTACCCTCGGTATATTTCATATGATGATGCGAGTTTTTATTTAGTTTTGTTGATGTGTTAATATAATTATTGCTATTTTTACTATTTATCTCAGTTAGTTGTATCTTTACAGAAAACCGTGTAGGTAAATAATGTTTCTATACGTACTCACATACAACCGTAATCACTGGCAAGGGTACTTTCTGCGCCAAATTTATTTTTGTTTTATAATTTCTGATAATAACTGACCTGGCGTCCTCATTGGTGGCTTGCTTGCATAGCCTCGCGTTCGCCGCATTCCCTTGGATCATTCTCGTAAATGCGTTGGTGGAACTGTATCTTAATTTTGACTATGATTCATCCCTAATCATCCTTACTAATTATGATTATCATTATTTCATAGCGCCACCCAAGGCAGTATGAAGAATTTCATTCATCAAGGTTCCAATCGTATGGAAAGATGTTTTATTGCAAAGGGACCTCAGGGTAGTCTGTGGATTGATGGATAGGTATAGATTATTAAATCAATTTACGGGGATTTCATGTCAACGACTCCGCCATGCAACGTGAGATGACTCTCAGAGACACTACGCCCCTTGCACCCGTAGTCTTCATGAAGATATCTGGTATTATTCCCTGGGGAAAAGATATTTCGAGGACACGATCAATCGCATACGCTATACTAGTGGCGCATGAATTCTTTCTCATAAATAAAATATCCGCTCGAAGCAGTAAATTACGTAGGTTAATTTATTTAGGGGTGGTATCTTCTGGAGAAATGTAAATACTGCAGTCCTTCGCTCCAAAATAAATTTAAATATGCTTATTGTAATTTTGTCGGACATTTCCTTCGCATGATCGAACGCAGGGCATGACCAACACCAACTTAGTGTTGGCATCGCCCTTCTGCTGCTGATATTTTCTATTGAAATTCTCACGTCATAGAATCAGTGTGTTGTCAATCTAATGTTTCAGCTGTTGTGTGATGTTCCTAAAGAAATGCTCCGATCATTAGTAGTTTTTTTTAACTTCAATCTTGTGTCTTTAATGCCATGGTTTGGACTATTTTGTCTAATAATTAGGTGATCATTTCAGGAGTCAGAAATAGGTATCGAAGGATGTTGCTCTCTGATCACATCATCGCTCATAGACTCGTTCATTAGTGAATTAATTAATTATGCAACGAGCCTAACTCGTGTATCTTTTTGTTTTGGGCCAATGCCTCTTCATCATTAGCTGCTACAAAACCTGAATTATGTCACTTTTTCCTTTTAAAATATAGCTGCCAAGTTCATTTTATTGACACCTCTTTATTTTGAGGTCATAATGAAATTTTGCCTTAGTATTTTAGATTAGTCATAAGTGCAAATTGGTTCAATACAGCCTTTCTTTCCTCAATCCCTTACTCTTTGTAAGGTTATCCTTTTAAAATTCCCCTTTACGTAGCCCACCTAATCACCCCGGGACATTCTTTGTGGACCCGCTTAATTTTATTATAAACAAACGCCGTAACCTTTTGGCGCATGCAATTCGACTGGTTATCTTCCTTATTCTTTTCCATAGTATTTTTCCCTCCCCTACTCCTCTACTTGCTTACTTTGTTATTGAACTTTATTATCTATCTCCTACACCATGTTTGTTAGGGAACGTTTCTTTCCAGTTTTACATGCCGATATTTCATGTATCTGATCGATTGAGACCCACAAGAATGAATGCATTTATTATTTTTTATTGTATTCCTGTTCATTTTTATTTTCTATATTATTCCTCTTCATGTACAGGTATTTCTTCCTTTCTTGTAAACACACAATAAGTGTACCAGTTTCCTCGTCGTGGTAAAGGTCCTATTAACTTGAGCTGATCTACGTCTTCTAAGAGCTGAGCTTCGTTTTCTAATGGCTTATATTCGTCAATCTATTAATATTCCTTGCCATGCCACTCTCCAGGTTCCATTTGTTCTAATTCTTCTCCTCACGGTGTAGTGTCTTCCTTTAGCTCTTCTCCTCCGAATGGTAAGGTTTTAGAGCTATATTGTTTGATTCTGAAATTCTCTCGTTAAAGCAATTTGTTCACTGTGTTCAAGATTGCCTCTTTCAAACACTCTGAAATTCCGTCGATGTTATATACGAACTGGAGTGTTGAGTGTTTTGATTTCCTTTTCGTTAATATTGTTTCATTAAATTGTAATCCTTTTGCTTATTGTATTCCATCTGCCATGTAGATGGTTGGTTAGTAGTACTGGCAATAAGTATCTTTTTTGCATCTTGGTAAAAACCTTTATTTATTTTTGCCCCTACTTACCTTCCGTATTTCATTCGCATTGTGCCAGATGGGTCCTTACGTTATTGTTATGTTATTCTTCTGTCGTTTTAATTCACTTCAAGTGTTATCAACAATGTTAATGTCTTGTTTCATTCAACGTTCACAGATAACACCTCCAAATTCACGAATATCACGAACCACATCTAGCGCGAATCATGTATCGCATTTGCAATGTCCTTTAAAATGTTAAGTCTACCTCGTTACTTTTCTTCTTGAATGAGATTTATTATTTCGACTGATTTCCTTGTTTTCTGTTGCGTTTTATCCATCAGGCTAGTCTGTTTGTGTCTCTGTGGCACATGGGATAATCCATAGATTCATTTGTATGCGTTTCTCACGTCTATCGACTCTCGTTTATTTAATTATTGCAAAAATTACTCCTCTTGGCTAAATTCTATACAAAATTCCGTGCATTCTCTAACTCTATATTTTTAATTAATATCCATTCAATATATTTTGCCAACTGAATCTTTTCACCACCTCCACACCCTTATCCCTTCTATCGATGGCCCGTGACTCAGTCATTTCTGCTTCGTTTCATCCTTCCTCACTTATTTCCTCCCCTTGGTTGTCTCCGATCCCGCCACATTGCCAAAGATCCTCTTCGTAGCATGCCATCCTCCACTCGATTCAGGTTTTCATGGAATTTCAACATTCTCTTGCGCATAGTCTCTTCATCTCTCTCCTTCAGTATAGTTCCAAACTCCTCCACATCTTCTATTTCTCTGCTAGGGTCGTTCTGGGGTCCAGAGTCTCCCTCTCCCCCTCCTTCCCCACCGACTCCATCTCTTCCAGTTTTCCCATTGTTGCACTTTCGGTTCCGTGCAAGGCTTCACCACCACACTATGGTTTTTCAGTTAAATGCCAATCGAGTTGTTCTTTTTTTGCTATACTTTCCGGCGGTTAGCCTATACACACTAACTAGCTTATTCTTCTTTCCCTAGATCATCTCCTAATACAGTCCAATAGGTTTTTCCCATTCTCCCAGGTATTTGAATCTGTTGATCCTGCGAATTTTTCCGTGCTTTTTTCTCATGTTTCCGCTCTTGTCTGGCCACTTTTACTTCGGTGCATTACCCCCAGTTTTGTTTTCGCATCTGTTTCGCAGAGTAGTCCCAGCTCTCTCATGTCTGACTCTTTGTCTTGGGTAATATACGCGTTGTCGTCTGCAAAGGCAAAGATATTTAATCTTAACTTAAGAACCTTAATCTTATCCCCATCATCCCTTCCATTTCTAGCGTCTTATCTCACGACTCCATTACCCTCTCCAGCAGTAGGCTATGGAGCACCGTCCCCTTGTCTCACCTACGTCTTCTTCTTAAATGGGTTCGATATCACCGTTTACGTTAAACCACGAGATCGTGGCCATGTCATGGATGATGTTGTGCTTTCCTCCCAACACGAGATTCCTCAGGTTTCTCCCAGAGTATCTTTCTAAAGACCCAGTCATATGCAGTTTTTAAATCTACGAAGCCCACTACTGTGTGCACATTTCTTATAATCGTCAACTCTAGAATACTCTTTAGGTTCAGGATCAGTTCCGCACTATGTTCCCGTTCTGAACTTCGTTCGATACTCCCCTATCAATAACAATTATCCGGGCTGCCTTCTGTCTCCCATGCCGTCACAACGCGAGCTCCATCCACGGCTTCTTTCAATATTGGCTTTCACATCTCCGACATTTCCCCGTACCCTCCCGGGTCTTTATTGTTCTAAAGGCTCTCAATTACCTCCCCGATTTCTCGTCATACCGGTCGTTTTGGATATTTTTCACTGCTGTGCTACTCGTTTTTGCAAGACGTTCTTTGGGTTTGTCGCAATTGAATAGTTTGTCGTAATATTCTGCAAAGAACTGGCAGTTTCCATTCACCACTCACCACCTGCTTGCCATTTGGTTTCTTGAAGAAACGTTCGGTCTCTGGAACCTCTACAATTCTGCCCGGGATATCATGTGCAAGAACCTTGTGAGGTGTCACTTCTGTTTATTCCAGGTTTCGTCTTTCGTGAGTCCTCTTGACTGTTCTTGTGGTTCCCGCCGTTTCCCGTGAAGTTTTTCCGATTCCGGGTCGACTTTATTGCGGTTCATCCCTTCCACACCGCCTGACACCTATCCACCCCGGCATCGTATTCTCCAGTCCACCTCTGGGCTTTATCCATCCTAGCTCTCCATCCCTCAACCCTTACCCTTCCCTCATGGTGCTACACCCCCTGCCACACACCTTTTTGGTGGCTCGCAGGGTAGATCTGTTACTTCTCCAGCTCTTCCTGAAATCTTCCTTGGTTCCATTTCAAGGTTTCGGGTTCGATTCTCATTCTTTTGGGTGATGATGATCCTTTCTGCGTCCTGGTTTGTGGGCAGACGGTTTTAACATCAGTGAGAAAATGATCGGAGTCCAGATTTAAGACCATTCTTCGCCTTGGAATTCAGTGCTTCTCTCTCTGGTTACGTGCTGCGATGACCACTTAATCTGGTTGGAATTCTCCCAAAAACTGATTGTGAGATACCCAACTAGGAATCGTTCCTGGGGCGATTTTCAGTGTTTGCTCATCACCACACTCAATGGCTCTGCACATCCCAGTCAACCGTTCTCCGTTTCTACTCGTCCTGCTGCGAAGAGTGCCCTACGACTCATTTATGCTTTCTTTCCTTCTCCATTCTTGCATTGAAATCACCTAACTGGAGCTTGAGGTGTTGTTGTGGAAACATGGTGATTTCTCCCTCCAGCATCTCCTAGAACACTTCTACATATTCTGGATCTCTCTTGTCGTCCATGTTGATAGGTGCATGTGCTTACACATCTTGTACCTCTTGTTTGCATTAACTTAGGACGATAGTTTTCAGAACCTTTCTGGTGGCGACGAGAATACTGTTGTGGATTTCGTCTGGTCTTTCCTTGCCGCAAAAACTGTTCCAGATGTTGACGTATTCCTTCTCATCTTTTTGACGGGTTTGCTTTTATATATGTGGCTTCTTTTTGACTCCCTCGTGCCTTCAACTTGGCACTTATCAATTGTCTCGAAGCGCCAGTATGCCGATACCTATCGCCCTCATAGTAGCCTTCTATTATTTCAGGTTTCACACTTTTACCTAGTGTTGATGCCAAATGTTTCCATTCTGTACGACATTTTAGACTTGATCGATGGTACATATAGTGTTGATTCGCCAGAATGGGAACGTCCACTGGCACAGCTTCTTCGTGGGATTCCCGAATGTTACGTTTTCCCCCTGATCTGATTGCTTATGCATCCCAAATGGGTTACTGTCTATTTGATTGGACGGGCGATCCCTCACCCGAGGTGGTGTTGCTTGGGTTGTTAACGCCAAACCGCTCTTGACACGGAGAATGAACGCCCGTTGACACTCAACCTCAATCCTCAGCCAGGAAATCAAGACGATGAGGTTTTTAGGTACGTTTTGTACAGAAGCCTTACTATACTTCAAGCTACAAGCTTGTATATTGCGGGACGATGGCATAGTTTCAACGTGTCATCAATTTTTGAATTTTGGAATTTGAATGACGTTTAGTCAAAACTTGAGGCGAATTAGCGAGTAAATTTCATTAATGAAGTATACTTTACTTCTGATTACTTTCTAATACATTTCTTGAAATATACCATGTCTTGCGATTAGATGTGCATCAAGGCAGTGGAGTTTGTGTTCCTACAAATTATCTATACGTTCCTACAAATCTACAGCTATACATAATGTTCTATATGATTACGATTCCCTAGTCTAATGAATAAGGTATTCTTAAGATGGATGCAAACTCAACAACCCCCGCATTTCTTAGCCTCGCCCAACAGGACACAAACTGACGCACAACACTTCAACAGACCCTTCTCCAATCCCACATACTTCCTTCCTCCATTCATTTCGTCAAACCTGCCTGTTCTTTTCCTCCCCTACCTCACTTGCCTAACGTGTCCTCTCTTTCACGGTCTTCAACATTCCATCCCTAATTAAAATGCTCCGCATCCACCTTTTCTGTCTCCTTTGGATTTCTCCCAAAAATCCCCCTCCCTCCCTTGTCATACCGAGAAATTTGTTTCTTTACTTTTCCTCCATTTAACTTTTTCCATCTGTCTCCACATTCACATCTTAAAAGCCTCCAATATACGTCAGCCATTTTGTTTCAATTACCAAGTTTCCCCACCTTACAAAATCACACTCCATTTTAAAAATTTTCACTAATAACTTCTTAGTATCCATTCTCTAAGTCCCTTTCATCAGTTCCTTGCGGCAGCTTATTTTTCAAACTCTATTCATCGCATGATGTGGCCTCTACTTTGACCATCTTGCTTCAAAACCCTTTCAATATACGAGCCACCGCCTCGTACACGTACGTAAACTCATTCTATCTGTTCTGTTTTTTCTTAAAAATTGGACGTTTATTTAGCCTTTCTCTTTCTCGAAATTCTTATCTTTATTTTATAAGCAATACCTATGTTCCATTACCTATCACAGTGATATTCCAATGCACTTATAAATGATGATAACCTCTTGGCAGACTGGCTAACTAAGGTTTGACCATCCGCTTACATGATTTAATGAATTCCGCCCCGACATTTACTCCCATATCCATTTCATCCTTCTTACACGTCTTCCTAACACTGCCCATCCGGATTCTACTTCCACCACCCTCACCCGATGAGTCTGAGACGTGTACAGGTTGCGAATTAACCTCCTGTCCCTCCAACCTGTTCCTATTTTCTACAGCACATTCATTAATTCCACTCCATTCTCTCTACCAAACGCTTTCTACGAAACACAAATACATCCTGATTTTATTCTATGCTCCTCTATGTCAGTGACCCCTTTAGTGTTAATGTAAAACGCGTACTCCTTTCCTTCCTAAACCCAAACTGATCGTTTCCTAAGTTGCCCTGCTCTCTAACCTCTTATTGATGATCCCGAGAACCACTTTTGCTACGTGCGAAATCGAACTTATTGTTCTTCAATCTTCACATATGGCGGCTTTACCCTCTTTTGAGACGGAAACTAACAATGATCTGACGCAATCTTTCAGACAAATTTCTCCCTCATAAATGCTACGAATTAGGCCATAAAATTCCTTCCTCCCACCTTTTCCTAAACCTTCAAGTAGTTCCCCGGGAATGTTATCTACCCCCACGGCCTTATATGATGTCTATTGGATTATAGCCTTTTCTATCGCGACATCAAGTGTGCCTGAACCTATGCTTTCATCATCAACGTCATATTCTCTGTCTAAACTTTCTTGCCTAATATGCATGCCATGGAGATTCTCATTGCCCTCTTTCAATGCTTCCTTTTCTTTTGGATCTTTCTTTAATCAATTTCTAGCTAATCCCTGTCTTGTCTTGTCCTGTCTTGTCTTTGATAGTGTGCTCGTAATTTTTCTTCTAATTTTAGTGCTTTCACCTTCCCGGGGGCTTATTCCCTAACTCTAAGTCGCCCGCTAGTATTTTTCAAACTGCTTCCAGAAATAATGGCATCGGGAGTTATTTCGTAAAAGCGCCAGGCGATAGAATCGGCAAACGGCATCGGTTACGACCGATGTCATTCTGATGACACGGAACAATTAGGGAAGAGTGAAGTTCACGCCTTCTGCATGACAATTCAAGTTGATGAAAGGTTGAAAAAAGAAAAACTCATTCTTTCAATCAATAGCATTGGTTGAAATGATAGTTCCTAGTAATTGAAAACTTGAATAGTTTTATTGACATACGAGTATTCATCGGTTCACTTTTTTAAGTCATCTAACTCATATTTACCTAGTTTTAATAATTATCATTTTTATATGACGGATAGCTTGTGGTATGTAATACAGTCTGGTATGAAATTGTGAAAAAAGAGCCTTTGGTATTTTTTGTAAAGTATTATCTGCCTCTGCCAACATCACTCGTGTCACAAGTCATTAAATAAATAAGATTTGAATACGAAATTGTGTTAAAAAATTAAATCAACTTAAAACAAGCATAGAGTATAGAGGATTTCTCTCAAATTGAAACTGAAGAACCTTCTAATGAAGTGTTATTATTAGTGGAATGGATTTTCAAATGACTAGTAATTGCAGTGCATTGTGTTTTTATAACATATTCTAATGCATATGTTCTTTCTCAAGCATGTTCATAGTGGTGAAATGTACCGGTATTTTGTATTTGACGACTCCTGCAACTACATGATATGCGTGATCAGTGACTAATAAAAGAATTATTATCGCTTTAAAAGTTAACGACTAGCTTCCAGGCACGTCCAACAACTCGCGGGTACTTTATCCTCAGCCATAACATATAGTTTGAGGAAAATATCTTTTTTACAAAAAATGATATTTTGTTAAATTTATCAAACAATAATGGAATCCAAAATTCATTCCACAAAAATATCCAATTCAGCGATATTTCGTCCATAATACAAACTAGTTTTGTTCAAGCAGTGATTGTTTTAGGCGAGGCGACCGACAGCTGAGGTCATTTGCGCCATTAAGGATGAGTAGGAAAAGATAAAGGGTGCAGAGAAACCCGGCGTCGGTATTAGCCTACTCTTAACGAAAGGCGCCATGTGTTTACAGCTCTACGTCCCATCCGACGGTCGGCGTGCTCACTCAAAGTGTTTTCCACAAAGCACCTCAAGTAGGGATCGGGATGCCACTGAAAAATATCTACCGTCTCCGAGATACGAACCTGGCCCCTCTCGGTGGGAAGCCAGTACGTTAGCCACCGCACCATCTCGATCTCTAGTTTAGTTCAATTAAGGTTCGTCAAATAATCTGACAAAGTGATAAAGTTGCAATTTGGCATTTCCTATGGAATAATATCTTGATTAGGCGCATTTACGAGTTTAATTTTGCGGATTGGTGAAATCTAAGATGCCTGAAAATGCCGACATAGATACGAGTAGTATACAGTGTTACAATCGTTATTGTTAAAGAAAATCTAATGGTAAAAGTATGGTTTTGGACACAGCGTAGTTAATGGTACAGTGATGCATTTACTTGCCTCTTCTACCAAAACAACATGACATCCGACACTACAATAAGCCCTCTTCAATAACACATACTTCTTTAATTTCGTCCAACATCCCATTTCTTTCTCTTTCGTCGCTTTCCTAACGTTATCCCCTCTATCACAGTCTTAAATATTCGATAGCAAGTGGACGACTACTGGAGTGACAGATATCGAGTTATATACTCGGGATAGGACTGGATGATTGCAGGCGTTGGCATCATATTGAAGAAAGAATGGGGCAGAACAGTAAAGGCAATATTACCGTACAATGAGAGAAATCTGATGGTGAAGCTGGAAGGAGAGCCCACGAACACCGCGATCGTGCAAGTATGCATGCCGCCGTATAGCCATACAGAAGAAGTGTACGAGCAAATGGAAGAAGTCTTCGGGCAGGTGAAGGGAAAAGAAAATCTCATTATAATGGGAGACTGGAATGGAGTCGTAGGAGAAGGAAAAGAAGGACGAAACGTCGGAAATTTCCGGCTGGGAAAACGGAACGCCAAACGAGAAAGATTAGTCGAGTTCTGCAATGAGAGGAATATGTTATTAGCTAACACCCTCTTCGAACAACATCGACGAAGGAAGTACACATGGAAAATGCCAGGAGATATCTCAATACACCAAAAAGACTACATACTAGTAAGGAGGAGACACCAGAAGCAGGTGAAGCAGAGCAAGAGCTACCCCGGTGCAGAGTTAAATAGAGATGACAACCTAGCGATCATGGAAAGCCAACTTCGCTACAAGAAAATCAAGAAGGACAAACCAGAGTCAAGGTGGGGCTCAAAATTGTTGGCGGAAAAAAACAACAGAGAAAGATTCGTCACGACCATTGACAGCGAACTATGTGATGAACGAGAAAGGAGCACCAAAGGGAGGTGGGATGATCTGAAGAGGGCAATCGCCGAAGTTGCAGAAGAGTCACTGGTGAGAAAGAGAACGACACGAAGAAACCATGGATCATGACGGTGACAAGGGAACTAATAGAAGAAAGAAGAAAGAAGAAAATACAAGAACGCCAGAAATGATGACGAGGAAAGGCTCTACAAGAAGCTTAAGAACCAAGTCAGCCGTGAATCCAAAAAGGCTGGGAAGAATTGGATAGAAGGCTGCTGCGAGGAAGCCAACGAAAGTATGAAGAAGAGGAACACAGACACAGTATACGAACTGGCGAAGAAACATTTCTGAGAAAGAAAAATGAAAAGCAACAACATCAGGGATGTAAGCGGGGATAGAAGGTGAAGATGTTGGTAATAGATGAAAGCAATACACGTACATCGAAGAACTCTACCAAGGTCCGAGGACGCTGGAAGAAAACATGATGAAGGACGAGAGAGAAACGAATGATGAAAATCTGGGCCTATACATACTGAGGAGCGAATTTGATAGAGCAGTAATAGGCCTTAAGATAATCAAAGCTCATGGAGAAGAAAAAATTGACGGAGACATCATCAAGACGCTCGGAAACAAAGCCAAGGACACCCTGTATGGAATATTCAAAAATAGCTACAAAGATGGAAGACTTCCTGAAGGCTTTTAAAGGAGTGTGATGATCACGATACGAAAGAAGACTAGGACAGAGAAATGTGAGGAACACCGAACCTTGAGTCTTGAGTCATATGTATAAGAAATACTTACGCGGATAATAAGTCGAAGGATGGAAAGGAAAATTGAAGATAACCTATCGGAAAACCAATTTGGCTTTAGGAAGAACAGCGGAGCCAGGGAAGCCATACTCTGAGTCTGAGAATCATGATAGAGAAGACAATATATGTGAACAAGTAACTATGTGGCATTCGTGGACTTGGAGAAAGCCTTCGACAATGTGGAACGGAAAAGATGTTTAGACTGCTGGAAACTCTCGGAATAGATTACAACGTCAGAAGAATAATCTATTGGCTATACAAGAAGTAAGCAGCCACAATCCGAATGAGAGATGGAAGCCATGTAGAGACTGGAATTAACAAAGGAGTTAGACAAGAATGCAACATCTCACCTGCATTAATCAACATGTACCTGGAGGAGGCAATAAGAGAAGCACAAGGCATTGGATTAAATGGAATTAGGATAATTGGAGAAGGGATAAACATGCTACGCTTCCCCGACGATATTGCGATGATAGCCGAAAACCAGGAGGATATTCAAAGGTCATTAAACGTGTTGAATCAAGTTCTACAAAGAGACAACTATAACATAAACAAAACGAAGACTAAAATCGTAGTATGTGGGAGAGAGAAGCGAAATAAAGCAATCATTCTGAAGGGACATAAATTAGGGCAAACGGCGAATCTTCACCTATCTCAAAAGTACCATCACATGGGACGGAAGAAATACTACAGACATCAAGCAAAGAATAACTCAAGCTAAGAGAGCATTCACAATGAAAAGACAACTGCTGTGTTCAAAGAAGATACCATAGGCGAAGAAACATTACGGGAAAACATTCGTTTGGAGCTTGGCACTCCATGAATCAGAAGCATGGACCATCGGAAAAGCAGACCAGAAAAGACTAGAATCCTTCGAAACCTGGTCCCGGAGGAGGATGCTTAAGATCAAATGGACGGATAAAATAATAAATGAAGAAGTATACAGAAGAATATACAAAGAACGGACCTTCAGAAACATCATAGAGAAAAGAAGAACCAGATGGATTGGCCACACCCTGAGGCACAATGGATTCGTGAAGAATATAAAGGAAGGAAAAATAGAGAGAAAAGTCCCAAGAGGAAGGCCAAGGGATAAATACATGGGACAAATGAAGAAGGAAGTACATTGCAAAAATACCAGGAAGTAATAAAATTAACATCAGATAGGGTAGGATGGAGGGCTGCAGTCAACCAGTCTTAGGATTGAACGACCAATGATGATGCTATTTCATGTAGTCGATGCCATAATGGCATCTTAAGAAAATAGCATCGGGCGCCATCGTAAGGGAATAACCCTCCGGTATTGTGCACCCATTTTATCCGTCCTCCATATGCTCGAACTGCATCTTCCACCAAAATACTTTCACTTAATTAGTTTCCCGCCTTTTCATATGTTTAACCAGTCTTACTAATTATGTAATTATATTATTCCATTCCCATGTCATATTTCTATTTACTTATCATTTAGTTAGTCTTGTGGTATTCATTGTGGTTCTTTCTTCTGCTTTACCCGTCTCCCCCTCTTCAATCAGACATTATTTCACTTACTTCTGGCACTCCTTCCTTTTCGTCTGGGTTAATATACACTTGTCTTGAGCAATCTGACCTAAAACGGGGAAAACGCGTTTATGCCGCGAAGATAATTTCTGAAAAAAACCCTTATTTGTGAAACCAAGGAACACGGTAATTAACCCCAAGGTTGGCTTGATAGGTGATGGTAGGATCCACTCAATATTTAACCGATCGGCTGGTGAAGTTCACGTAGCGTAGGCGTGAATACGTATGCGTGACGCCAAGTTCGAAAAAATAGCGATGAAAAAGTGAAGTAGTCATTCAGGTACAATGTCTTAATCTATGGAATCATGGCGAGTATGATTTAAGCACGATATATTCTATTCAGGAAGTGAATCAAAACAGAAGTAATGAAAAACTAATTTTGATCGTGAATCACCGCGATAATATAACAAATCTTAAAACAATTACGTCCCAGTCTTGAATGGTATTCCCTGGAGACCAAAAGCTTCAACACTAGATTATATCTGTTGCAAGATCAGGTATCTAATTTTTCTGTCAAAATTAAGAAAAATATAAATGTGCTCAACATTTGTAGATGAGAAACTAGTGTCAAAGTTATATCGATGTACCGTCTGATGATAGATCCAGATATTTTTTTCTCGCATCAATTATGAACGACGTAAAAAAGGAGAGCAGTAACACATCAAAAATGTATCTCACGATTGCTTCTAATTTTGCTGTTGCCCCCCCTTTCGGTGTAATACTCCCACCTACACTTCCTTCCATTGCAGTATGTCATAGAAATAATAATAAACTATAATTACTCACTGTGCACAACGTAGCGAGGTTGAACCAAATGAAGCTTTAAAGGACCTTTAAGACCAGAATGCAGCCTGCAAAAGCAGATTTTTCAATCTTCAAAATTCTCTGTCAAAGCTCACTGCTGATTATGAACCTATCACTGTCAACTGCTTCAAGCAGTCAAGCAGTCATATTTATCGGGCATAAATAATCCTCACTGTCATCATACGAGTCGTCCAAATACGAGTCTTGTGCTCTAATTAATATTCTCCCATTCCGGAATCTTTCCAGACTTTTTCGACTCTCTTTTCAGTACTATATCGTTTCTTACTTTAGCCTTTCCTTGTGTTGTCATTTGTTTCAGATTTCGATGCAAAAATATCTTTCAAATTGATAATTTTTTATAGGCTTCCGTGAAGTACTCTTTTTATTCCTCTACTGTATTTCAAGGAGCTTACCCCTTCGCTCCTTTTCTGGATTGATTAATTATTTATCTTATTTTTTTCCTTGCACGCGCTCTCCCGATGTTTCGCGCCTTGATCCACGTGTATAAACCGCCTCTCACGCGTGTCATCCTTCTTACACGCACGCTGTTTCGTTCTCTCGGCCATTCTTCTTCCGCACATTCAACCACCTTTCGGGCGTTCTCGAAATTCATTTATTTTCCCATTCCGCAAGATTCGAATTCACCTTGTCTCAAGAGTTCATTCGTACTCCTTTTTACACTTTCTTTAAACAGCTTTTCGACCTGTACGCTCTAACCTTCCTTACAAACCATTCTCTCCCTGGGTTTACTTTCGTGCGTGCCATACAGTGGTCGGTTCTTTTTTCGAAATTCCCCATTGCACTTGTGTCTCTCACTACCAATGCACTTATGTGGATCTCTTATGTGAAAATCTTAACTCCAACTGCGGTCATCCCTTTGCTGTGCATAGATATGGATGCATCATGGCTTCTGTCATCAGAGGCTGTTGTTTAGCTTATATGAGTTATGAAAGATTTGGTGCGAAAATATAATAGTCTAAGCATTACCCGAGACATGTCCAGAATTCTCCACGGGCGGTTATGGTACTCTACCACTCAATTTTGGGAAATGTTTGGTAGAATGCCGCTAATAGAACCATAAACCTAGAAGCAAATATCCTAGACCCGCTTTCAATTCAGGGAAGTTACTAATCCAGTTTCCTCATCCCTGAGGATTCTCTTGGTGGCCTTTAGAGGGGAAGCTGTCATGATTTAGAGAAGGTGATGCCTCGACATTTGTATAAAAAAATATAAGACCTAACTAATAAGGCGTTACTAATATGATAAAGCAAAGAATTCTTAGTAGGTACGACGTAAAGCAAGCAAGGACAAAATTCAAGTTTGCCTCAATGGAAGGAATACGAAGTTGTATTGCAGATGGTTTGATCTAAATTTACATCCGTCGTTTAATGTATATCATGTCGTTTGTATTTTCTTGTTAACTTTTGGATTAAATTGTTTAGATTCATGCATTTTCACTTCATAATCTTCTTTGAAATATCTGTCAACCGCCAGAACACAATTTATTCTTGTTGAAGTGTATTTTTTCGTTATTCAGGACAATATTAATCATGTAACTCACAATAATTAGTTTTTTTGCAACTTTAATGATGTGTTTCGTACAGTATTTCTGCCCCATGGACCTTTGTTTTAGGAGAAAAAATGAAATAGGATGATACCCTACTGGCGACCACAGGGGCATGTGGCAGTGGGTGATGAGACACCATCCAGTACCATGTGAATTTTAATTGATTTGAATATGTTCATAGTACGGGTTTCCGTTAACTGTGTTTCTGTAAACTGTGTTTCAGTTTACTGTGTCCGGGCTGCTTAACGTCGTTCCTGTTGTGATCGCGACCTGTGTGAGAGAAAGGAATAGTATCTACTACATATGTCCATGCCGTAGTCTTATTTCTGCTATTTTATCCTTCTGATGCTCTGAAATACCGATGTAATGAGAGACCTTAACAATTCCTTTGGCGTCACAACTGGTGCACAGAACTGCTTTTACTCTCCTTAAAGTCATGTGACAACTTTTGACGAGCTTTAGAGATCTTCCTCGACCTTTATGTAGTTCCTTAGTAATTCTCGCATCCGGAGGCCACGTGCCGTCCGTAATGAGATCTATTCTCTTCTTCGCCTTTGCTATTAATACGCTTTTCCACGCATGAGACGTATATGGCGTGCGTGACGAGAAGTACGTACAACCGGAATTAATTCGACGTTGGCGCTTCAAGTAGTCGTTTCTCCATTGTGCACGGAGACGGCCATCTTGCCCGTTCTCGCCGCACCATCACTCTCCGCGTGCTCCGAAATTGGAAGGAAGATGCCTCTCCCCGCACCATCGCCGACCCTCAAGAGGCACGACACGCGCGCCGCCCCGACTTGGGACGACCGCGGGCGTGAC
Source organism: Hetaerina titia (assembly GCA_037158775.1). Taxonomy (NCBI): domain Eukaryota; kingdom Metazoa; phylum Arthropoda; class Insecta; order Odonata; family Calopterygidae; genus Hetaerina; species Hetaerina titia. The sequence continues at coordinate 95,412,804 of CM073776.1, forward strand.
TCCCTAGTACGGTGTTCGCCCACGGGCGCGCTGGCGTCGGCGACCCGCATCGCCCAGGTGGCGGTGCTAACGGGACGCCCTCTGCGACTCGCCGATGCTTATCATTAGGCCATTTAGGGAGCCTTTGGCGCGCGTGTGCGAGGGGTAACAGATTGATGGGGTCCACTAAGGGTCGCATTGGAGGGAAGGGTTAGGAGGGGGGAGGTAGGCTAAATGCGTGGGTGTTATGGAACTCTCACAGCTTCTCTAATGGGATGTCCCCTCCTGCTCGTTGCTTCCCTTGATCCATTGTTCTTTTGTCCACTGCGCCAATTCTCAGACACGTATTTCTTCTGACTCCGATTCAATTTCCGTGGCTTATCGTAATTCATTTCTCCTTCAATTCCCCCATACCTCTCTCTTTTTCTCTTCCCTCACTCCCTCCGCCTCTCTCTTTCTCTCTCACTCTATTCATCCTGTCCGATTCGCCGAAAGTGCCCTTTGTGTACCTGACGTACAAGTGATGTAGTTTTGTTTTTTCTCGCTAGCAAATGGCGTTTAATTTGTATTTGTTCGACCATTATAAAATGATAGAAGTTGAAATATGTTAAAACTATAAACTGATGCTAATGTTTCAGCTGAGACGTGTAAAATGTTGATAGGAAGAGTGTAGTTTCATTCGCTAATACGTGCTTCGATTAGGACTAGTTTTACGGGTGAAAAGCTCTCTGGTAGTCGATTTAATTCTGCTCATGAGTTAGTGGTTGCGGAAGTCTGTTCTACTGATATTCTCTCATCGTCGAGTATTTTTGTCTCTAGCAGTTTGACTTGTAACATTTAAGTCAGTAATGCTGATTCCACTCGAGACCAAATTATAAACCAGCATTCGTTTATTTACCAAGACTATCGAGGATATGAGTCAAATGTTTTTAGTAGGGAATGGAATGATATTTTCCCACGGTCGATAGCCGATGTCCGCTCCGCCCTCGAAAGAGAAATGGATTGTGATCGCATTGATTCGAGTGAAAAGCAACTAAAATTATGCATGCATAAGAAGAAAAGTCCCCCCAATTTGAAACGAGGCAGTGAAAAGTATAACCTGAAGTGATTTTTTAATTTGGGAGCAAAATCAGCTGCAGTGGTTGAAGGTGGGACATAAACGCTAGTCGGAAATACTGTACCCTTAGCCAAATGCCAGCAGCAACATACAAATCTACTCACAATAAGAAATGCATGAATATAAGTGAAAAAAAAGAGTTGGAATAATCGCAATGTGTCGCTGCTGTTGAGGAATAGGTTGATGAACGCACTAACGAAGTCCAATCAAGTAATGGGGTAAGAAGGAAATCTGACGTGAACATTGAAAAGGTGGAAGGCAGACCAACTGAGCTCTGGAGGCGAAGTGTTCGTGGGGAATTTCGTTTGAGGACCTTGCTTGCGAAGGAAATAGCAGATGACGGAAGGTTCGGAAACAAAGTGATGTGAATTCGCGACGAGAGACTCTGCCAGGCGATTCTGAGCGGAGAGCTCATCAAATAAACACCCTGATTTATTTCAATTGTTGATTTTGGTGTGTGCACTTGCAAAAGATACCCTTGAGTTCCTTTTCTAAACGCAGTTTTTCACTTGCGGGTTATTTTTACAAACTGCTATAGTATTATCTCTTGGACGCGTGAGGTACGCCGGTGATAGTATGACTCTTCTCTTGAAAACACCTTGTCCGTTGTTCTTTGTTTGAGATTGGAAATTACCGAAGTTATAATGTATTTATTCCTTTATAACGCTTTGGGTTTATGAAAGTAAAGACCACTTTGAAAAAATTCTTAAAGTCTGCATCATCCTAACTTATCTCGATCTTGCCTGTATACTTTTGACTTGAAAGGCGCGATCTCTTGAATTTTTAAAACCTATTCTGCACTATTTGGAGAAAGAAAGTGATCACTTCCATTCGTAAGTTCCACTGTTTATTATATGCTCACCAACTGTGTTTACACAGTTTTTGCCATTTTCCAGTGACATGGGCACGTAGGCATAAATGCATGTTATGGAGGAGGGAGCCTGAAGGAGGGGAGGGATGGGCCGACGGTTGAAGGGAGTCACCCCGTCTCAAACGGTCCAACTCTCTTCGATGCTAAACCCCATAGTCTATCCACACTGAATGCACCTTTGCCTTGCCACCTGCAGATGACAAACATCGTGGAAAGCTGGGTCGTGAAAATAAAACCTACTATGGAACTTACAACGTGTTCCATTTCCTTCCCTACATTATGGTGGGGTGGATGGCATAATAAACGGCAATGTGGGACAGTGTGACGACATCGAATTCGGTTCCTTTAATATTGTCGTGCCGACAGCTCCGCTTTTGAAAGGCATTGCATTAGGCACTCAATCGAATGATCACCTCGGATACCGCCTCATCAATGAGCCCTCGCGGTGTGACGCTCATAGCTCATTAGACTCGAAGCATTGTTCTTCTATGCCGCTTTAAAATTCTGATTACCAGTCGTGAGTGGAAACCATTCAGCCGTACACCAACTGAGCATAATTTAAACCTGAATTGGTATCCAATTTACAAATGATATTTGCAATGAACGATGTAAATGAAGATGGAATGCGAATAACAGTGAAGGTAGTCTTTAGTCTCATGTCTGTTTTAAGACCTGCGGTTAATGTTCTTTTGCGTTAGGCAGCGCTGTGGAGATTACGGAATATGTGAAAGTTTTGTATTTGGCGATTAATTTCACATCTATGTTTCAATTACCATTATGTTTCGTGCGCCATATATATATATATATATATATATATATATATATATATATATATATATATATATATATATATGTGTGTGTGTGTGTGTGTGTGGGTAAATTATTGCAGAAAAAAGTGATGCATGCGTTTGAAAGATAAAATGAATGTCTGAGTAATATTTTTTGTCAGTGTGCGAGGTATATTCGTACACCGACTCGTATGTTGGCTGAAAAATCTTTGTAAATACTTAAATTTCTACCATTTTATTTTGAAAATAACATCCATTCAACTGTCTTTTATTTTGAACTGTCCATTTATGCATGCTTATGTCTTTGCAGGTGAGTGAGCCTTGTTGGTGTTTGAATCTGTGTCCAAATTATCATCCGCTCGTAAGTTCACTGAACATTTTTCTTGATGTATTCTTTGAAAGTTACCGTTTTTATGCCCTATATATATATATATATATATATATATATATATATATATATATATATATATATACAATACCCCCTACAATATATATATATATATTGTAATTTATAGTTTATGCTTACTAATTTAATTTTAGAAGGATACACTGAGTTCATCTCATGTAAGGTTTTGAATTAGTCCCCCCATGATATTCTGATCCATTCTGTCAATATCGACTGAAAAAACACGTGTGAGTTATTCTTTAAAACATATTCATGTCTCCCAGCTGTGTACGCTTGTCACAATTTTAATAATCAATATGTATGTATGATTTAAGCGCATATCGTACTCTACATCTCAATTCATTAGTCTAAACATTTCCCTTCAAAATGAATGGTATGATTATGTCCAAGTTAAGTAAATTGCATCAGTTATACCAAGGAAGTCTTGGATTTTTATCTCATGAGACGGATTCGTGGTTATCACCCGGTTATTTTGAATTTCATTCGAGCTATATGACATAATCTATGTCGAGTCATCACTCATATTTTCATTAATTAACATATTTATCAACACCATGTTTTCCGAAAATCAGAACTCCAAATCTCTTAGAAATAACTATTTTTCTGGGACTAATCTACGTAATTTTAGATCTTTTGCCATATTGGCATGTGAAATTAATTTTTTTAAACCATATTAACTATATTTTTTATAAACCATACATTTATAAAATATAGGTATTTTATAAAATATAGGTAAACAGAGAGTTAAACCGTTATGCCGTTCTAGTGACTCGTTGTATACACCTGTTGTGTAATTGTCGGCGGCAAAAACAGCGTTGCGAAAAGTGGTGATTTAAATCCTTCCAAAGTTATTTACCGAGACCAACTTTTTGCCATTTTCATTGTCCCTTCTTCTCCTTGGATGTAAGACTACAAATTGTGTTCACGCTTCAGAGATCGCCACCTTTCAAATGAGTCGGTTTCCTGAGGCCTTGTACAGACTATGTTCCGTAATGTACCCGAATGACTCTGCGGAATGGTTGAACTAAAATTAGAGTTAAGGTGAAGTTTAGTGATTGAAAGAGTTTTTGAATGACATCTCTGGAGTCGTTTAAGGTGCAAATCAACCAATATCGCTCACAATTGTTCTCTCCTTTTCGATTGAATTTTTGGCGCTCACTTTTGCAGTATATCTGTTGGAGTTGTGGTTATTACGAGATAAATGGAATAATTGGTAAAACAAGGTATAAAATAATTAATAATACCGTCATATACGCATGTTGAGACTCTGATATCCATCTTTCATATTTACGTTTGTTTTCAATGTGTGCAGTGATAAATCTTGTAGAAATTCTTGGGAGGGTGCAAACAAAAACTCTTGGCACGTTGCAAACAAATAATGGGAAAATTTACAAAGCAACAATTTTCAGAGTGTAAAAATCATTCGCCTTGACCGGGATTCGAACCCAGACCCCTCGATGACCGGCCGAGTGATTTAGCCAGTTAAGCTAACGAGGCGTCTTCTCAAACCCTGAATTTTGTGGGCTTTTAAAGGAACAAGATGTTGCGATTTCCCTATTTTACCTATAGAGCTAGTGATATCGCATGTATGATTCGTGATTATAAAATAGTGCTCGGATGCTGACAATTCTCTGTCTTCACAGTTCACCATTGCTTTCCCATCCTTGCATTTCTGGCTGAAATCTGCAACAAACTATCGAACAACGCTATATCTTATCGTTTTGTACGTATCATACGATCCTGACGGAATGGGTGGAGGGGTAATTTTTCCGTGGGTTTGGGCAGTGCGCTTACGGCGGATTACCATCACCACGAGGTCAGCGGTTCGAATCCAACCCGATCTTGGATTTTATGTTTTCACAGATCACATATTTCGGCTGAGTTTATGAAGTGCGCTTAGGGCTTCCTCTCGGCATTTGACACTGTCTTATGACCACTTGGGGCTAATTTGGAGGATGTCTCTTTAGCAATTCAATTGGAAGGTTGTCTTTTAACAAAGATGTTGAAAATGTATTATTACTCCCATCGTACTACGATAGGAGAGATCATATCAATAAAATTAGCAAGGTTAAGGGTAGAACGGATAGATTTAAGATGTCATTTTTTCCACGAATGATAAAGTATGAAAATAACATTGTCCGACCGCGGTAGGGGTAAAAATATTCGGGCCACAATTAGTCTGGTGTGTATTCACTCCCTACAAACACTCTAGTGGTGACTTGTAGGTTACTAAAAAATACAAATACAAGAAAAATGACCAACATACCGCCAAGGAGTTGGTGGAATGCCTTTAGGACTTGAGTGTACAAGATAAGGAGAAGTAATGTTTCAGTGCCTTGACAGATTGCCCTAATGCAACCGAGAAACCTAAAACCGTATTCTCGACAAAAATGTTCAGCTATACTTACCTCTGTTTCATATATTTTGGATAATTGGAGAAAAGTGTAATATGCCACGTAATGGGCGCGCTGTTGGATCTTCCTGATTAATAAATTAATTTTAACAACACATTGGTAACTGGTATGGCACTCAGGTCTTTTTACTTACCTGTTTTTTTATTGCGTGAATGTAACCAAACAAGTGTTTATCCCGGGCCAGAGTCCAATTCCCGTGGTGAGAGTCGTACAAATGTCACGATAATATTTTCTATGTACAGGGATATATTAATTTGAAATATTTAATATTTTGATACATTTTATTATTTAAATGTTACAAAATAACTATGCAACCTTTAGGTTTCATAATTTTCTTAGATGATTTGAATGGAATTGTATTCTTTTGCTTTAGTAATGACCGAAATCTATTCTTTGGCGAAAAAGCTCTATAAAAAAATATTAATATATTGTGCTGCAATTAGTCGAATACATTTTTGGCGTTTAGCTAGACATTCCAGCCCTCCATAAACCACCATCCACCAAACATCTACGTAATTCGAGCCCTGTGGTCTCGTCAAGAAACAAAAGATGCATAAAAAATTGAGAAGCGCGCTGGCCCAATTCACCACGCATGTATTTATCGCATAAATTACAAGGTTCGGAGAAATACCTTTCCCGGCAAAAGATCGTGGCAAAGTGGGGTCATCAAATTAGACGGGTATTAAACCAGAATTATTGTAATAGTGCAACGTAACGCAATAATTAAGCTGGGTAGGTAGGTCCGTTTCACCCCGGGGGGGTTTTAAGGCAAGCTAGGAGAGATCGAGCGAGCGAGAGAGGCAAAAAGGGACCAATTTTTAACCATCCATCCGTCCCCACCAGTATGCTATATGGCCTTCGTGCCAACAGCATGGATAAGCACGGAGGATGCAAATGGAGGAGTGGCTAATTTCTGCGAAGAGAAGGAGGGTCCATCGAATGCGTCAGCTGCCGCGACCTTCTTTTGTCAGCCTTGATAGGGAGAGCGGAAATGGAATGGCAGGCAAGCCAAGGGGTTCCAACAGAAGGTGGGCGGCTCGGGGGGGCACATTTTTCGACAAATTGCGCCTTTTCTACCCCCCCCCTATTGATTAGTGGTAAAAATTGTATTTATTCCCCATCGTTTTTGTTAAGGTCCCTTGGGTCTCCAGTCACCTGCTGGTTGTTTAGATGTAATTGCGTAACTACCTTGTATTCGTTTATTATTTGTTTCCACGGTGATTCCAAATAAGGCAACGGAAACAATATATTCTAAGCCCTCGGAACAGTCTAATCGAATATGGATAAGCGGAAAAATTTAGGAAATATCTCTCTTCTCCATTTCCATTTTTGAATGATGAAGTGTATATTAAATCGGAAATTGTATTGATTTCGTTGCATTGCAATCTCGGTGTGCTAAAAGAGAGGTAAAATACAGAACTAGGCGGCTCATAAAAGAGTATCAGTGAAATACAAACGTACGATATTATGAATAAAATACTTAATTTCTCCAATGAGCCATTATTCGGGCCTATTGCTTTTAGCTTTCAGCAATTAGATGACAAACGAATCAGAACCTCAATGTAAATTCCACGTTATTTTAGTCACGTAATTCCTCTACACCGAGAGCAAATATTTTTTGCCATTTTTTACTAAATACCCTATGACGTCGAAAAATTATTTATCAACATAATTTCCTCGAGTAATTTTTTTTAATGCAAATTTTTTTCTAGTAAGGAGGCATGCCAGGTTTCAGAATTTAAATCATTTCAGCCGAGACCGAAAAAGAAAATTCGCGTTGTAGGACCCAAAAAAGCAACTTTACGTCGGCGACGATAAATCAACGGATAGCTCACCGGCATTACTTAGACGGAAACGAAGATCGAACAAAAATCTTAACCGTGGCCAAAGACGGTGAGGTGCAAGTCCCACCGCGCCACGGGCAACGGGATGAAAATGGGACGGGGGATATGGAGCGGGGGAGGGAGAAAGGAAGGCGAATGGTGGAGTAAGGGAAGAGGGGAAGGGTGGAGGGAGGAAGCAATGATCGAAGGATTACCGGAGAAGATCGGAAGGGAAAATGAGAGGAGAGGATTCGGAAAGTGGGTGGGGGGGTTGTCGGGGGTGGGGGCGCAGAGGCGGCATGCCCCCGAGTCAGTCACCGGCACGGAAAAAGGCTTGAACGGAGTGATGGAGTGGGGTGGGGTTGGTTTTGGTATTGAGGAAATACGGTGGGGCATGGGGGAAGGCGAACCGGCCACCATTCAACCCCCTGCAGGCATTCCGAAGGGGGCGTAGGGGTGAGGGCCACGGAGAGAGCGAGGGCGAGAGGGGCTGCGGTCGAACCCCGGTCCCTTCCCGCCGCCCGTCCGCCTAACCATCCATCCCTCATACCAACTGGAACGCCATTGGTAATTATCATGAGGAGGTCCTCATTATCATATTACCACGCTCAAGGACCTTGAGGTTTGGGTCTTTTGAAGAGCGCTGTGTAATTTCAGTGAGCGGGGTGTCCCGGAGGCATTGGCAAAGCGATTCGAAATGTTGGGGAGGAGGTGGGGCGGTGTGTGTTGGATGTATTTAGGGTGGAGTGGTGGGTGGGAGGGGTTGTCGGCGGTTGTGGCGGTGGGGGATGCGGTTCTTCCCCGCTCCCTGAAACCCCCACCCCTCCCTCCCTCGCGTTCCTCCCCAACCCTTTACCCATCTCGCTCGAAAATACCCTGCTCTCTCTTCTCGTCCTTTATAAGTACCTCAACCCCATACTCCACCATCCTTCCATTCTTCTTGACCTCCACCTACTCCTTACCCTTCATGTCCCTGTCAATGCCGTGAAGAATAGGAGGACCATTAAAGAAAAAAATCCTCCGGTTGGATATGGCTTTTCCGCGAGAATCGTTCCTCCTCCCGTGAGTTCCTTCTCAGCCTCGCCATCGCTCTCCGGCCCTCCTCAAGCTTCATCTTCTGTGCCTTCCGACTTCTCGTCCTCCCTACCCCGCACCACCCATTCCATTTCCATTCCTCCCCTCCCTGGTCCTTATTCACCGTATCCCTCGACCCCCCCTCCACCCGTGCGTTCTAGTCATTTTGGATAGCTACGCGAGGTGAGGGAACAAAAAATTGGGGTGCCTCAAGAGGATGTTCTTGGTCCTCTTCATTTTCTATCATATTTCGATCCCGTAGTCGGGCAACGACGCCGCGTATTATGGGAATCCGTGCACACTCGAGAGCCAGTGGCCTAATGATTCCTCGGTCGTAGCAATCCCTTTGACTTGATAGAAAAATGAGTGTGCTATATATTTTTGAATTTCGTTATTTTTGTCAAAAATGTCCCTTAAACTCCTGTTACGTGAAACTTGTGGCTTCAAACTTTTGAATTCATTCGCAATATATTCTTTAAAGTTATACCTTAGGCGTACGGATTGAAGGGTGAACAAATGGCTTCAGAGCATTGTTCAAGATTTATTCAATATTTTTAGGCTGAAAAAAATAATTGCGACTATTTTTACGTTAGCATATGCTATTTTACCATTTCATGCGCATTTTGCGTCTTATTTCTGAATAGTTATCTCTAAAATCAGTGACGAAAATATCTTCAGACTGTGACATTACGTGAAAAACTCGCCACGTCTACCCAGATGTTTCTTTTTTATCTTATCCACATCTGGTATTTTAAAAAAATAGAGCTTGTTATTTTTAATGTCAATTGAATAACTCGTCTTTTATCGCTCAATTGTTTATCCTTCATTTATTTGTATGTTATTTATTTGTATATTATTCTTCATTTGCCACAACGGATGGTATGAAAATGAAATTACTGCCTGAATAATATAAGTTCAACGTGGTCGCTCGAACATAAAACCACGAACTCTAGCTCAAGTCTGCGTGTAATAGGATTCAAGTCCTAAGACAGTGCCCTAAGTTCTGTAGTCTTACCGATTCTGGCGTGCAAATTGACATAAGAGGTATAAACTCCAGTGATTTCGTTGTGTTTAAAGCCTCTCTTTTACACTACCGTATTTTGTCGATTCATCTTTTACAAATTTTGAGAGTCGGATTTAAAAAATTTAAATATTTGTTTATATCTATAGTATTGTGTTACATAATGTTGTATAACACTATTCTATAATGGTCTAATGATTTTATTTATTATATTACATGTTTAACTTGCTCCTATCTCCTTTGATTTGTTTAATTTTTGACAGAACTGTTTGACAACTGGATTTCATCACGTATTTTCTCCAGTTTTTACAAAACGAAAAGAATACACTATTAGGGTGTCTGAAATGGTTTAGGCTGGGAATTTTATTCAAATTTTTAAGTGGAAATCTTTTTATTGTCGAAAGTCAAGTTTATAAATAAATTGTATCGGTGCTTTTTACTGAGAATTAGTTAATGTTTTCAATGGCTCCTACTCTTTTGTCGCCAATGCTTGTTCATCAGTTTGTCACCGAGTAGATTAACGTACACTTGTTTTTGTTGTTTTATTTGTATTGACTCTATACTGTTTAATGACAAACCAAACATTATTTGCACATATGTTACGCCTTATTTAGTGCAATTTATTTGGCTCACTGTACGTTATGAGTTTTAAGGGAGGATTAAACTTTCTTGGAGTTGATGTACTCGTATGTGAGAACATTGGGAGACTTTAGTTTAAAATCAATTAATTGAAGCGAGAACGCTGTCACGCTCGAAACATTTAAATTTTGAAAATATTACTATTTGGTATCTACTTTAAAGCTACATGGCATCCCAGTGTGTAGGGCGATCATTTGCTTAGGTCCTGGCTTCAAAATGGAGAGATTCCCTACGACACCCACCCACAGCAAAATCTAGTCTGCGTGGTTTTATATGAATCAGAACTCTATAGGAATTTGTATTCGACACATTGAAATGAAATCAGCCGTTACTATGTACGAGTTAAGTGCACTCAGCGCATTGTTTAGTTCAAGGTGAATACCACCCAGAGGTCCTTTCAAATTTATCCTCTGGTTGAATTATGCCACGGTTTTCAAGATAGAGGTAATCATCTTAAGGTACATAATATTTTCTTATGCACAGTTTATCCTCTAGTTCCCTCCAGTGCGTTCAAATAGTAATGTTTTATGTCATATAACCTTTCACAGCGTGGATATCGTGTGTTTTATGACGCCCACCGTTCGAAATCAACAAACCAGAAATATTGACAACGCCTACTGCAGCCACTCATCAATTCTGGCTTTCCTTCAACTCTCATCACTCCACGGGATATAAGATCACTCCGATAACATCTCCGATGCATTTCTGAAGCATCTTTTCTCGAATTCGTGACTTTGAAGTGAAATCATGTGAAACATACTATATACTCCTCTCCCCACTAATTACCCTCGACTGTAAATAAATTCCAAGGCCAGACCACAATGGTGACTGAATAAAACACGGTGCGTTTAGGTAATTACGGTCTATGACTTTCTTTCTATCAATGGACCATGCCAACGAATCGAGAGATACCATTTATTTCGTTATCATCGGAAAGTTCCGGCTCTTTTTTTTTGAGCACATCTCATTTGAGAAGGCGGCGTGGGAAGTTTACAAAAAAATATTCAGTCCCGAGGTGACCAGCGCGCGCCCACGAACACGTCCACGCAGACGTCTCCACCCCCATCCATCCAACCAAGGGTGACTCCTAATCATCGCTTTCTTTCGAAAAGGAAAGGGGGGTCGGGAGGGAGGGTACGACGGGGGGGAGGGGTTAGGGCCAAGGGGGGAAGGGATTGGACCTCGTACACGCCCAACGATTTCCTTAGGATCACGTCTGGAATAATTCGAGAGTCTTCCGTCTGCCCCACCTCTCCATCCTTGGGAAGTTTTTCTCTTTCTCCAACCTCCTCCTCATATCTCTCTCTCACACACACATACACACATGAAAACTCACATATCCACTCATTCCTCCGGTGAGCGAGCGAACGAGAGCCGTCGAAATTATGAGGACGAGGAGAAGAAACAGAGAGAGGTTGGTGTGGGTTGGCAAGTGGATGATGGAAGTGGAGGGATCGGTGAAAAGTATTGTGAGCGATCGTGCGTTCCTCATTTTTTCTCGGCTGTCTTGCAATACCCGCGAATCCGATAGAAATTGACCCCGTTACACGGAGAGAACAGCATCCTTCACCCGGTATGGCCGGGTTATTTTCTTTTTGAACATTTATCCCAGGTGTAAGGACCTCAGTTAGTCTTTCCGTTAGCTCTTGGGGCGTGCGATCTTCAGTTTTCTCTATTTAATGTTCTTGTGTCAATGCGGTATTTACTTATTATTTCTTCAGGTTGATGCTAACTTGTTAGTGTATTTGTATTTTGTTATAGGTAATTTATCGCGTAGATTTACATTTAGCAAAAACAGCCTAAATAGTGCGATAATTAGTGCTCAGTGTCATCATACGTACAAGCTGAGCCTTTCTCTAACTTCGAAATTAATTCGTACTTGATCGCTTGTTTGTCTTCATTACAGTAAACAAATTTTCAGTATTTTATTGGTTTTAACTTGATACTAACAGTTAATTTTAAAGTATGTATGCCAGTTATTTCCCTAAAAACAAAATATATCAAATTTCAAATTCACACGAACACAATAAACGGCTGCCAAGTTAATCAGAAACGTTTAAAGTTCATCAAGTATTCTCTTGATTATCTAATCATTTAATTCGAACTAATAAACCAAAAGCAATTATTAGCCATTTTTTAGATGCAAGGATTTATCGCCAAGACTGATGTACTCGGAGGGGTTTAAATCAGGTATGAGATGAATACTTTTGTTCTCTATGCTAAGCTATATACTCGGCCATTTGACCTGGGAACTCTCTCATTAAAAGCTCAGCCTGCTACTTCTTTGTCATGTGTTCCTGCTGCCCCCCTTTGCGCGCCACCAGTCTCCCATTGCAGTCATTTTAAATTCGATGAAGTTTCTTTAAAACTGCATTGCTAAAGTAGTTGAAATTCCAAAATGGCTAGGAACCAGCCGTTCATATATATGATACTGCACCAAGGCTTGGGGTTTGCTCCTATACCGATTAATGGACATGAACCTACTTCATATTGGTGATGAGGGCATTGTGCAAAAAATGAAAATCCAAGTCGCCGACTAAATCGGCTGCGGCAATGCACTTTTGGCGGTAAACAGTGCTCATCACCGAGTTCCACGATCCCATCGTTGGAATTGGAGGCTCCCGGATGCTCTTGTTCTGTAGTACTTCGCTTCCAGTGAACAGAGTGTGAAGGATCGCTCACTTCACGGTTATCGTGCCGTCGCATGAGAACACGCATCGGCCGGAATCCATGACGTTGCGGTGACCTTTGCGGCGCCGGAGCATCTGTTGTTGCGACGCCGGGGGAGGAAGCGCCCCCCCGCGAATAATTTTTGCCAGCGCACAAATGCTTTCGATGTCATTGCGTCTACACTGGCGCGCTCCATCCAGTTTGCATGCACGTCACCCGCGAGGGCAGAGGGGGCGGCGGAGGGTGTCTTAGGGAAGGGGATAGGGGCTTGAGGGTGGAAATTGAGGACGTATGTGTGTGCTTTTTCTTTTTCTCTTTCCCGAGGAGAGGGGTTTCTTTCGGGGGTGGCGGAGGGGTGCAGGGGATAAGGCTCCTGCGATGTCGTTGTACTCTCTCTCCCCTCTCGCCCCCCGCCCCCACACATCCACCCCCACAGAAGATTCCTCCGCGCATCGGCGGGGGGCAGGGTGGGGTGGAGGGGCAGGCAGGAGTGGAGAGGGGTGCGGCAGAGATGTGAACGGGAGGGAATTGATGTAAAAGGGGGTTGAAGGCAGAGGGAGGGGGTGGGCTGGAAGGAGTGGAGTGGAGATACGTCGGCGGCCCCGCTGCCACGGCGGGGGAGGCGGGGGCCGGAGGGTGGGGGTGTGAAGAGAGGAGGGGCGCCCTGGAAAAACGGGACGGTTTACATTTCGCACTATCTGACGACACCAGATGAGGGGCCCTGAGGGGGCGTGGGTGAGTGCTTTCGGTGCTGCGGCGAGAGAGGGGAGCGGGGAGGAAGGGTGAGAGGAGATTGTTGAAAAAAATGGGTCCTCTCCCTCCCGCCGCCCCCACTCCCAGAAGAGATGGAAAGGAGGGAATGCTAGGGACGAGGGAGGGTGTGCTCGCGATTTGTGTTGGTGCGTGCACCGGTGCGCGTCTTTGTGTATCTGTGCGTGCGTGTGGTGTGTGTGATGGGATGGGAGTGTTATGGAGAGGCCGCTGGGCGAGATGCGGCGGCCCTTTTCTGGGCTAGTTTATTTTGGTGTTTGAGGTTGCTTCGATCACCTTTTTCACAGAAATCAATTCTATCGCAATATAGTATTTCCTTTCCCTTTCCGAATCAATGGAACCAACCCTCGTCGAATATCCCATCCTGGGTCCGTCATTTGTAAACATCATGTTTACCTCACTCGCAAATTACAAGTATGCGCCGAAATAAATTAGTGTTTATTTTCGTTCTTTAATCCGCAAATGTTTACTCATTTTAATTGTTTGCATATTGTTCAGCCGCCGCCATGGTGCATCTTGTAATCATGCACATCATACATGCACCTTTGTGATGGTCATCGTTTTATTATAATTAATTTATACTTTGTCTAATAATTATTTTTTTTAAATGTACAATTTTGCTGCTCGTGAAATATAACGGAATTCAGGTCCCTCCGGTTTCCATCGTGGATTTTTCCGTACCTCTTTAGCTTCTATTTCGTCGTACTCTTGTCCACCCGCATAATGGAAAAATTCTTTCGCGGAAAAAGTTTTTACAAGAAAAATTCCCTGCCTTTTCATAGATCCTTTTCATAAATCTCAATCCTCTTACGTGATTGGTATACTTTTTTCAAATAAATTTCCAGGTCATTTTAACGAGTGAATGCATTGAATAAGGAATGGAAAGTAAAATATATAGGAGTGATAAATCTCGCATTTGGGCTTATCCTCCGCAAAAATCATATTTGGCCATGTACCCAGATCGGCCACCATCGTAATTTCCCGGGTGTGCAGAAGCTCACACACTCCTCTTTGAGGTGGCTTACATACTATATTTCTCTTCCATACTGCCGGAGTCCTTGTAGAGTCGTGTCTGTGAGAGGGCAACGCACCATTAGTCCGCTCTCCTAGACTAGATCTGTTGTCACGTCCCTGTGGTCGACGAATGAGTTCTTGTATTACAAAGGGTCGGTGCATCTCCGCCTAGAGTTAAGAGTGGAAAGGGCTGGGATTGAGAGAGGCAGTGATATCTCTCATTCTATCCATTCCTTTCTGTCCATTTTAACTTTCTAACGCCAGAGCTGTTGCGCAGGAATCAGCTTCTATTTTTTCTGGCCGTGGGCGTGCATATGCATCTGCCACCTAGTCGTTTCCTTGAGGAACAAGAGAAGTTGTTAACAAAACCGTTTCCGTCGCTAATTAGCTTTCTCGATCCTTATCCGTGCACGCGCGTTTCTCTTTTTCCTTTCGCTTGCACGAGTTGCTTTTGTACACTATATTTTTCTTTGAGTTTAAAAAAAAATTATTTGAGCTAGTATTTGATCAGATATCCCTCAAGAGTTTCCCTGTAATCTCCTTTTTTGGGCCACATGGATATTAGTCATTGCACTTCAACTTGGACATTTTTATTAAAAAACAAGAATTTTGTAGGTTAAGAAATGCTTGCCACTGATGTAGTTAAACAAAGAGCTAATTATTTCCCTCAAGATGAAAATTAGTTAGTTTGTGAGTGTGGTACTCATGCGCCTGTATGCGGGTAATGGAGTGTTTTGCCTTGAAATCAGTGGATACATACCAACGTCAAGAAAAATATTTTATCTGAGAGTGATCTAATAAAAAATGAATCTTGATATGAAAACTTATCCAATCATCAGTGTCTGGGATAATTATTTATTCGCGGACATGATACGCGCAAGTTTTCCTTTGTTAACTGTTATTTCATTCCCTTCATTTAGGGCAAAAAAAGGTGTTGCGTCATCGTAAAGGGTTAATTGATATTGCGGCTTCAATATAAAAGAAGATAATTCAGCATGTCGAAAAGAGAGGCAGTTTGGGTATGCTCTTTACCTTTCTCGAGTGTACCGTGCTAACTGTATTGCTGTTCTCACGGCATTGGAAAATAAGCTGGTTCATTCTTCCTTGTTTTCCTGCTCGAAATAAATTCTTGAAACAAATTCTGTAAACAATGGCGGAAGAGAGCCTATGATCCATGTACCATCGGTCAACGTTTGGCACACTCATTTCTCCTTTCGTTTCCGTTGCAATTACTTAATGAAACATTTAGAAAGTTTACTTCGGTTTTTATTTCAGTAATGAAATTGAAACTGGCGCATAAGAACAAAGGTAGAACCAACGTGATCGCTATGGAGTAATTGAGAATTTTTAATGCGGCTCAAATTGGAGGGATAGGCCGAAGAATAGGCAGTAGGTCACGAAAGAGCGTGGTTCAGATGCACAGCGGTGATGGAAAAATGGTGTGAAAGAAAATTGCTTCGCTGTTTGATCTTGGAGAGGGGGAATGGATGAGAGTGGAATCAACCCTGAAGCAGATGTATGAGGGTGGGGTGAATGGTTCCAGAGAGAAAAAGGGAGACTGGGAGGGTCCTGGGTGAAGATGGTTGAAGATAATACCATTGCAGGGAATATTAAAGAGTCACGGGAACCGAACTGAATTTATGGAGCAATGTATGGATGCGATATGGGCGAGAAAAGTGCGAAAGGTCAGGCCAAGATTGAGAAAAGTACGTACTTAAAGGAATCGACAGAAGTAACGTAAAATTGAGCCTTATTGTGACTGTGATCACCACGAAAGTGAACGACGTCGAAGTTATCGTTGTGTGTGCTTACGAAATTAGTGATCGGGCGGCGTTAGAGAGGGCTTGGAGCGGGAGCGGAGGCGCCGTCACCCGTTCCCTCCGTCACGTCCCCCGCCCCCCGATTCACGTCGGCCGATTAGTGCGAAACTTACATTCACAGGTTTCCAGTGGGCGGGGGGTGCTTTCGATCACGTCCGTCGCTAATGTTAATAAATTGCTTTTCGAAACTGTAACGAGCGCCTCCGTCCCGGTCTCCCAATCCTCCGCCCCCCCCCCCCGGTCTCTCTCTCTCTCAATACCCCTCGGAACTATGTCCGCCGCCGCCGCCCCACGCCCTCCCTCCACATGCACACACATGCGTACGAAGTGCCTCACCCCTCCCCCCACCTTCCCCGCCCTTCCTCGCACCCTTCGCCCAGGAGATGGGGGTGGAGGGCGGGGTGGCGAGACACCCACGAGTGAGAGGGAGACAGAAAGAGCCGGTTGCCAATGACAACGAATGCCTTCTCCCTCCATCCATCCTCCCACCACCCCTACTCCCACACCCCCGAACCCCTCTCCCCTTATTCCTTCTTTGAATTCCTCTTTTCTTATCCCCACCCCACCCCCCATATCCCTTCCACCCCCGTTCCCACCCGCGCACCCCTCCCCCTCGCCTTTCCCATCTCACACTCCAGCGGGTTTCTCTCTCCCACTCTCGCATTCCACCATCTACCATCTCGTCTTCCGACGCGTCCCTTACCCCCTCCCCCACCGCGACTTCGTCAACTCCCCCTCCTCACCTCTTCTCCTCTCCTTCCGTTTTCCTTATTCCCCTCCCCTCCCCTCGCCCCCCCCCCGCGCTCATTCTCCCTCTCGTCACACACCCTTTCCACCCTCTCTGTGCTTCGTGGCTCTCCCATTCGCCCTATCCACGTGTGCTCTGTGGAATTCCTTGCGAAACGATATTTAAAGTAACACTCGCAATCCTGGCGAATTTTGGGTGAAAATGTTAAACTCAGGATTTGTCCCTTACCCCTAATCCTTGGTACTCGTGCTCGGTGCAAGATTCAACGGTGGTAATAAATGGGTACCTAGGTGAAGTAAGTCTTTGGTAGATCATTCCGTAAGTAACGAATATTAATGTATTATTCGTTAAAAGAAAATCAAATTTTTCTCTAAAGTTATGCAATCCTTGCAATAAAAGTAATGAGTGTTTAAAGATTTTGATGAAATTTCAGTTACTTTCGTCTCCTGCTATGAAATATTATGTGGATTTCGTTTTGTAAAATTTTATCAACCTTTTCTACTCGTGATAAAGTTTCTAGGATTATAGAATTTTATTATTCTCTTGCTAATTACGCCCTAGATTAAATACTTAGATACCCGGAAATGTTCTAACGTATTATAGGAGCCTAGGTGCTTATACCGAAGCTAACCCATTATTAAAAAAATTTGTTGTTCTAGAATCGTAAAAAATAGTATTGAGACCTTCTCAATAATGTTGTGAAATCAGATTAATATTTTGCTTTTGAAGTTTCAATATGGATGATGTGCATTTAATTTCTTGTTGAATTATATTTAATCCAGTTTATTTACTTTGTTTCTATTTGAAAAATTGAAAAAGCTCATAATTCCTGTGTCTCATTTATGGATTTAACTATTTTTTAATTTGTTTATTTGCCGGTCTCCCGACGCTTCTCTGAGCTCCCATGTCGTCTTCACAGTCCTTTCTGATACATCTGAGTTATTGCGGTTCTACATAAATTACTGAGACCAATTATTTTAAATATTACATAACTATGCAACGGTCTTTTAGACCGGTTCAATTCCAAACCGATCAATTCAGATGACCCGCCGTTTTCCTTCCTCTTCGTCCACATTATGGAATGGTATGCTGTTTCTTCGCAAACGCACGTAACTCTGCTCTTTTCCTGTCACTTGTTAGAGAGTTGTATTATATTGTATCCGATTGCTCTATGGCACGTCTTGTGGTTCTTGGAAATATTATATCAATGTGTTAATATAAAATTAGAGCCCTCTCTCATTAACCCCGGGTACTGGAAATTTAAAAGTATGGCATAAAATTTTAGCGGAGACATATCTATGTTGCGGGAACTCTGTCTGTTGTCCGTATTTAAATTATTTAATACTGAAAACCAGTCAGATAGCTCATATCATTCAATAACTTACTTTTTCTAAATAATCTGTTATGATAACAATATTTATCATAAATACACACACACACACACACACACACACACACACACACATATATATATATATATATATATATATATATATACATGTATATATATATTCACTTAGAAATATTGTGAAACGGGTAGTCAAATGTTTAGCCAATATATTTTTCTATTACGGTGTACCATCCGCCATTGTAATCAATCCCCATTTCCAATGATTCTACGGGAATGTGTGAGTGAATTTGCTAACTTTCGTCGTGTGTCTACTTTTGTATATCGCCCTTTTATCCTCACTCGTGTGGGGGGGGATAGTCAGCTCTTTATGCACAACATAACAGTTTTAAGTGTTTCAATGCAACAATTTCAGAGTGTAAAAATGATTTCAAGGAGAATGATTTTTACACTCTGGAATTGTTGCATTGATATGCATATTAGCGGATGACTCCGTCAAAAGTTACTGTTGCGGAATCACCCGCAGTTTCTTGGAATTTTAAGTGTGTCGTAAGATGTATTATTTGTTCCGACTTCTTTTGGAGAGTGAAGTTTTGTTTCATTTCATTTCTATTTTAATCACTGCCAATTTCGGTGTCATATTCGCCACTTTCGATTTTATCGCATCGCCAAGAGCCTTTGCATCAATGGATAAGCGGTGAAAACCGATGAAGAAAAGGAAGGACATCACTTGAAGCATCGGATCTTATCCCCTTATTTGGAAACATTTTCGTTCTCTGTTTAGAGTAAGCTGTAATATTATTTTTAACCCTTCAATTCATCGTCGTGGATTTTTACATTTTCATGTTTTCTTAAAGATATATCTATGAATTTTACAGTTGTCTTGTAGTTATGTCGTCACTTATGTATTCTACTATATTTTACTGTGCATATTGTTATGTTTTGTCGTCGCTCTTCGTCCTTGAGCGTAGTTAAATTTACTTAATGCTTAAGTAACTTTCATGCTCCGAATGAATACATTTAAATTTTTTCCCTCCGCTTTCTCTCCCACCCTCCGCTCAGATCCATCTTTCACTCTCTCAAGCCTTTCTCTCCCTGCTCGTCCTCCGCCGCGCACATGCTCATCGCCTCTTGGCCATACCTTTTTCCGTCGCCCCGTCCTCCTCTCCCCCCTCCGCCCAGCCTCCCCTGCCTACCCGCCCCTCCCTCCCCTCCGATCCCCCTTCCTTCCGCCCACCACCTTCCGCCATCCTCATTTTCATTCCTTTCTTTGTCGTGGTAGGGGAGGCTCTTCCCGATATCTACACTCCATCACATTCTCGCCCTTCGATCTCCTTCTCCTCCCTACCCTCCCCACACCCTCGCCCCTCCGCTCCCCTCCTTTTTTTTAGTTTGCGTTTTTTCACATTTTTTTGTTTCACCTCTTTTTTCCCCTTTCCTTTTCCCCTTTTCCTTCGCTTTCGTCCTACCTCCTCCTCTCTCTTTCATCCATTTCGTCTCATCACTCTGCTCCCAGTTCGGGAAGAGACGATTTTTTCGCGAAGCCCGGCCAACTTTTTTTTATATTTTTATCTTCTCGTTCTATCTATTCCGAAGGGTGAGAGGATATATTTTATGCGTGGCTTTATTTTAGTTTCCTTTCTCTTATCCTCCTTTCTCCCGTCCCTTCATTCTGTCTCTCTCTCTTTCTACCTGTCCCACTTTGGTTAGCTGGAAAAAGATAAGGGCAAGTTTTTAAGCGGCGAAATTTGTGCAAATTAAAGCAATAAAGGGTGGCGGAAGAAGATTTTCGCTTGAAATGCGATACGCGTCGGATTTAGTGTTTTTGTTTACAAGAGTGGCGCAAAAGTGAGATTTTCCACGCGAATGCGGTCGTTATTTGCGGAATTTAACAATTTCATTTTTCTTTGCATGCAAATTTGTACGTAGATCTAGAAAATTATACCAGGCAACGGCCGTTTCATCATGAAATCATTTCACATTACTCCTTCACGAGATTAAAATAGATTCTATAAACACGCATTTTTGTAGAAATTCTTTTTGTCTGCTAAAAATATGAATGGTTTATTTAAATAATTAATTCTCAAATAAACGGATTCCTTCCACTAGCACAGCTAAAACTAATTCATCGATGGATGCTGCTTACCTAAAGTTTGAGTACATTTATCGCTCCTTTCTGAGGTAATATTTATCATGCATTCTGCGAATCTGAGTTTTCAATCTGTAGAAATGACAGTAGACTTTTGATACTTTTAATGTCTTTGTTGTGTTAAAGGCGCTTAATACCAAGAATTAACTAGGGAAGTGGAAACACTCGTTTGGAGAGTGACCCGACGGATGAGATTATGCAGGTGAATGGACAACTGTATGCAACTTTAGAGGGTATTGGACAACAGCGATGAGAACAAGGCACTAAAAAATTGAAAATTTGGAAATATATTATGACAATGGTAAACGAATCGGTCATTTATATAAGACCCACGCGGCCTTGTAAGGAACGAAAAGCGAGAGAAAGTTTTAAAACTAACATAATCACTTAAACTAGGATACTACCTCTCACTAACATATACATGCTTGAAAGAGAAATGCCAAGAAACACAAGGTTTTGTCATCGAAGGAGTTAGATACATTAGAACAATGCATACTTTTTCCAATAATACTGTCGTTATAGAAGATAATCGGTATCTAGTATACCGCAGTTCTATTAGAAAATCGATGCAGGCATCCTTCAATGGATCCTCTTAGGATTAGAGGAATGGACGATGGAAAATGGGAGGCCAGAGGTGAATGAAAGCCCTCTAAATCTGGTGTTGAAAATTAAAGTTCCAGATAAATAAATTAATAAATAAAGAAGTACGCAGAAGAGTAAGGTACATATAGAGCACCACACCGAAAATAAGAACCGGTGGTTGGCGGCCACGCTTGGGATAATGGATTTGTTATAATTGTAAAACGAAGGAAATCGGACGTAAGAATCCCTCGTGATGCGTGTAGGGAAAAATGCAAAAATGGGAGGGGTGTAAGTGAAAAAATTATCAGGGCACAAAAGAGCATCAAATAGAGGAAAATGAGGGACTGCAGTCAAACTATCCTCGCATTTAAATGATGATTTGTTTAAAGTGTGGCGTGATTTTTTATCTCAGAAGACTCGCATTGAGCTGACAACTATATATGAAGGATTATAACGAGTTCACCGTTTGATCTTCGTTCTCGGGATCATGAAAAAAAATCTGTGAAAGCTGTAAATTTGAAATTTCAAAATTCATAACGAAGAACGGTTAGTAGCAATTTTTTTAAAGATTTATAAAAAATTTAGAAATATTTGGTTCCTGAAGGTGATGTAACGCATCCAAACCCGGTCGTACAATAAATCTAATGTAGTGGAAAATTGTTACTATCTCTTCTTTATTATGTTCGAATTCCATCACATCACGCCTGAATCCACACAAAATTAGTTCAAAATTTATAAGTTTTTATTACCACTCGACTGAAATATACATCCTCCTTCTTAAGAAATCGCCGGCAGTTTTCTCTGGGCAATCAATGAGCTCATTTTTCAAGATTATTTCCTGTGCACCGGCCAGTGCTCATTCCGTGCACCGTCACTCGAAGCCTCGGCCCTCGGGCGAATGCCGTCGATGCTTTCGCACACCGCACAAACCCCGCGACCCGTGCCACGTCGAGTTCGGCCCGAGAGTGCGTTCGTCCAACGTGTCACGCCAGCGATCACGCGGCGCTCTCGAGTACTCGTGCGCCAAGACCCAAACCTCCACTGAATTATGGATTTCATTTTTCCGGAACGGCGTTCATCGGCTGCAGGAATGACTTTCCAATTTCCTCTTGACGCAATGCATTCCCCAACCGCGCACAAACATTGGCACGCACGCACACACGCTAACGCAGACAACTCACGCACACGGCTCATTCCCCCCCTCCCCACTTTACACCCCCTCCACACAGCCCCTCCCTCCCGCCCCTCATCTCCGCCCAATCGCCGCCTGACGGGTCCGCATGGCGGATACCACTCGCCCCCGATGCTCTTTTTTTCCTTACTCTCCATCCTTTTTCTTTCCCTTTCTTAGTTCGTCCACCCTCCGCTCTTACCAGCACTCTTTTCTCTCCATCCCAACAGTCACCCTCTCTTCCCTTGCCGCCCGCCCACCCTCTGCTCCCCCATTTCCCCCTCCCTCACTCCAGCCTCCCCCGCCTTCTTTTTACGCTCCTCAAGACTTCCATCTCACTTTTCTCTCCTCCCCTCCCCACTTCGCGGCGGCGACACACGTCCCCCTCCCCGACCACCCCACCGCGCGCCCCTTCCTCCCGAGACATGCAAAAGACATAAGATTCCACTAAAAATGCATCGATTTCGGCCCTCTCTTTCCACCCGAGCCCTTTTCATCCAACCCACCCACTCCATCACCCCCCCCCATCCCGACCCCTATCCTCATGACGGGCGTCGAAGTCTCCCTCTCTCACACACACAAGCACAAATATTCACTCACACACAAACCCACACACACACACACACAGATATATATACATATATATATATATATACCATAAACACAGTAATCAACCAGAAGGTCGGTTTAGTAGGTGATGGTAGAGCTCACCCATGTATCAAGCCCGACGGCGTGTGAATATTCACACATCAGGGTAGGGGGGCCAGTTCCTTTCCCTGTGCCGGTTATGGTTTCCCAGGAAACTGGTACCCGAAAAATCAACTAGCTTGGGTGGAGCTGCAGGTGGCAAGAGTGATATATATATATATATATATATATATATATATATATATATATATATATATATATATAATATCCAGTCACCTACTTTGCATCACGTCCTTCTTCATCTCTGGGTACTTCCTTCCGCCTCTGAAGATGAGACCGAGGTTTCCTTCGAAATACTTCCCTTGAGACCCCACACACCTATTGCTGGGTCTCTTCCGCTTTTAAAAACAATCGGCCAAGTACCTAATAATGGCCATCAGCTGCTTCGTTCAATTCTCCTTTATCTCGTCAACCGACTGTTGGAATGACGGGGCTTTTGTTGTAGGGTGATGGCCGTAGACTAATCTCCAGTTATGACTTTTTTAAAAACCTGGGTCATCGTTTGCAGCTTGGACTAAGATCCCCGAAACTGCGGCACAAAATTCTCAGCGTTCACTAGATAGAGGCTATTTTGCTCAAAATATTGCAATCATAAATACTTATACAAGGAATAATATTTTTTTTTCGTCACAATACCTTTAAAACGCAATAAAGAAAAATGTCACTTTTTTTCTGTGGTCTTTGCCATATTCAACATAGTGGGATAAATTACAATTATTTCTTTCGAACTTATGAAATGGACAGGTAACATCAATTTATTATAAAAAAGAAGTTATTTTCAGATTTTTTATGAAGATAAACGTTTTACAGCTACATTTTTTTGAAAACTTTATATCTATGCTAGAGTGGATCTAAAAATAGCCGAGGAAGAATCCCCCCGCCACCTTTCCCACAGAAAGATTTCTTCCCGTGTAAAGAGTGAGAAGTTTACTTATATTATGTCACTGATTGCATTATCGTCGTTATATTTCTATTGAAATCGAGTGAATACTCTATATGATTGATACCATATTTTGTGCTAATAGTCTCAAGCATGAATGCCTATGTTTATGTATATGTATGCTTGTAACATTTTTGCAATATTTGGGCCGTGGTAGTTCATTGGATATGCCGTTGGGATACTAATCGAAAGGTACTAGTTCTATTCCGGATGACGCCTCTGTGCTCCTTCCGCTTCACGCCATCTCTGTGATAGTTTAGTCCCATATTCCTTTGAAATCGACTGGGAAAGAAACTTGCCCCACTACCGTGAACCAATGGCTTGTTCGTGTTTACAATTGGTTTTTGGGAGAAAAAGGAAAAATATAAGAATAATTTAGGAAAGTATATGTTATTTATTGTAATGGTTAAAAGTCGAAGTTTCCTGAAAGTCCACTTTTTATTATTTAGCAAAATACTTAGTACGTATGTTCAAGTCCAAAAAAAGCGACAATCTTAAAATGGATACTCAACAACATTTTGGAATATATATATATATATATATATATATATGTATATAACATTTGGACGGCACAATAGAACACAAAATAAAATAGATCACACGAAAAAGGTCTGAACTGAGGAAGGCCTCAGAGAAGGCCGAAAGCTCAAACAATCTACAATGAGAGTGTCCTTTTACATGTTTTCAATTTTTTTGTGTTCTATTGTGCTGTCCAAATGTTACATTGCTCTCGTGAGTGCTTCTACATCATCGATATTATATATATATATATATATATATATATATATATATATATATATATATATATATCGATGATGCGGAAGTACTCACGAGAGCAATATAACTTTTGGACGGTACAATAGGACACAGAGTAATATATATATATATATATATATATGTATTCATCTATTTGTTTACGTGAAACTTTCATTTATATAGCCTCATTTTTCTAACTCTCGTATTTCTCTTCTGGCTCCTCCTCCTTTCCCCTTCTCCATCCATTCTCCCTGCTTTCCTTTTGATGTTCAACTCTCTTCTCATCCGCTCATTCCTCTCTTACCCTAATCCTTCTTTCTCACACTGCCGAGCGCCTTCTTCCATCTTCCCATGGTCTTCTTATTCCTTCGGCCGCACGCTGTCTTGCGGTTGCCATCCGTGGAATTTACCTCTCCCTTTGCCTTCTGCCGTGGAAGTTGTTGCTCGGATATGTTCGCCGCGTTCCCTTGATGGGTTCCGCAGGAATTTTGGTGTTTCCCGTCAATGCAAATTATCGGCAACTGAACTCCTAAACGGTAGGACATTTTCTATATTACGTTCGGACAGTTGCCGTATATTTTTTCTCCGATCGATGTGTTTTCAATTAAAAAGCATTCCGTTTGTATCTTAAATGTTTCTGGGTCAATATGTTATGCCATATGTCTTCGTTTCGACATATTTGGTGTTCACTCTATTTTGAACAGAGACCTCCAAACAATGCGCTCAAGACTTTGATTCAAGAAAAGTAATTTGCTCTCCTTTATCCTATGCTTTCGTATTTATCTTCAGTATTTATGCTACAAAAAGTGTATTGTGTGATTCCAATCTCAAAACTGTTTTTATAAATAAATCTTGCATTTCCAAGCCAACTCTACTTCACGTGTACTTATTAATCTTATTCTTTGTACTGGTATATGTATATATTTAGTTATAATGTTGGAATGTAATCTTTAATTTTGACGGGGTTCAAAGGTGTCACGAGGATATAAGTGTCTGTGGCATTGCCGTGATATTTATCTTCGAAGAGCGGCGCCGTGTAATTTTTCTTACATTTCATCATGTAGTGAGTTTTCACGATTTATTTGAGTGCATACTTCTTCATCTGAAGTATTTTCTCTTCAGTATAATACGTGTAGCTGGAGTATTTCTAATTCGAAATACGTTACCAACATTTACATAATAGAATATGGGATTGATGTTGAAGGACAGAGTTTATGGAATGCACGGGTGGGTTTAATATGTGAAATTATTCGTATATTAGTTCTACTGGTTTACGGTATTCTTTCTAAAGAACATTTCCCACGGTAATTATTGTTCCTGAGCTAGTATGTCCCCTTCCTAGAGTTAACCTTCATTTTCTCATTTTTTATCGAAATAAAAAATGGCACTAACACCCTCAGGGGTCTCTTCACGTCGATCGTCTGCGAAGGGCCCAGAACCTCCGATTCATTTGTCTTCCAGTCGCAATATGGAAATCCAAAAATGAACCTGATGGATGGAATATATATATATTTGCCCCACGCCTTTTTCATTAAACATGGAATCTTCTTCATTGCAGCGAAATTCTCATATTTTCGCAATTTCGTTCGCCGTGATTCCCAATCATCCCTTAATAACAAAACGGGGACAACGCCTTCGATTCGCGGACGCAGAAAAAGATACCGGAGAAATATTCCATTCTCCTTGTAATCCTTTTTCCATTGAGATCGCGAATGTTCCGGAAACCATTCTCTCCTGATTTTTTTTGGGAATCCTTTTTGTCTCCTCCCCGTCGTCCACTCCCCCGCCCCCTTCCCTTTGCCACGCCCCGACCCTGCACACCCTCCCCCCCTCCCTTCCAGCCCCGAGGCGTCCCCGCCCCCTCCCATCACCCCACTCGACACCCGCCACCCGTTTCCCAAGCCTCCTTCATCCTTAGGGCAAAATGTGGCCCCGAGAGGGCGAGAGGCTCCTCTCGCGACGCCCTCTGCTTGTCAATCTACGCAACATTCCCCGCGGCCTCCCGCTCCCCACCCACACCACGCGCACCCTTTCGCACGCACCACCTCCCCATCCCCTCATTCCCTCCTCCCCCCGATCCCGAAAAGGCTCTCTCCCTCTCCCCTCCCCGTCAGCGCGCCTTTTCCACATGCTTCAGTACTCTCGCCTGATGCTCTTATTTCTTCATTCTCTCCTCCTCCGCTCCTCGGCCATCTCCTTCCTTCCTTCCTTCCTCCGCTCGCCCCCCTATTCTCTTCCTCCGTCCCCTCCATTCTGCTCTCGGGGCTCTCACCGCAGTAGTTGCGGGGTCTATCTCGTGATGTCAGTTGTGCACTCTCGGATTGCTTCGCGCGCTAGCGCCGACGGGTGTGAGAGGAATACGGCGAGTGGGCGGGGAAGCACAGCGGATGAGTTATTTACGCGCTAAAGTGTTAACGGAACACTCACCGAGTTTAGCATCTATATTTTTGGACATTTCAACATATTTTTCTCGACTCTTAGTATCGCTTCAGTATGAGTAATCGTCATAATTGTTAATCTACGTGTTAATTGTACTATGTTCATCTACGTCTCGCGAGAACTTGCCACATTTCGGCCTTCATTTTGCCTTTCACCTTCCATATTTCATCGTACTTTGTACCAACCAAAATGACTATTTTCTTCGTTCCTCTTCCGTAGATTTTTTCCTTCCATTACAACATTCGAGATGTAATTACTGTTCAATATTTCCTCCACTCTCTTCTGTTCCTTTGGAATTGACCTTGCTCTTGTCACACGGAATCTCTGTAAGGGAGTGAAGTGGTTATGAACCCTTACCGCCATCGTTTCTGCGCTCCAATGAGTGTTCTTGTTGTTCTATTGCATAGTTGCTCGTGTCACTGACTACGCGCTCATGGCTAGCTGTCGTCATGGGTAGAGTCGTTCGGGTCTTTCGGGCAGGTCGTTCCTGGTCCTGAATCGGAGTGACTTCTGCCAAAACTTCACCATATGCTTTCTTGAGAACTTAGGAAAAATCCACCGTCGTTACATGAAAGGGAACTGGAGCATTCCCATCTAGAATCCGTTCGATTCATGCACTCTAGGTCTCAATGCGTGATAAGCGCCTTCCTCCCCTTTCCAATCATCCCTTGGGCGATGCTCGTGGTTTACTATTCGCCGAATACACTTGTTTTAACGCTCATTTTGTCGATTTGAGTCCATCCATTTGAAATCCCTTGTGCTTAGTATGCATTTTTCGACCTTTCTGTATTACATTTTTTCAATGGCAAACTTCTTAAACTTTTATCATATACTATTCTCACCAACGGTAATTATTTAGTATTTATGGTCATGCAATAATTTCAGCAAGGATAAGTGATCTTAAATTGTCTTAAGTAATTATGAGGTATTCATTCCGCGTGAAGTTTCCCGATTGTATCGGAGTGAAACTTTATGGTAGACTGCATTTAATCGTTATTGTTTTGGCCTGTCTGACAAAATTACTTCATTATCGCTACCGGGAATGCAAACCTACATTTTTTTCGTCAGCGCACCCCTCAAGTTGAAGAAATTTGGCGTGCCCTTTTCCTTATTTCTGAATCTAATACCCTCTCCGAGTTTTTGCTAGTTTTAATCCCCCTGGACCCATCAGCGCTCCTCTAATGTTTGATCTTTACCGCCGTTTTTCTTTCCACATTTGGGGTCTTCTTAACGTTTCCTTCGCTTTTCCCTGAATTTCCCTTCATTCGCTGAAAATGATCGGATTTAAATAAATTGGTTGTCATGTGTCAACCTTTGAATTGCTGCTGTTTATGGATGAAGAATTTGCTTGAAATTGTGTCATTTAGATTTAATTTTCTTTCGTATGTTACTTATAGTCACTAGCTTTGGGCATTATTGATCTTATAGTTCAAGTGGATTAATGCCCTATCCCAAGTTGAAAGCGTGTTTGTTGAAAATGGTGGGGAGTAGAGGAAGCATGATGGAAATGATCAAAAGCATAACAATCTCCTGAAAAAAGTCCTCGATGGAGGGAGAGAGTATAACAATCACATAGGCAGACTAAAAATGGGGAATCATTGG
>CM073776.1:95441753-95473842 GCA_037158775.1 Hetaerina titia
CCCGGGTAGTGTGAATAAAAACACTATAGTGGAAACCGCAATTGTTATTTATTATTTCTCTCCAATATGGAAAGTTTCCACAAAGTTAAGCCTGAAAATATAAGATAAATATTGTTTGAGCAATTTTTATTTATCTAATCACCTCGCCATCCGCTTAACCGAAGTCTCCGTTTCCTCGGTTATGAATTAAAAAGCACAGGCGAATGCAAATGGCCCTGACTCACCCCCCTGTCCACACCACTTCCCATCCCCCTACCCTGCCTGTAGCGCATAATTTATATGCAGTGTCCAGTAAGTCTCTTGTCCCTCCAGAGCACTCCTTTATTCAGTAATATCAGCTTTCTCCAAACTACTCTGTCGAACGCTTTCGCGAAATTCATGAGGCAATACCTGTAACAGGGCATTATCAATGGGTAGACCAGTTCTTCAACTCCTGCGGGCATTCAGTTATTAGTCAAGCAGAAACATTACTGAAATATATCTGAAATATTATGCCAATTATTTTGGGAATCACACATATGGTTGGGTATAATTTATTTCACCCTTAATGATGTTTCTGGGAGTCTGTGCGCCCTTAGGGATTCAGATAAGCCGATCTCCCCTTGTCACAAGGTTGGTTTGTCCCAGGGAACGAAACAACCAGAGTTAGCACAACACCAATTCCCTAGGCGGGATTCAAACCGAGGACCTTTGGGCTATCTGGAGAGAGTGTTACCCAACTTACTAACATTGCCGAATACTTGGAAAGCCTTTGGAAAGAGTTTAATATTATGCGGAATATTCTCGCATTTTCTGTATAAATTCTGCGGTTAGCTAGGGTTTAGGTGGTAGAAGAGATTCCATAGTCTCACTCTCGCCCCAAAATAAAGACGACTCCCTTATCTATCTATACAATTTATCCCTTGTCCAGGTGTTATCGGTGCTAATTTGGCACAAAAAGAGCAGTTCCGAAAGGAAAGGTTGCAGTTCAGCATGGCCCGACGCGTCTCAAGTGCCCTTACTGTACCTTTGACCCCCAGGGCCGAAGGTTGGAACTTTCGGGGAAGCTCAGAGGAACTGGATTTCGCGAAGGGCGAATCTGATGGGGAAAACAGGGCAGTATGCTGAAACGAAGGTTGCTGCTCATCACCTTAATAAATTATTTGCCTTTAAACATCGAATTTCTGGAAAGAATTCTTATTTTATCTTTTGATGATTCTCACTTTTGATGAAACTTTGACCCCTTTCGTTGATGCCATCTGATTTAATCAATTTCTGACCCTCCCACTGATCTGTGCTCATTTTAGTTGAATAATCCACTTACATTTAAAATCATTAAAGTATAGATGTGTTTTGGCATTGTGGTATCTCCCCATTCCCTTAGTTTCAATGATTTCTGTCCCTTTGAACAATATCCATATTTTCCAGCGCACGAGGTCTCGTCTGTCGAGCATTGTTTTCTCATCAGTCCGCCTATTGACAATTCATTCCAAGGAAACCATCTCTCCACATCCGATGGGAACTAAGAGGTGTGATGGTTACTTCTTTCCTTCAGGAAATCTCATGATAAGGAAGATGTCCTGATAGTGTTGCTCCTAATGACACTAAGGATTCCTCGGCTAGCAATGGTATTATATTTCTATATATACAACTTTAATTTTTAGCCGACCGCCATTTGAAAATAAGATTATTTTTAGGCAGCTTAATTACGCTTTTAGATGCGCCCATTCCTCAGACTTCAGGTAATCCTCCTCAAAATAATCGCCGATACTTTGTCATCAGCAAAGATGTTCTCACTTTTCCTTTCATAGAGTTTCGAGTCACGATACGTTTTGCCCGAATGGCTCGATTAGGAATGTTCTTCCATCGCACCACATTAACCCGGGAGTACTTTGATGTACGAGGTCTGGCCAATAAATGCATGAACTGGTGCAATCTGGTGGCCATGGCGCGGATCATAGCCGCGCCCAATGGCGGCGCTAGTTGCCTGAGACCCAATGAGCCGTCTGTGCTTGGCGTATCGTCGAGCTGTGCGTATGGTGCAAGTTATGTTAGTTTATGTTGTCCTTGTTTTTACTGTTTATCGAAAATAGAAATTGACGAAATCACGGAGCAACGAATCAGCATCAAGTTTTTTGTTGAAGTGCGGTAAAAGTTATTTAGAAATTACTGAACTGTCGACAGCTGTTTACGGTGATAATGCTCTGAAGAAAACAAACATTTTCAAGTGGATTGAGTGTTTTAAAGATGATCGACAAGACACCACGGATGATGCAAGGCCGGAGGGACCTTCAACCACCTGTGTTGACGACAACATTGATCGTGTGCGGCCTCTTGTCCTTACCGATCGTCAAAAAACAGTTCGAATGATAGCTGAAAGCTCGCATAACGACTGACCGTTGACACATCACTTACTGGAAACTCCGCAGTTAGCGCGAACTGCTATGCTGGACACACGCACAGGAAACGTGCATTTCTTGAGAGGCGTGAGAAATAACGCGTGCTTTTCAGTGCCAAGCTGACGAAATGGACTGCCCTATCTGGCCATTTTAATCAATGTAGCATCCTTAAGCCTTTTACAGAGGAGATCGCCTATCCCCATCATTAAGTAATTCCCCTTCTCCATGCCCGGCGTGTGCATTGAAATTCAAGGAGCAGAAACGCCTCCTATAAATGAGAGGCTGTCCTCGCCGCGGTGGATAACCCCCTCCGTGGCCGGCAGGGTGGGGTGGGTGCGCATAATTCCCCGTGCAAACAAGAGAGGAGCGATAAGCGTGATCCTTTGGCGAAAAGTATTCATTGCGACGCAAGGATGATGTGGATTAATCTCGGCTATCCGTTGGCACTCTGCTCCGCGGATCGCTGCCACGTAATGCAAATTACTCCATTATATATTCCTGGACAGTTAGTGGACGCTGTTCTGGACGATACGTCCCAGATCACGGGTCTGAGATCTTAGGGAATGCACATGAGTCGGCGTGCATGAGTTTCATTTCACATAAATTCCGCTTTTGTTACCTGTCCGCGGAAGAAAACTGCTTGAGTGGTTTATAAGAAAGGTATTGTGATGCGAAAGAGTTTATCATGCGAAAGTGGACACGATCTATAATGATGCACGTAGTCAAGTTGGAAGAAGTTGAGAGAATGTGTCTTGCTGTCATATTAACGAATTAGCTGTGACTAGACGCGATTCGTATTTGTCGAATGATTTTGGATCTAATTGCTATCAAATATATATAAATAGGGATATTTCACAGCCTTTCGCAATCATTGGATATTAAGTATTTACAATTTCACTTGATTTAGGGAATTGTTATGTTAGATGTTCGCATTGAATGAACATCCCAATATGAGTTGACGTTGAAATTGTTTTTTGATCCATTTCAACTTTGGAATAAATATTTTAATTGGCTTTTCACCTTCGTCATCTACATCTACGCCATACCCCGCAAGTCGCCGTAAGAGCGTGTGGCGGGGGGTGTTAGATCACCAGCCATTTATGCACAATATCAATGATGACGACAAATATGACGCCTCTATACAAATATTAGTTTGATCACGCCTTAGAACTAAGTTAATTACACCAAAAAAGTATTACATGCAACAATATTCAATAACAGGATACGTATACTTAAATCCTAATGTGGGAGAACTGTTAAAAAGATGGGTCTATTAAATATAAAAATAGCATGCAGGTTATCGGCAAAACATATACACGTCCAATGCTATCAATATCTTCTACGCGACTGCTGGCATGTGTATTTTGATCGTTAATGGTTCGTGGAAAAAACGACATTTTAAATCTCCCCGTTCTACAATCTATCCCCCTGATTTCATGTACGTGATCTGATCTGCTATAGAAAGTCGGGGTCTGTAAAAAGGCTTTAACATCCTCAGATAATGCAACCATTTCAGAGAGTAAAAATCATTCGCCTTGACCGGGATTCGAACCCGGGTCCCTCGATATCCGGCCGAGTGCTTTAACCACTTAAGCTACCGAGACGTCCTCTTACACTCTGAAATTTTGGGGGCTTTAAAGGAACAAGATGTTATGACGAAATACCGTACATACAATGTCACAGGCATTCGTTGTCGTGCGCGAGGCGCCACAGTTCACGAGGTTAAAGCCAATTTCAAACACTTAGGCTGTTCATACCTTAGACAAATTTCAAGAAACTGTAACAGTAACTTTAACGGAGTCACCCGCTATGTTTGCATTATAATGCAGCCCCCCCAAGCCCCCAAAATTTCAGAGTGTAAGAGGACGTCTCGGTAGCTTAAGTGGTTAAAACACTCGGCCGGATATCGAGGGATCCGGGTTCGAATCCCGGTCAAGGTGAATGATTTTTACTCTCTGAAATGGTTGCATTATAATGCACACATAGCGGGTGACTCCGTTAAAGTTACTGTTACAGTTTCTTGAAAAATCCTCAGATAAGTAAAAGTCCACAAATTTAAGCAGCGATTTTAACCTGTATGTCAACCAGTGGCTCCCATCCTAGTTCTTCCAATAGTGTCGTGGCACTGGTACGTTGTCCATAACAATTTTCACAAACCCAGCTGCTCTACGCTCCACTCGATCTAATTCCAAAATTAAGTCTACTTCATGAAGGGTCCATACACTTGCAGCATACTCAAATTGGGGCCTAACTAACGTGATATAACAAACCTTTTTGTCCGTTTAATTGCAAATCCCAAGTATTCTTTTTATTAATCCTAACTTTTTTTAGCTATTCCGCAAATTTCATAATATTTAGAGATGGCTCTGTCGATTTATTTCTCTGAACCCCTCGTACACCTTACACGCATACTATATGTGACCTATACAATTTTTCAGATCTTACTATATTTCTCAGAATTACAATATTCAGATCTTCTTTAAAGAAACTGGGCTTCATTAAACGGGTGGTGGGGAAATGTAATGAGAAAGTTAAAGAGAGTTGTTATTTTGCTCTAGTTAGACCACATTTGGAATATGCCGTAAGTATTTGGGATCCTTGGGGGAAAATCTGGCAAAAAGAACTAGATAAAGTCCAGAGAAAATCCGCCAGATTCGTTAAAAATATTTATAATTAGAACAAAAGTGTAACAGGTTTCTTAAGGGATTTAGGCTGGGAGTCCCTTGAAGTACGAAGAGAACAAGCGAGATTCAGACTTTAGAAAGATTTAAAAAAAAACGAGTTTAACGATGACACTAAAGGAATTATAATGGCCCAACACTATAATCGATGGTTTCAGGTGTTATTTTATGGAATCGGTTCATTCTTAAGGGGATAAAATAATACTTTGTAATTCCACATATTTAAGGAATATATGTGGAGATAAATCTGTGGAATTACAAAGTATTATTTTATCCGCTTAAGGCCCAACACTACTTAGGTAAGTCAGACCATAAATATAAAACAAGGGAGATAGAATCCAGGACAGATAGAAACAAATTCTCATTCTTTCCGAGAACAATCAGAAATCATCATAGTAAGAAACCGAAGTCATTTTAGAAACATTAGAAACATTTAATTTACAAGTCGAAATAAAACTAAACATTGCAAAGGCATCAGGTATATTTGCAGGTGCATTTGTAAGTTAGTTGGTAGTTTGAGTGTTTGCACGTGTGTGAAGTTTAAGGGTTCTTGAATGAATGCATGCCTTGTTTTGTTTATGATCTGTATAAATTTGTGATTTTGGCATGCGGTTTTTTTCTTAAATATGGGTGGTGCCCTAACACACACGCCCTTGCGGTGGTTTATGGGGTATCAAGTAAATGTAATCACTTAATACTTCAAGTTCTGAGACCCTTGATGCCATTCATCACCTCAGTGGTAGTTCCCAAAAAATAAAGTGAGCTCGAAGTAGAGTGAAACTCACTCGTTATAAGGGTTGAGGAGGTGGGGCAGTGATTTGTTTTTCCTCCGGCGCCGCCCCAGCTGTTTCTCGACTTGTCCCGGTAACTTCACAACCCAACCCCTTCGATTTCAATGAGCTCTCCAGTGGTACCTCGGGGATTTGAATCCGGGACCCTCAGTGCCGATTACCTACTTACTGCCGCCTTCACTTGCGAATCGAGCATTTGATGGGTGACCGCATGTTTTAAGGTTGTTGACATGGACATTAATACCCCTCGATCCACCAAAAAGGTGTGTGGCAGGTGGTGTAAGCGCCAACTGGAAAGACTAAATGATTAGGGAGGACATGAGAGAGGAAGGAAAAAGGGAAAAATATTCTGTGAAAAACTATCAAATAGCGATAGTAATCCTAGAATTACGCCTTCCAGCAAGAATAAATCATTGTTTGTCTGGCCGGGTAGATGGCACCGTCCATGTTTAACTCTTGTCTGGTTGACTGGAGGCACTTTCTCCCGGTCCGGAGATCAAGACGGCCTGGAATTTTAATTCTGCCCTTCTAATACCTTGTCGCATCAATGAAGAGCAGGTCGGCAAAGAAGCGATTTAATTTCCCTCGCGCTGAGGAAACGGACACGGGTGTTCTCGCCCTAACGACCGAATCCCGTCTTACAAATCCAATCACGTGGTTTCCTCTGCCGAATAACGGCTCCTCTGGGTAGTGAGTGGCGATGTCAAGACGCCAATGTCGGAGAGGGAGCGTTGGGCGGGGGGAAGAGGGATTGGCGACGGTTAGCCATTCAATCCGATCTGACAGGGAGTGGACCATCTCGCTGCCGAGTATCCCTCGCTTGATCGATGTTTTAGTTCACATTTTGACCTGCTGTATGTGGCAAGGTTTGCTTGTTTTCTTTTAAAGAGAAGACGGTCGCAAAATGAGGAACTTTCTCAAGGCTGATTGAATAGTTTCCGCCGCGAATTATGTCGCCTCGTGTCGAAACATCAAATTAATGAAGGCCGCCTATTGCTCGATGGTTCTCGCTGAACGTTACAAGGTTCAAATCGCAAAAGACGCCACACCCATCTCAGGACAAACTCACTCGTACTTATGCGTACGCGGGTGCGTGTGAATGAATATATTTATTCATTCATTCATTTATCACCTTGATTTCACTATTATTATTTTTCTTGAAATTTCAAAGTATATTATGTAGCCTTTTCAGCAAACTACTTACCCGCCAGATGTCCTTTGTGCGAGGGGATATCGTAAACTTTTAATTATTATGAAAATAATCGTGATAGAAACTTCATTTTTATTTTTTATTCTTAAAACTTTCCTGCATAGTCATCATCCTGAGTTATACATTTATCCTGTGGCTTCTGAACCTTTAGAAGGTGTTTATTGTAGAACTCAGGAGATTGCATCGAAAACCAGTTTCACCCCTTTAATGACGTCACTTGTGTTGTCAAAAGTCCGACTTCGCAATTTTATTTGTGTTCTAGGAATAAGAAAAATTTGCCTGGGATGAGATCGGGAGAATACGGTGGATTTTTGTCCAAAGTTCAAAGCCACATCGCTTTGATTGCCGTTCGCGTCGTGTTTGCTTCTGAAACGGAGTCTGTAGTCGTGGAACTCAGCGTGTTGTCACCTTTCAAATGTGCAGTTCTTCGTGTATAATTTTCCACACCTGTTGTAATTACTTAAAAACGATACCCCCACGTATTGAACACGCTTTGCAATTCGGAATATAAAAAGAAGAGTTGGTCTATCTAAGAGTTTTTCAATCCTCTACAATATCGAGCGAAGTAGCTGGTGCAAGTTAAAGTGCCCAGTGATTGACGCCATTAACCGATGGAAATATGCAACCCCCGAGCCAGTCTCTCGAGATTGCGTGACAGGGACACGAGCACGTTTTCATCGTGAATGAAGAGAGAGGGAGGGAGAGTGAAGATGTTGGCTGGCCGTCCAAGACTCCGAAGAGTCGACCACCCTACCTTGTCGCCTCCCCCTCGCCGCGTTTCTTTCAATTGCATTATCCACAGTCTTCCTTCCCCCACTTATCTATCGCCCACCCCCGTCACGAAGACTGCCAAGCCGAGAGATATTTCCCCCGGCATCTCGCGGGGAATCTTAATACGCGTGCTCCCCGCCGGGAGGGAGGGAGCGGGAGACTGAGGAAGGAAGGAGTCTCCGTGGGAGGGGGGGATTTCTTTGTCAGCTCCCCCTCGGGGTTGTGTCTCCGGGGTGGATCATCCACTCCCTTCCTACAACCCCCCTTCCTCTCATTCCTTCTCCTCAAAAACTACGTCCACCCCGAGCCGCTTTGACCCCATCCTCCACAAAAAGAAATCCTCCTTCCATTCTGCACTTAGGAAACGCCTCTCTCTCTCTGTCGTCTGAGGCTACTGATGTCTCCCCCCTGCCACACACCTTTTTGGTGGCTCGCAGGGTACTTATGTAGATGTAGATGTAGATGTCTCAGTCGCCCTCGCCACGAGGGGAGTAGCCACAGTAATATCAACTTAACCCTTTGGTAATTTGCTCTAATTCAGGTTGTCGCATTTGATTCAATCGATTTAGTATGGGACTTACAACGATTTTTTCAGGTCCGTTTGACTTAGTACGGACTAGCATTTGAAGGCGGATGAGGAGACTAAAACATATAATCATGAAAAAATCCACACTTGGCAATAGAACCATGGTCGTTTGGAAACTCAAAACCGTTACAAAAATACGAATCCACTCAATCCACACACTCATCGAAAGCGAACAGATTGATCATTGATGACGAATGTGGCATTTTAAGACTTCTCTTAGCATATTCACCCATCGTTCAATAATTCCTGGGACTAACTAAAAAAACAAAATTTGTTTCGCAAAATTCATTTTTATTCATCAACATAATCACCTTCAAGAGCTATTCAATCATTCCAACGCTTTTTATAAATTTTCGATACTGCGCTTGTAAAACGATTTGTCCCAGTCTTTAAAATAAGCTCCAATTGCAGCGATGACTTCCTCGTTCGAACCAAATCTTTTTCCCTGTACCATCTTTTTGATAGCAGCAAACAGCCAGTAGTCGCTGGAGGCTACTAGATCTGGAGAGTAGTACGGTGGATAGTGGGGAAGTAGGTTAAAGCCCAACTCGTTCAATTTGGCCATTGTTTTCAGTGACTTGAGTTAAGGTGCATTGTCTTGATGAAAGATGATTTTTGGTCTTCTTTATACGCGGTCCTATTTTTGCGATTTTGTCCTTCAAAAGCACCAATAACTCAATGTAATAGTCGCTATTGATAAATTTTCCCTTTTCAAGGTAGCCGCTGTAAATAATACCTGCGCATCCCAAAAATAATATCCCGTTCAATAAGTCCCGGGACTTATTGAATGATGGGTTACGTGAATAATATAGTTAAAGATTCCGACAGTTCGATGTTGCTGGCCAAAATACTTCGTCGTAACCACTTTCAATTACGTGTACTGTTTACGTACTACGCACCAATCGAAGAAGATGTAACAATTTCAGAGCGTAAAAAATCATTCGCCTTGACCGGGATTCGAACCCGGATCCCTGGATGTCCGGCCGACTGCTTTAGCCAGTTAAGCTACAGAGACGTCCTCTTAAACTCTGAAATTTTGGGGGCGAATGATTTTTTACGCTCTGAAATTGCTGCATTGTAATGCACACGTAGGGGATGACTCCGTTAAAAGTTACTGTTGCGGCATCTCTCGCAGTTTCTTGAAGGAGATGTACTCTGGGATCGAACTTACATGCGCTGCTTGACACAGAGAAATCAACGATCTCTTTTTATGAGGCCGCTATCTTTTTCTCCCAGGCTCCCCAATTCATTAAGGCACGCCGGGGAAACGAGGAATTCGAAGGATTTTCGACGCCGCCAGGCGGGCGATGGCCTGGGTGCCAACGACTAAGTGTCTCCGCATCCACTCGGAGGGATGGATTCTCTTCGAGTTGAGATTCTCTCTCTCTCTCCTGCGCACCCCCGAACGAAAATTGCCCCGACTCCTCGTTTAGCTCTTTCCACGGGAGAGGAGAGCCATTCGATGATGGCACTGCCTCGGAGCGTTCGCTCTTTGCCGCGGACTCTTTCGTCTTAGGGGTCGGGGGGGATGCGTGGGATTGGGGAGGGGAGCCATGACGAGCGCTCGGATGAGATCCACGTAGTTTCTGGAGAGGGGAGGTGGACGTATTCCAGAGTAGTGGAGGGAACGGCGGAGGAGAGGGACTCTTAAGGGAGGCCACGACGACAAAGAAAAAGAAAGGAGGCAGGCTTCATTTCTTTTCAATTCCTCGAGCATCCGGATCTTTCGCGTGGTATGTGGATGTCGAAAGATTTACGAGCCGAGCGCTTCGAGGAAGAGGAGAAGAGGAGGGAGGCCGGGGTTTCCGTGATGGCGGAGCGGGGGAAACTTCTGAAAAGGGACGGAGAGGACGTTTTCGCCGAGGGAAAAGGGTTGAAATCCGTCGGCGGTGGGACGACACGGAGCGAGTCAACTCCGGAAGGGGAGTGACGAAAGTTTTATGGAGAAAAAAAGAAAGAGGTCCGTTTCCCAGAAGAGTGAAAGAAAGAAAGAAATCGGACGACACAAGCAGCGTGAATGGAAATACTCTCGGATCCCGGTTCTTTTTTGGTGAATTTCGCCACTCCACGTGGGTTCTCTCTGCTTTCCCTAAATTCTCACAATTGCGGAAATACACGTAAATATTAAAGGTGAAATGAACTAATTTTTTCTCTCGAGTTACTCCATGAATCCAAATAATGAAATGAATTGGCGGGTAACTTTTAATGGACGAGTGTTATTGATCACGAGTTCCAAATGTATTTGAAGGGAAATAAGTAAGTTGGCGATTTATCGAGCATATGA
The DNA here is from genome assembly GCA_037158775.1 of Hetaerina titia. Taxonomy (NCBI): domain Eukaryota; kingdom Metazoa; phylum Arthropoda; class Insecta; order Odonata; family Calopterygidae; genus Hetaerina; species Hetaerina titia. The sequence continues at coordinate 95,452,455 of CM073776.1, forward strand.
GCCGATTACGTGTACTTCTAAGCCGTTCCCGGAAAGACAAAATCTCTCTTGCCCATTATTCTTAATATGGAACACTTGGTATCTCACACTTTTGTGGATGCATGCTTTGTAAATAGGTAACTCGTCTACAATGGTCGACGGTAGCTCGGGATTTTTTCTGTTTGACCTGACCTGGGAGTTGAAAAATAATTAATTTTTATTATTATAAATTATTAGACAGCGATTAGAAAAATAATGATAATTTATTAGACCAAGAGTAACTGCATTTTTTCGAAACCAATTGCAATTTATTTATTGGACGATGTTTAATTCCATAAAAAAATCATTGTTTCCAGGTCTTCGAGTAAAATACCTGGATTTTCTGAATTTGCTGTTACCTCGAGGAATACAATTAAAGTGAGTAAACCCTACAATAGCCAGCGCTTAATAGTTCATTTGGAATTTGGCGATAGTATTGAAGCCGGTCCGGAGTAAAATGTATTAGCGGAGACTTGAATTTCCATTTAACATATTATTTACCTGAGAATATTTTTTTGGAAATCATATTGCTGTGACACAGATCATCATCATCACCCTACATGGCAATATACATCACTCGATCATATCGTGTAACCAAACCTAAGGATAAGAATAGCTTCTTTTACCAAAAATTGCGCGGCTACTTGAGTAAAATGATTTTAATTTATTTTATTCTACACTTAGATTTTGAAAAAATGATGTATTCGGTTAACTTATTCAATTAATCTTATGACGATAATTATTGTTTTGTTTCAACTAAACACAAAATAGGATAATAATTTTTTTTAAATATCGATAAACTCCCTTCTTATGTTTAATAATAGCGCGAAAACGTTGTTTTGGATCAATAGCTCGTTTTATATCAATATCTACAACTACATAAATACCCGGTGATCCACCAGCCAAGTCTGTGGTAGGAGGTGCAAGCGCCAGTTGAGATGGATAAGGGATAAGAGAGAAGAAGTGTGTTTTAATGGAAAAATATTCCCCAATAAATCCGGAAAAAACGTGAAAGTCTATAAATACTGCCGGAAAACTTATAGTTGATGGTTTCATTGGAGAAGAGCGCATAGTTTTTTATTGTGATGGATATCTCGTATTTAAAAACCGATTCAAGCAATCTGGCACCAACAAGTTTGGCTGCAAAATATTTTGCGAAAAAATCTACAGTTATTTTTAATTTTAATTTTTAATTCCTTCCGCCATATCAATCTGGAAAATGTGAATCATACTCAACAGTTCATCTTTCCTTGAAGCAGTCTGTGAAGTTTTAAAATAAATAGTTACGTTATATTTTCAAGAATGCTCAAGTGCTTTACTTATGATACGTCTTTGGGTTAGGTGTATGTACTTCGCCCCGGGCCTTCGATTTAATTCGATGTCAACTAAAGTTGTAACGCTTTTATTTAGATTAGAACAGCGCTTATGGATGCACAATTACATTCGTCGAAATTAACTCGCCTTGAGGACTATGCTATGTCATCGCTATGTTCCTTCACAAAAGTTTTCCTAATTTAATATTGCTCCCTACCCTTTAGCCAATTGTATCACTCATTTCCAACTCTCACGTCACATCCTCCCTCCCTCCCGCTACTTCACCCATTTGAGTTTCGCATAATCGATACAGAGAGCATTAAAACTGCAATTGGTATTTTCCGTGTAGAACGCTCAACGGTTTGGCGCACTTTCAGCAAGACGCCGCACTTCCCGTAATTACTCTCTTCCCAAAAATTTCATTTTTCTTTCAATACGACTCCGCATTTCCTGCTGTCACTCCCTCAAATGTCAAGTTTTCCCCGTTAATGAAAAGTTTACGGTGCAATGAACGCAGTAGATCATTAGGTGAATTGAACAAGCCTACTTTTAGCCATTATTAGAAATTGAATCGTATCGTAAACACTACTGGCAGCTCCTCCGGTAAACGTAGATCACGTAGACATGGAGTAGGTGCGCTTACTAGTTGAAACTATAAGCCACACTTTAATGCTTGAATATCTATTTGTAGTTCCAGTGACTTTTTAAGGGGGAAAAATAAAAAAGGACTCCTGAGGATAATGAGTTCGAATTCTGCTTCTCCGTCCTGTCCTTCAAAAAACTCAAATAATCAATGAAAATCACCACCCACCTTTTCACCTTCTTCCACTGACAAATGCCCCCTTGGAAAACTTCACCCGTGCCACAAACCATCGCTTAGAGTATATAGTGGAGATATGGTGGGGGCCTGTCACATAAATGGTTGTGGTTCTTTTTTATTCACTTTTTTCGTATTTGAAATAAATATTGGGTGAATTAACCCTTGTTTTGCAAATACATACAAATTTGCACGTTATTTAATATGTTTTCGCTGAATATTTTTCCTTTTTCTCTTCCTCTCCCATATCCTCCCTCATAACTCATCCTTCCCACCTGGAGCTTGCACCCCCTGCCACACACCTTTTTGGTGGGTATTTATGTCGAGATGTAGACCCCAAACACATACTCCCTCCTTGCCAACAATCTCCTCCCTCCTATCCCTCCCTCAACCTTCTTAATGGGATGTGTACGTAAAACATGTTCAGCAAATTGATAATATTTCAATGTGCACACCAGATGATTACGGGGAGTGTTGAAGCGAGCCATGGGATCGTAAAGGATAAATTAGCGGACAGTGCCAGCTGTGTTTGTCAGTCATTAATATAATGTCACGCTGCTCCACCCAACCACGCCTTTAAGCGGCTTGATGTAATCGAACTTGAAAGGTGGAACGAGAGATGCCCTGAGATTCCGCGCTGGAGATGGGGAAGGACTTGGAAATACGTCATTCTCTCGCCCCAAATTGCAATTATTAGAAAACATTCAGTGCTGCAATAGAGCAGTGTAATTTTAGCATAAATTTTACCCTATTGCATTCCCGCTCCTACGCTCTTGGCGACCTTTCCTTCACCGTCCCATTTCCTTTCCTCTCCCTCCGTCCATGTCACAGAACCTAGGACTCATCAAATGAACGGAAGGAGATTACACTAGTACAAAATTCAAAAGGTTGTGCTGTTTCGCGTCGTTGAGTTCTGAAGTTCAATGCATCTCAGGCGTTTTTTTTAATCCCCATCTAATGTCTGAAATATTTTTTAATATTTTTAGAAACCTCTCGTTTCGTTTAAAATCGTTATGCACGCACAAAGTGCGTCCCACAATTGTTGGAATGGATGACATGGGAATGGCGGAAAAGACACGCATGGTTCTTCCATGCCCCGTGAATAAACATTCACCGAAGATATTTTTAAATCCCAACATATAAGGAATAATTAGTGCCATTGCTAGGCGAGAATAAAAAGGAAATTGACTTCCTGAGAAACCAATACTTTTTCCCATCGCACAGTTCCCAGAAAACAACAGTAGGAAAACAAACTTCGTGCGACCATTCACGCTTCTCGCAAATAAAATACTCCTCAATGGTTCTGCGTGTAAAATGACCGCATGGGAGGGTTACCGCACGACGAAAGAGGCGCGCGGCTTTCAGGACGAGAGGCCCGGAGACACCAGGGGTCATAAGGGGAAAGGGAGCGTGGGTGGTGCTTACCCTTCGGAAACCCATTTCCCAGCAATCCTCGGTGGAAAGTCGATGATGGTGGCCCTTTCTGCTGACTCGACGGCCTCCTCCAGTCTGTCGCAGGGGGACGGTCCGCCGTCGGCCGCCTCCGGCCTCACCACGCCCAGGCGGTGGTCTGCGGCCGTCGACTCCGTCCCCCGGGCCCCCGCTCCCCCTCGCCTCATGCCCGCCACACCGACACCTGCCTCTGGGATGGCATTGTTGAGGAGACACTGGGCCAGACCTGGGGGCGAGATAAGAGGATTAGGGGGACGGCTTTAAATTTTCTCTCCGCGTCTCCGAGGATTCCCTTTTCCGCCTGCACCAGAAGACCTGAGGGAGTGTTACGTTTTGGGTAAGGTCGCATTGTCCACTGATTTGGCCTCGGTGAAATACTTCCTCAATTGTGCCCTTGCTTTATAGATTTGTTGGAGAAAATCCCTGAACGTGGAAATAGCCAACCAAAAGGCCCGGCTCAAAAGAGTTTTTTTTTCGAAAGAAAAAAAATAAAGCCCATCACAAATAAAGGAAATGTGAGTTTGAGTATTTGCTGCCCCGTCCAAAAAAAAAGGTTTTTCATCATTTAATGAATAGCGTTAACTTAGCGGATTCAATCTTGTTTCTTAACTGAAGGAAAAAGTGAACTGAGGCATTCAGTAATTCTGAGGAAAGCGAAGAGAAGAAACTAACTATTGGGCATCTTATTGAACGCTTGTACCATGGACGAATGAAGCAACGGCATGCCAGTTGAGCCAACTCCAAAGAGTTTATTCATTCAATTTCATATCGCCATTTCCTTTAATTTTAGTCTATCTACGGCAATACGGATCCGAGTTGAGATATTCTACATCTACATCTTACCCCGCAAGAAGCCGCAAGGGCGTGTGGCGGGGGATGTTCGGGCACCACCCGTAATTAAGAAAGAAAAAAAACCGTTTGCAAAAGCCACAACTTTATAACTGATAATATTTTTTCTATTGATAGTAACTGGTACCAATTATTGATTTTAATAGGAGCTCACGTCCTGTATGACCTACAGTGTACTGAACCAACGGGATGACCAAGGAAACTCTTGAAACCTTATAGCAATGATGAATAATGTCAAACTAAAACTTTGTAAATCCATATTAAAAATAAACTTTTATGCGACCCATATTTCACTGCGGTGCAACATCATCAGGCGCTACTATAAAGTCTGTTCCGATGAGAATGTCTTGATTCACTTAAGGAATTAATCGAAGTAATCGCTTCATCGAAAGCACGTGTTCAAAAGCAGCGGTGGTTCAAAAAGTATATGGAATACTGTAAATAGTTTTGAGCAGGTGACTCACAAATATATATTTTTTTAAATCAGTTGCTTTCGAGTATCTACGGTTAGTGCCTACCAGCACCGTGATGCGACTCTTCTGATCGATGATCGATCAGGATGCAAACTTAATCAAAGAGAAGATAATATTTTTAGCAGAGAATTCACTTCGACACTTGTTACGCGCAATTTCGTATTATTTTGTGCTAAATCCACGCTACTAATTGTAATTGGAAATGTTTTATGGGAATGAAATTCTTGTGTAATGAAAACTGAATTGATGAACTTTTGAACATCAACATGAATATTTTTGCCAAGCCATGTCAATATCCTCTTCCTTAACTGTTGTTCATGCGCGAATAACCAAACGCAAATTTATATTTGATCACATTATTATGTAATGTATTCACGAGTAGGAAAAAACTCTGAGCGATGCTTAAGACTGAACTTGTAAGAGTTTTGATTGATCGCAAACAATTGTTTCGGGTGCCCCAAACTTCCTACTGAAAACCGTCGCCGTCAGGTTTCAATGTTTACCTTTATTCTCCGTTATGCATAGGGACTGTAAATGTGTCTAATTGCCACTGCCAATGTGTATATCGATCGCGAAGGAGATAATTAGAATTGGTACTCTGTATATCCTACATGTTTCTTCCAGCATGTTTTTTCCAGCATGTTTTTCTTTCAATTTAATATACTCATCTTTTTAACAGTTCCACAACATGATTTGACTATCACGTTATCCTGCAATTGAATATTGTTGCATGTAAGTACTTTCTTTCGTCTGTTTAAAATTCATAGAGTGCGTGATGAAACTAATATTTGTTCAGAAGTCACATGATCTGGTTTTGCGATTGTTTTCTATCATTTACGGGTGATGACCTTACACCACCCGCCACACGCCCTTGCGGCGGCTTGCGGGGTATTACGTGGATGTGGATGGAACAATTCCACGGCGCAACACCTGAAACAATTAATCTACATCTGCATAATACCCCGCAAACCGCCGCAAAGGCGTGTGGCTGGAGGTGTAAGGTCAACACCCGTAAAAGCGAACAAAACCACATGCAGAATCATACAAAAATACATGCAAACCTACATTGGCGTATGTATTCATGCAAAAATCCTTTCATTGAACACGCATGCAAATTCATATTCTATCATTTAACAAATAATTGAACCTAATGATGCAGTATGAAATTTATCCAATAACGTGCAAGCTAGAATTTGAAAATTAGGAAGTCGAAATTCCATAACCACATGGAAATGCGACATACAACGGTCTCCTCCCCAATATACGAGTCATGATCGCAAATGCCTGTACATGCCCGCACAATGGGACTGAAAAGAGTAGATAGTGTTCCAAGTAACAAAACCTTCTCGTGTTTAAGAGCGAAGAAAAATATTATACGAATTTCATAAAATCTTCCTTGTTTACAAAAGATTCCACGCAATCTTATCTCAGATAGGCTGGCATCCGACTATTAGGATCAGTGAGGCCCCCACCTGCAGGACGAGAGCCGCTATTTCAATAGCCCAACGGAGCATTCGGAATTCGCCCAGTCCTTCATCCTCGCGGGCATTTCCATTCACTAATAAACCAAGCGAAGGACTAATTACTAAAATCGACCCGTGCATCGCGTGCGTATTCAAAAGCACGCACTCGCTCTGTACGGCAAAAACAAATGCCTCTCTTCATGCGAGGGGTCGTAATTTTCGGGAAAATCGAGACGAAATGCACTGCGAGCGCTCTTCTCTCTTGAGCATCGCCTCTGGTGGATGGTGGTGCGTGGTGGGTGGCCTTGTCACTGTCCGGAATAAATCAAAGGCGTTGACAGCATCGATCGATCGCGGCGACGAAAATAAAATGCGCTCCTCTACTTTTTTTTCCGGCCAGTCCGCACATGGCCATCATCGCGAACGAGAGTGAACCAGTTCTCCAAAATGGAACTAATTAATGAAACTAATTGAATAGATTAATGGAGATGGAAGCATTTTTTTTAAGACTTTCACTTTCTTGTTTTCCTCTCTCGGAGAGTTTAATGCGGATCTTATATAATGAGTGATATTTAATTGCTGATTTAGATTAAGAATAGATTTAATTGCTGCACAAAGTTCCTTTCTATTATTTTGAGGTCTCATGAAACAATTTATGGAAATAAAGCTATTTCCATAACCTTGAAGTTCCATTAGATTTCTTTTTCATCCCTTACCCTTTGCCAGTGTAGAACACTCTTGAAGGACATAATTAAAAAATACGAGGTCTGTCCCAAAACTATCCAGCCATGCAATATTTTCGGAAAAATACACAACTTAGGGTAATAGGAGACCTTGGTCCCCTTCGAAGTACTCCCCTTGGGATCTCACGCACTATTCCCAGCGTCTCGAGTAGAATGCAGTTGTAGATTTAGGGGATGCGACCGACAGCTAAGGTCATTTGCCCTATTAGGGATGGATGAGAAAGGAGGGAGGGTGGAGAGATACCCGGCGTCGGCATTAGCCTACTATGAACGAAAGGCTCCAAGGGGTCCGCAGTTTAACGTCCCATCCGACGGATGACGTACTCACTCAAAGTGCTCTCCATAAAGCATCTCAAGTAGGAAACAGGATACCACCGGAAAAAATCTTACGCCTCCAGGATTCGAACTCTGACCCTCTGGGTGGGTAGCCAGTACGCCAGCCACCCTTCCGATTCCCTCCCCGTATCTCTTCCACATTTCAAAACAAGCGGCCAAGTACTTTATCGGAATGGCCATCAGCCGCCACGTCTCGTAATTCTCCTTCATCTCGTCAACCGACTGTTAGGAAGACTGAGCTTTTGTTCTAGGGTCATTGCCGTAAACCCATGATTCATCTTCAGTTATGAGACAATTTTTGGAAAACCTGGGTTTTCCCTGCGTCTTGTATCAAGTTTCCTGCAACTGCAAAACGAAATTCTTGACGTAGACAAAATAAAAGAGAATGCGACGAGGCAGCCGAAGGCCGGCCATTTCCAAAAAGGACTTTGCCGATTGTTGTGAAAGGTGAAAGAGACGATGGGATAAGCGTGTGATGTCTCAATGGGTGTACTTCGAAAGGGACTAAGGTCTCATTGTTCTACATAGGCTATTTTTCTCAAAATATTTCATGGCTAAATCCTTTGTGAGTTGACCTCGTACATAGATCAAATCACTGTAGTCACAATAAGGCAAATTTATGTGCATGCATTTATAAAAAAAATAAAAATAAAAAGAGATAACGGAAACTAACAGCGATGGGGGTTTGAAGAGTGTCGAAAGTGTAATAGGTACTTTTCATACAGTAAACAAGTTAATTCTCATTATGTGAATGGCCTTTTGCGTGTGTATAGAAGTGGTCATTTACTTACTAATTTGTCAAGGTAACACTCTTTCGATTTTTGTTTTAAGAGTTAACGATATAACTTGCCTTATAACATATTAGATTTGTAGTGTTTTAATCCACTACCAGGTCATTTCTTCGAAGTGGAGAAGAGGGGAGGGGAAGATTGGCGAAAGCTCTGGAGGCACAAGGGAGAATTTTACATTCCGAAGAATTTCGCGTGAAGTCAAGCCATTTAGCCAAACCCCAACATCGTCAGGGATCGCTTCGGAAGTAGTGTTCTCCTCAGCTTGTCTTGTTTCCAAGGTGCAATCACAAGAAGTCTAAAGAAACCATTATGCGGTGGCAAACACCCAAGTGAACGTAAGGTAGCCTACTTAAGCCATTTTTAATATTTCTGTGACCAGACAAACACCACCACACTGGTGGTATTGCTAAATCTGAATAAAAATTTCGTTTAACGGAACTGAAATATCTTATAGTTGGTTTTAAAATGAGTAAAATTTCTTATACATTTTCTTCTGTTTACACAAGATCGAAATGATTACACGCACATATTCATATTTATAATTAGGAAAGTGTACATACAGTCCAAGGCTAAGCTAAATATTAAAATAGGCGGGGAAAAAATAGAGCAGGTAGAAGAGTTTATATATCTCGGAAGTGTTTTGGACCAATACGGTCAAAGTAGTAGGGACGTAAGTAGAAGAATTGGGCTAGGCAAAGAGGCTTTCTCAAGGAGGGCGTTCATGACTGAGACGTTGAGTAGGGATGTTAAGACAAGAATCGTAAAAACTCTGATATGGAGCGTAGCTATGCACGGCGCGGAAACGTGGTCGCTGAAGCAGGAGGATAGACGTATATTGGAGGCTTTTGAAATGTGGGTGTGGAGATGAATGGAGAAGGTGAAATGGACCAAATTTGGAAAACAAATGAGGAAGTACTAGGGATGGTGGGCGAGGAGAGGGGTTTATTGGGAGAAATCCTATGGAGGCAGGAAAAATGGATGGAAGGTGTATTGAGCGGCAGTGGGATGTTGAAGAAGGTAATAGAGGGGAGAATGTTAGGTAAACGAGGAAAGGGCAGGAACAGGATGGGAATGTTGGACGGGATGAAGGGAGGAAAGAAGTTCACAGAGATGAAGAGGGACCTAATGTAGAGTAGGTTGCTGGATTGGGTTTATTTGGAGTTAGAAAATATTTATTTTATAGTTGTGTCCATCCAGAAACCTACTTTAACCGGTAGATTACCTAATAATAATAATACATACAGTCCTTGGAATCGATGCACAGTTGGAGTAAAATGATGAAATATGAAAATTCACAGCGCAAATACAATAAAAGATGAATTCTGCATTTTCGGGTTTCACCACGTTGTTGTTTAATGGTGACAACAGTTCCGCCGAAGTTGTATTCGGCGTCTTCAGGTCGAAGATGAGGGACTCGGATTTTGGCCGCCCTTATATAGGTGGTCCCGTCAAGGGCTGCTCGCTGATTGGTCCTTTTTCGAAGAACTCTCTTCCACGCGTTGTGGAGATGGTAGTCTTCATCTCTATTGAAGTTGTCCGGGTGTTTGTCGATCTCAATAGCTTCTCTAATTAATCGTGGATAATATCTACTTTCCTTAGTTATGATTTTTGCATCATGGAATAGAATGTCGTGACCGGGTTCACTCCATTTATGTTCGGAGATTGCCGACAGGTGAAACTGTTTATTTGTTGTTGCCCGGAGGTGTTCTTTCATCCGAACTTTCATTGGTCGGCAGGTTTCCCCGATGTAGGCTTTCCCACATGAACAGGGTACTTGGTAGACCCCTTCGTCTACGAAGGGGTCTACCGACAACAATGCAGTGAAAACCCGAAAATGCAGGATTCTTCAAGCCCCCACCGCGAAAATCTACGCAGCCATAAAAAAATTCAGAATTCAATTTATGCATTTTCTTATTTTATCTTCTTAATATGAAAATTTCCCTAAAATAAATTATGTACTAGAGTGTGTGTGTGTGTGTCAGAAAATGGCTATATGTTTAATCGCTGGTGAATCGCAGAAGAACAAGCAAATTAAAAGTGTTTCCAGGGTGTCTCATTATTCACAAGTTGTTATGCTGTGACAGATAAAATGCTTTTCCTCCGTGCATTTCAATTTGTCCTTAACCCCTTGCTTCTAACACCCCTATTGGGAGTGTCATAGGCCACCTCGGTGGTTGCTGAACGCCATAGAACTCTCGTCTTTTCGAACGACCCCAGACAAAAGGAGGCGGCGCACATTCCAGGCAGAATCACTATCACCCGCGGCATGATTGTCTTTGCAACGTGTCAATGGGTTAAGACGTTCTGCTAAGCGAGTTCACTTGAGTGCCTACTTATTCTATAAATAATCCGAGTCAATAGTCTCGCCAGGAATATAGATTTCTGCCCTGCACCCTTGAAAGATCCTTCGTCCATATATTAGCACTCTTCCCACGCAGACCAATGAGGCAAAGGGAGGGAAGGAGGCAGTGGAACGGGAATTTATTTCCTCCCCGGATAATGTAGACTCGTTTAAGGCGAGCTTTTTTGCAAAATATTGCGCACATTAGTGTGATAATCGATTCAATTTTTTTCCTTCCTGTGCATGGTCGAGAGAGTGATGTCCCTGAAGGAACTGCATTGTTTTAAATTCGCATCGGACTTTTCGCAAGTCGTTGCCTCCCCCACCCCATCCCCTCTCTCCCGGATTTCGATCCCCCCCACCTCCTCTCTACAAGTCATCATCCCCCTCGCATCAATCCCCCGACTAAAACAATAAATCCACGTCAGAATCCCCTGGCCCACCGATCAACCCCCTCCGGACTTCCCCCGTCCCTCTCTCTCTTCCCTTTTTCCCGTCCGTTCGCCCCTTTGTTCTTCCAAATTACTTTTTTTCGGCGAAAGCATTTGAATTCAAAAGGTACTCACGGGGAAAGCCTTCCACGAATCCCGCTCGAGAGAGCTCCGGCGAAATCACGTATGCACCGGATGGCGGAGTCCCCGCCCCTCCCGTCTCGGATGCAGCTCCGTGATTGGACGGTGTAATGCAGCGGCTGGGGACAAGGCGGGACGTGAGAAATAACGAGGGGGGGCAGCGGACCCCCGTTCCCCCCTTCTCTCCACGGGACATTCCGGGAAAAATTGAGCGATTTGGAGGCAGCGAAGGTCCGTCCGCCCACCGCCGCCGCCCCGCGACCACTCTCGGCGGGTGTGATGGAAGCATTCGTCGTTTGCGGTTTTGGAGACGGGCGAGTGGTGGAACGGGGAGGGATGGGGTTGGGGGGAGGGCGATGAGCACGGGGGCATGAGACCCGCGGAATTAGCCAAAATGCCACACGCTAGTCCTCTGTGGTGGCTGGCTACGGCGGAATTGCTAAATGTCACTGATTCTCACATTCGGCACTTTTAAATACACTCGGTTATATTATGCCATCTCCGTTAAATATTTTCCAAGAGTAAGTTGCTCGATAGTAGGTAGCAGCGGTCAGTAATCATATATTGATTATGAATTTATTCTTATGAAAACAATGTATTTCGATAAAATAACTTTTGATTCAATCTTAAAAAGGAAATGATTTCATCCGGAGCGATTTAGTTGAACTTCCATGGTCGTGTATGTAGATTTAGAATTCTCATTCATTCCAGGTTCTGTCATATATTTTCTGACTCTGGTGCTTATTTGTTTTATGTTAATGTTGCTTGTGTCTTTCCACAAAGTATCACGGAATCTGTACGACACGAAAAAACAATAAGTCGATCCTCAGGATATTAATTCTGCGTACGGTAGTTTTTAAATTTCACTAATGGGGGGGACAAGCGTTGACTTAAACTAAAGTAGTCGCATTTTCATCTATATCCACATTAATTCCTCGCAATCCACAAATAAGTGTGAGGCAGGGGATGAAAGCACGAGGAGGAATGGGCAGGGGCTAAGAGAGATGGAATACTAACCGGTAATAAGTGTCTGAATTGCATGTGTACCTGCCCTCTTTTGACTTATTTTCATGTCCTCTTTGTGTAGGCATAGGAATAGTTTCTAACCATGTTATACTCGTAATATATGTAGACATGCCGCATGATTGGAGCCTCCGTATTACAGACCACCTGACCGTGACCCCGGAGACAGAAGTGGAACCGTGGTACTTGCAGCAGATCTCATGAGGCACCCCCTCACCGCGGGGGGGGCAAAGGTGAAAAGGGGGGAGGAGACTGTGCCATTAAAGACGATTGGAGAGCGTTTTGGCTTGCACTACGCTAGGTGCTATTTCAGCGCCACTAGCTCATGCGAGAAGAGATTGGCGAGCAAAAAAGGAAACTAAATATTCACTCACGTTTCAGTTATTAGTCCTGAAACGAGGAGCAGTCCAAATAAGCGATTCTTCTTTGTTTTACAGCGAATTGGTTCTACCGTCTAATTGCCTCAATTGGCACAATATTTCAATGAACTGTTTGTGCGATAATAAGTCGACGAGTACTCAGGGATACCCATCCAGATTAAAGATCATGATAAAAAATTAGCCCACGTCATGCATTTCCATTGCAACATCTATGAAATCCAAAGAAGCAGCTTGTTTGCAATCATCACTCTTTTAGTGATCTCAATATTAATATTTGAGGACTTTGTTAATAAATTTTTCTTCCTCATTTGATGTGTTCATTCAGTATTTTTTTAATACATGTGGTTTTAATAAAATCCAGAGATTATTGAACGAGAGATTGCCGTTGAATACGACCCCTGTTTTACATTTTGCATGGTAAGGCGTTGGACAAGACGGTAGACCGATTATCATTCCATTTTTCCAGTTCCCAATCGCACCCATCGGACGAGGAACATCCCCGAGAGACAGCTTCTGCTCTTCCCTCCCTTCGTCCCCGCCCCTCCCCCCTCTCCTTTGCTGATGACACCTCTCTATGCCCCCCCCCGACCCCCGCATCTTTCACATTGTCTCCCGCCGTCGCGCCGAAATGATTTGACCTTTATCCCCCGCTCTCACGGATTCCTCGTAAACCCCAACCACACCCTGGCCCCACCTCCAAAGGCGTCAGGCGCAGGCTTCCTCGGGGGTTGATGGCTCTTGTGGGGGGGGGGGGGTCGTGCGGTTTTATGCTCTCGGGCGGAGAGAGAGAATTGAACCGAGGAGACGGGCAGGGTGGGTGTTGGAGCGGGGGTTAGAGGGGGTGGTGCCAAAGGGCACGCACTCGCCAAGGGGGATGCCGGGCGATCCGTTTCCACGGCTCCCAACCAGATTCCCGCATCGCTATAGGGTCGAAGCCCCTTGGACCATCGAATCGTCACCCCAGCAGTCCACCTCCACTCGCCCGAGTCTTCCTTTCAACCATTTTGCGAATGTCCCCCTACATCTCTGAGCCCCCAGGCTGCGCTTGCTTATTGAGGGGGAGGGAAGATGCAGGATTTTTCCCATTTCCGCCTCATTTTTTGCCGAGACTCCTCACGCGTTAGGCTTCAGAATTAGTTGATCACCATCGGGAATCGTTTCTGTGCGAATTGTGAAATTTTTTTAAGCCTTTCTGTTTTTAATAAGTTCCTTCGTGGCAGCAAGAACAATCAAAACGGGAGGGAAACATGAATATATGGGCGGGAATAATTTTTTCCACGAACGATAAGAGATCAGAATAACATTTTCCGACCGCCCTCGGTCAAAATTAGTCTGGTGTGTGATCTACCCCCTCCCACACACCCTGGCGGTGGCTTGCAGGGCACTTAAGTAAATAAAATTACAAATTAATATACGACGGCCGACCAGAAAGTAACTTTAGTTTTGAAATAAAAACATGAATCTAATGACAAGACAGTTTTATTATATGGATTTGAAAGGCACATTCTTAAACTATTTTTCTACACAGTCGCCATCCAAATTGAGGCATTGAACAAAACGTTGCAATTAGCTTTTCAATTCATTCTCTGAAGAAATCTGCTTTCAGCATGCAATTCTGCGTCACTGTCAAAGCGCTATGCTGCAAGCCACGTCTAGTGAGAGATTCGTAATCATAAATCGGCGATTTTAACCAATTTTGTCGTCGATTTTCTCCGAACGTTCATCTGTCAGAAGGCTAGGCCTACCACTGAGGTCCTCGTCGTGAACATTGGTGCTGTGGCCATTTTCAAACTGAATGCACCAATGCCTCACTCCGCCTTCTCACTCATTATTCTGTCTCCGTGCACTTCGCATAGTTGCCTATGAGTATCAATTGGCTTGTGGTTTTTTGCCAGTGAAAACCTAATCACAAATGGCACTTCACAACTCGTGGGATTTTCTAATGCAGTGCACATTTCAACGGTTCACAGTGGGCAAAGTAGAAAAACCAAAATCCGCACAGTATTACAGCAGGATGTCAACTGAATGTAGGGGACGTTTAGGCACCAAGATGGCGGCTCTAGCTCTACCCACCGCCACGCTAGATCGAAACGTGAGTTACTTTCTGCCTTGGTATGCTCATTTGCTCCCGCATTAATCCGCGATATCCCATGCTACTTTGAATATTTTGTTTAATTAGTGTTAGATGAACCATGCATCAACCTGATAAGTGGCTGCAAATTCATCCGCAAGTCAGAATTGTTCTCTGTGGTTACGTCTCATGCATGGTACGTGACTCCATCTGTTCGTTTGCAATACATGCCTGGTGTGGACACAACCCTTGCCACGTCCCTTCTCAGTGGCTTGTGGGGTGTTATATTGATGTTGATGAATGTCATGGCGTTGGTCTCTAGCGTTTAATTTATCTTATCATCCGAATCGCGAGGAAATGTAGATGTAATAATCCAAATAATAAGTTGGTGTACCATGGGTTGCAGAAAAGTGCGGGTGTGTGTACAGTTTACAATACATTGCATCAAAGTCAGTTAATGCGTACTCTCGACATCCATTCACTTCAGTTTATATGATGCGTATGTTTCAGCTACCTTGCCTGAATAGGCAACATGATGAACGTAGATTATGGACCTTTGACCAATGAACTTGGAGAAGAATGCAAAAAATAACTTGGGCGGAGAGGGAGATTAAAAACGAGGATTTAAAATGCGTGGAAAGCTGAAGGGAAATCGTTGGGGGAAATCCGAAAAAGGCGGACATGTGAATGGAGTAGTTATTGAAAGAGAGAGGAATGTCGAAGACCGCAAAAGCACAAATCGAGTACCGGGGAGGAGGAACAGAATAGACGGGCATGAAGAGAGGCAGAAAGTATGAAGAACTGAAAAAAATACACGCTACCAGCATTATACATAGACTGTGCGAAGGCTGCAAAATATGTTATAGCTATTAGGGACTGTTCAACGAATGTCTCAATGGCTAGGAGGCTTATGATGATGTGTTCACGGCAAGATTCGAATATTTGAGAGACCGAGGTCGGTGAAACATATTTATTTTAAAACATTATTCTCAAACAGCAGTAGCGCCAATTTACAGTGAAAAATATAACATATGAAAGAGGGAAAAAAGACAATAACAGCATAACAATAACAACGAGAACCGAGCATGGACCGGGGAAAAATTTAACTTGTTGAAAGTTGGAATGGTAGCTTGGGTGGTGAAATTGTTACATGATAAATTAAAAGGATCGACAGTGTGAGGGAGTGGATTTAGAATGGAGGAGAGGCGATCCAATTAGGGATGTTCCTTCTCCGACCGAGTCGATATTTGCTAGCGTGTGGCATCTTTCCTTTGCTCTCGCAATTCGTGCCAATTGATGCTAATTGCTCCTTCGGCGACAAGGTGCCAATGAACTCGTCGATTCGAGCTTCGCTTTGTTGCACGGGCATCCTCCCGCTCACAAAAAAGAAAATGACTAGCTTGCACGACTGGGTCCATTATTTCAATGCCACCTTCGAAATGGCAAAGATAAGCAGTTTGACAAACATGAGTAATTTAATAAACATTACCTCAATGTAACAATTTCACAGTGTAAAAGTCAGTCGCCTTTACCGGGATTCGAACCAGAATCCCTCGATATCCGGCCGAGTGCTTTAGCCAGTTAAGCTATCGAGGTGTCATTTTAAACCCTGAAATTCGGTCAAGGCGAATGATTTTCACTCTGAAATTATTGTATTGAAATGCATATTAGCGGATGACTCCGTTAAAAGTTACTCTTTCGGCATATCCCGCAGTTTCTTGGAAAACATGACTCCTCCTACTTGGTTACAATGGAGCAAATTAAATATTTTCAACATCACTACGAAAGAGACGTCCTTCCAATTTGTGCTAGTGATTTAATCTACAAATTAACCTTAGTGATTCCCAACCTAGCTTCTCTGTTATTTAGGACACGCTAATAAGTATATAATAGCAACGTTTTGCAAATCTAGCTCATCTACGCTGCACGCGATCCAATTCGGCAATCAATTCAACATGGTGAGAAACCCAGATACTAGCAGCATATTCTAAATGAGACCTAAACAGCGATATATAACATTTCTTTCTCTTTGTCTTTTTCATCACATTTACCAAGTACTCTTCTAATAAACCCTAACTTTGTGTTAGCTAGTCCACATATTCCCCGTATGTGTTTCACCCAGGATAGGTCGTGAGAGAGGGTGACGCCTGGGTATTTAATTGAGTCTACACATTCCTCCGGTGTCCCCAATGCAGTAGGCGTTCGGGAGGTTATTGCTCTCTTTCCAGAAATTCATCATTACGCAATTTTTTAAGTTTAATTCCAATTTCCATGTGTCGCACCAGCGTTGTATAGCATTAAGGTAATCTGATGAAGCTGCTCCGTCCACTGCACTGTCAGCAAATAAACGTACACATCATTAGTGCTACCACAAAAGCGCGTGAAATCAAAATCACCGTTCCGATAGCTCCCACATACGGCTGTCTCTCCGTTATTTTACGGAAACTAACACTGATCGGACGAAATCATCTAGCAAAAGTCCTCTTTTTAATTTAAATAATTTTTTAAATTTCACAATGATCCGAACGCAGCAAATTGGCGTTCACAGCGGACTTTTAGCTATGATACCTAGATATACTTTAGCTATGATAACTAAAAAAACTAGAAGTAATCTTCCATAAATGGTACGAATAGGTCCATAAATATTTCTCTTCCTCCCACCTTTCCCCAAACCTTTAAGCAGTTCTCCGGGAATGATGCCTCATTCCTTTTCAACTCCGGTAATGCCCTCTCTTTCTCACCGTACTATCGAGTAAGCCTGCACCTATCTCTCGAATCTTCCCAATCCGTGGGACATTGAGATCTAAGAAAACTTAAACATTTAATGCATAATAATGAATATCACGTGGGAAAATGTCTCCGTTGAATGCAATTACGGCGCCTCGTAGGACATTCCAGATGTGTTTGCACACAATACATTAGGATGTAATGCGCGCAAACACAATCCGTGGGATTTGAATTCTATTCTTTACGTATGCCGAGAGAGATTTTAAAGGCATCAACTTGAACGGTGACGTGCTACAAAAATGAATATTACATTTATGTATTCCATAATTTCATATCTGAGAATGGCTGCGAATAATTTCACATTACATTTGCATCGTGTATATACATCTCCTTTGATTTACATTGTCGTTAAACATGACAATATTCGTGGTGCCGTCACCGAGTCGTCACTTAAGAAATGAATGCGTGACGAGAATACGGATTTACTCGAAGGGGTAGGCATCAAAAAATGAAATGAAATCCAAAGCGGGTTACCATCTCTGAACCATAAAAGGCCGATCAGACTTCGAGGGGTGAGCGGACGACGAAAAAACATCGCATGAAAAACAATCGCAACCGCATATAAATAATCGCTCTAGTCGCACGGGACGTATATTCAAAACAAAGGAAAGACGGGAGGAGGATTGACAAGATGGATAGACCGGCGGGCTCTTGAAAGGAACCCCAGACGTCCTCCTCCACCACACGCATCGTGCCTCCCTCCTTGCCCACACCCCCGCCTCGGCGCAGGTGGGAGGGTAAGGGGGGGCGCGCGGAGATCCACGGCGAGGAATAGCCGATGGAATCTGGAGCGGCTGCGGGGCGAGCTTCGCAAAAAACGTCCGGACGGTCCCGTCCCTTGGTTAGTTAGTCCTCACTTTCGCCATCAATCGGGGGGCCAGGAGGCACTGTTTTACTCCACGGCTGCGCAATCTGTGGAGTGCTTCGGAGGGTCCAAATGGATGGCTTTTTTGGCACGAGTGAAGGAATCGACTCGCATTGTTGGTTAACATGTGGAGGGACAATGGAGGGTGGAAACGAAGTCCCGCGAGGGCTGGAAGATGAAGGTACGCTCGTACTCTGGCGCTAATGCGGGGTGATCTCTTTCTGAGCTCCACTTTATTGTCTATCTCGGCGATAAAAAGAATTAGTGGGGACGGAGTATTTCCGATGTGGCGCGGAGGTTTAAATATCGTTTTTCAGGGCCAATACGAGGTTAGACAATCGTCTATAACACCTCTTTCTATCGTATGCTACTACAGTTAGCTTTTAATAATATTAATTTACAAAAACAGATGTAAAATAAGAGGGGGGAAACTCCATTTAACCCCACCCTCCTCCCTCCCCCCTTCCTCTTTACCAATACTTTTAAAGTACTCCTTCCCTTTCCATCTTCCCACTAATTCTATTGGTCCCCTCCTCCTACTCCTTCATCCCTTCTTCAGTTACCATATATATTTGACGTTTGTCTTGGGTTGTTTACTTTCAACCTAGTGTTGGAGGTGCTTTTTTCCCTTCAGTTCGCTGAAGAGGGCCACTTTGTGGCCGAAACACGCGTGTTCGACGCATATCCTCGTCTGCGCTCTACTTCAGATTCTCCCAGAAGTTGGGCACTTTGAGTGTGTGTTTTTTGAGTGCTTGTGTGTGTGTGTGATTGGTCTATGATCGCCCTTCATAGACAGTCACAGAGTGTGTGCTTGAGAATATCCAGGAATCTTTAACGGGGTCTCCTCTACAGCCTCGTGAAGGATTCCATTTCCACCTGAAATCTTCCACAGGGTCTCACTGCATCATCAAGGATTCCAGTCAGATGTGTGGCTGTGTTTTAAGTTGGTCCCTGGCGTGGATTAATTTCCCGTGAACCACCACAGAGGGTATTCTGGTCGAGAGGTTGTGGTTGGTCCCTGACATAGTTCCCGCTAAAACCAACACAGCATATTGGTCTGACGAGAGTTGCGACTGATTATCACGGCCATTGGTGTTTCCCCCCTCTTATTTCAACTTAAGAACGTAGCTCATTATATATTGCCAAAACAGATATAATTGATGGTTTCCGGCGTGACTTTATGGAATCGATTCATATTGGAAATGAAAAAAGTAGTTACTTTGTGATTCCACTGAAAATTAATTTCGATACGACTTGGGTTTCGCCGTTCAACATCATCTTCAGGTGACAACTCTTACAGACATCCATCGATATACGAATACTACACTCAGGTAGGGGCGTGAAGGTGGGAAGGCCCGGGAAGGTGCGTGGGGGAGGGAATTGAGCAATGATTGTTGCAGGGAAGGGTAGAAAGTTGGAGGAGGCCCCATAAAGGGGAGCACCACTCCTAATGGCGGAGGAAAATGGGTGGGTTTTAAGTTGTTCATGAACATAAATACAAAACCCTTTACATATCTCTGAGGCCAAGGTGAGGGAAGTAGAGGGGTTTTTACCCTCATTGGCGCAGGTATCGAAAAGTGGTAGGTTTAGGAGGGGGAGTGGGAGGTGTACAAAAAGTCATTACTAACACTACTCACTTTGGAGCGTACACTTTTTCAAATTTCAAGCTGATATAAAGCGTCTAATCATAGTCCTTTCTTTTCCACGTGTAAAATGTCAAATTTAAAGTCAGTACTGTGGATGCAAATGATTTATTTCATTTCCACACTGGGATAAAGGGTATATGTAGACATTTCATACACGTTCAGATGTATCAAGTTTACGGTCCCGGTATTTTTTGTTTACATTTCATACACGTTTTCATTGAGATTATCTCGCAAATTATTTCCGAAACCATATGTTTTAAAGGAACTATTGCTTCTATTAATAATTTTCCAGTCTTTCGGTAAACTACATGGAGTGCATGGGCATGGAATGCGAATCCCTCCGCTATTCGTAGACGATGAAAATCAACATATGGTCAAGGGGATGACGCAAATATATGGGCGGACCCCCTGGGCTTGCATGCTTTTTCCTGATTGGGATTCCTAGAAGTACATCTACTTAATACCCCGCATGCCGCCGCAAGGCGGGGGGTGTTAGGACACCACCCGTAATAAGAAGAAAAAGCGTATGAAAACCCACAAATTTATGCAAGTCACAAACAGAATATTATTGGCATTCATGCAAAAACCCTTACACCCCACATACACATGCAAACACACAAACTACCAACTAACATATACATGCACCTACAAATATACTTGATATCTTTGCAAGGTTTAATTTTGTTCCAACTTGTAAATTAAATGCTAGAAACTATGCTAGAAATATTACTTTGACAACTTAAATCAGTAGAGAGTTTGTTTTTCTCCCCTTTGTAAGTACCACACGGGAATCGGACAGCAGAATTTCCTTCGGGAAGTAATACCAGGAGCCCACATTAGTCTCTGGATTTCTAAGCGTTGCATTCCTCCAATGAATCTCGTTCGAGCGCCAAATCGGGCAGAATTTCACACTTGGGGCCTTTGGACTCTCTCATTCTATTGCGGTGCACGCGAGGAAGTGTACCGTACCCCTGAAAATCGCAGCAAAGGCGTCCGTTCAGAAAAGAAAAAAAAGTGTCGCAGCGGCGAGGCTTAAGTGGTTTTGAAAAGGCGTGAGAGTTGTAAGAAAATTTTCCAGTCGATCTTATGTCCTCAAAAAGGCGAAAAGATTGAGCGGGGGCGATGGGAAGAAATGAGGGCCCGAGGAAGGGAGGTGGTCCGGGGGTGGGGTGACAAGATGCGTTATCCAGACAAGGGGTTACGAGTACAGGGCCCGTCTCCCCTAGGGTACGCGGTGGGCGATTCCATCTCTGAGATGGATGGCTGGACAAAGGGTCCTGGGAAAAAATGTCGGCGACGACTCTGCTTGTATCCTATTTCCACCCTTTTTCCTGGAGAGGATGGACGGAACGGCGAGCCGGGGTTTCGGTCTCCTCCCTCCAGGGTGCGGAGGGAGGTGGTGTTTGCGGAGAAGGGTCAGCGCAGGTTTGGCGCCCATCCATCACGC